>CABFPE010000029.1:1440706-1454691 GCA_900660155.1 Hofstenia miamia | reverse complement strand
GTCGGGGTTACTCTACCAGTCAACAGACTGAAGAGTGCGTGTCAACAGATCAAGTCCGTAACTCCTCCCCTGGAAGTGTGCCCGCTAAGGCCGGCTTAATCATGCTTGACCTCTGGCGACCCCTGGCACGCAGAGTGCTGATCTGTGTTGAGTCTGATCAGCAGAGAGTGAAGCCGAAGGCTGAGCTTCATGAGAGGGTTGCGCCTCTCCAGCTTTCGCCAACCAAGGCTACTAACTGGGTAACTTGTGAGCATTTACTGTCTGCCTGCTATAAAGATCCAAAATAATATTTGGAGATAATACACTTGAGTGCAAAGCACCAAGTGACTCGATCTCTACCCCAAGATTGAAATTAAGGATGTCGGATCATAACTAAAACCCATGATGAAGCAAAGCTCCTTCATAGGTACGGCACAGCAAATGCTGGCCTAGGCCTATCTAGAGGCCAGAGATAGAGGAATTCTCTATATAACTGCCCTCATAGACGCACTCTATGACTCTGGGCACCGGCAGCAATCTAATGCTGGCAGTTAATACTGCATCGCCGTCTGTTCCACAAAACTACCAGACAGTCTCACATCATCATTACCGCCCCCACATGTGCATAGCACACATGGCAGCACCTTCGTTTACCTTATTGTTTAACGTCCACTCTTGGTTCGGGACTCCGCAAAGCGACGCGCCCGTCAAGCATTAGCTCAGTGCCACCCTTCTGATCGGCTTTCGCCTTTCATAATGGGAGGTTACTCTCTAGGACGGTTCCGGCACACGGCCCTTTCAGTTCCCATTATTTTCAGTACAACTTTAGCACCAATTATGAAAAAGCTCATACGCTGTCATAAAGCTTTGCTTAAAAATCGAATACAACAAATTGTCAATGATCCTCTTGAAACCTTACTTTATTTTCCGTAAGACCTCCCACACTGCCGCAAAGTAAAAATTTCTAACTTTGCTTTAATTTTCTTTACTGCAGTTTACGAACAGCCTAAGATTATAAACCATGTTAAATCTTCATTCGATCTTTAGAATGGATGCTGCAGTTCCTGAGTTATTATATTAGGTGTACGATTTACAATTTTACTTTATTCCCCATTACATACATGCGACATAACATTGAGTTGTGCGACTATGGGATAGGCAGTGCAAATTTATATTGTGCAAACCTGTTACTTTTTGCCCAGGATGCGCATTTTAGTAAACAAGATCTTGATTAAAACAATATATAGCTTCTAGGTATGAAAAACTACATTCATTTTCCTAATTAAGAAGTACTCTTTGTAATAATCTGCAAGAAATAAAGCTTACATTACTAATATTCTGAATTGTGACCGGCCCAGTAACAAAGCTGAATAAATTAATTGCTAAAGAAAGTATTAAAATGAGTTTAATCACTCCCTTTACCACATATGCGCAACAACAAGTTCATTACTATACATGTGTATATTATATATACCATAGGATAGTGGATGTGTATTTGATTTCGACTCCAATCTTCCAAGCTCCAACGCTGAGATAACCAGTTTATTTTAACAACTTCCTCTAAAGTAAACAGACTTTTTACAATGCAAGGATGAGCAAAGTGAACTGAAGGTGAGGGTTTTGTCATTGTGGGCACAGTCATTGTCATCGAATTGAAAGAGTTCATTCAATGGTTGTGCAGTTTGCATATTGCAACATTTCATTTCAACGAAAATACCCACTGTGACCGAATATAAAATTGGAATGCTATTTCAAATTGTGCAACAATTTCCAAATTTTAGAACATATTTTCAAAGTTTAGTCGTGTTTGGGAAACTTATTCACGTAAAAATAGACGTCAGGTTGAACTGTGCTCTGAACAACATGGTTAATATAAATATGGATTGGCTGGCAGAAAATTTAAGCCAGATATTTTTTAATGAAGGAGAACAGATTTTGTTATTTTGCTTAGCAAATCTGTGGAATCTGTTTCTTGATGTGACCATTGAATTTCAAAGAAATCGACCCCGAACAATAAAATTCGTAATTCTCGTGTTGCAACTACTTGAGAACAGCTTTAGTTAATGAAACAAAGATAACATTGAATGTATTTCTACATGCTCCGCTAAATAATTGTTGGAATTCCTCTTATCAGATGCGCATATATTAATATTGAATGCATCACTTTACAAACAATGAAGATTTTTATCTCTATAGCAAAAATTTTCATGATGCACACATTCTAATTGGAAAGTACAATTAGCCCATCTTATGAATGTGATCCGAGCAATAGCCAACAGATCAATAAAAACTTTGCTGGATTGTGATATGATTGAATATATTGGAAGAATTATCCTGTAGCTTTCATAAATAAAACTCAAACGTGTACATAATGGTATCTATAAATAATCCTTGTTTTAGAATTTTATAAGTGACAGAGTTACTCTTGATATCTTAATCAGCTTCAAGTAAAACAAAAAAAACATTTTGTGTTAAAACTCAATTCATATCTTTTTTCAAACGAAATCAATAGAAGATCAATATCATTTATATTCTAAAACCATTCAACTGACATTCTAGAATTTTATTATTTCACTTTTGTGCGAACCCATGGAGCAGTTATCAACTTAAGCTTTAAAGATCTTTCAAGTTCTTTCAAGTTCTTATAATAATTTTTAAATTGGTCACTATAATTTGAAAATCAGTTTGGTTTTTAAAGAGTTTCATTGGAGTATATGGTTTATTACCCAAAATCAATTCTGTATTCCAGTAATGTATTGCATTGTATTCTGAAAGTTTAAAATTACCCAGCTTAAATTATTAAGTAAAATAATATTTAATTGCCAATTTTCAATAATTTCATGTAATTTTGAAGGAAACAGTTCCGATTTTATGCCTTAAGAAACCAAGCTAATGGTTTTCAAGTTGTAGTGACACTCTTAAGCAAACTTATAAGAACTTGAAAGATCCTTAATGCTTAAGTTGTTAACAGTTCCATGGGAAAGCTAAGTAATAATTTATGCTTATGATCTTGTACCTACTCCAGCTCTCTGTTTAATGTGCAATAGGCATCACACCAAGTTAGTCCTTACTGCCTGAAAAACGATTTAGGAGTCATTCAATGTACTAAAAACAAAATGTAATGAAGTTCTAGCAATGATGGAAGACTCCGCAATCAAACCGATCCCTTGCATATGTAGCGAAACTGAATTTGTCGAATTTCTTGTTTCTCTTGGAATTACCCTAAAACAGAAAAGATCAAATAGCCATCTTCAACTATTTAGGCATAAATTAATTGTCGCCACAAATATTCTTTGTTCAAACGTCATTATCTGGAAGATCTCGCACAGACTTTTGAGTGATGTTGTCATTCCTACTACTTCATACGACAGCAGGCTTTTCAGGTGAGATTACTCTGATATTATTGTAGAACTTTTGTTTTTACTCTATAGTTTTTTTGTATTTGAAACATCAGAAGTCAATTTATTCTCAAGGAGTAGTCGCTGTTCTAGTGTTAAAGTATCAAGGAGTATTTCCAACAACATAAACCTTTATTAAGTCAATACCCAATTAATGGTAATTAATGCACATCAAAATCTGAGTTGCACAGTAATGTGAAGTTGATGATAAATATAAAGGGTCAAGCAATAATTAGATTCAAACCATAAAGTATTCGGGTGTAGAGATTAATAGAAACTTCACATTTAGATCTTTTATAAAATATTGGCTTGGATTCTAACATCTTTTATAAAATATTGGCTTGGATTCTAACATCTTTTATAAAATATTGGCTTGGATTCTAACATCTGCGGCACACAATTCAGCTACAAGAAGCAAACTCTTGGTGGGCCCTTAGTTTACACAAATTATGAACATATACTTCTAAACACATAAGCATAGGAGAACAAGAAAGCACAAGTAGAATCCTTGAAAGCAATTAATAACATTTAGAAAATCGATAGAAGTGCAAAGCTAATGAAGCTTGAATTACAATAATATATATATTTATAAATATATTTATGGTTAAAAAGAAAGTACATCATTTCTGGGAACCAATAGAGCATTGTACCTAAATCACCCCGAACTACTTGCTGTGGTTCCTGGGTAATGCTAATACAGTGCACGTTAAATAGTAGGTTAAAAGAAGTTGTACCACAATGTATTTTGGGCACATGGGACCGCTGACAGTCGTGAAGCCTGTCTGTTTAATTTGTGGCAGACAGACAACAATGCCTTAGAAACATTAGCAAGACTATTACTGGTTTCTGAAATGTGAGTACGTCTCTAAAGAGCAGTTTGGTCTCTGAATTTCCAAAATTATCACGCAACACCCAAAAGAAGAGGAAAAATAATATTTTTTGTTCTTATGAAATAAAAGATGATTTTCACTGTCATTATGACCCTAATCATATATGTTTTTCACTTTAGTGATTCTTCAAGACTTCCAAGATCTGCCAACTGACACTGCTGGACAGATTCAAACATACATTCCAGCAAGCCACAGATAAAGTTTGAGGAATTAGAATCTGTTTATCTAAATTATCTAAAGTTTCAGGATCTGACATTCTAATACTACACTAGCAAATGAAACTTAAAATAATTGTCAAGATCTTATAAATTTCTACCGTAAATTGCAAAGCCTAATAAGATATTTAATAACATACAAAAATTTTTCAAGTATTTATCAAGTATTATAAAACAGTTTGCTAAAAACTTGATTAAATTTTGATTAAAAAATATAAAAAATTTTCCATTAGAACATGAAAGTTCTAATGAATTAACCTTAATTTCACATTCGATTGAACTTAGTTAACTGAAATCAAAGTGAANTCTAAGGAATTTTTTTAGACCAGCAATGCTTAATAAATAGTAAAATCTTACAAAGTTGATAAGATTTTGATAAAAAATTGATAAATCTCTGTAAATTTTGCAACGAAGCTGAAAGAATTTGTCAAGATATTACCAAATTCTTAACAAGTTTTTCCATTTTCGTTGATGAGATATTACAAATACATTTTAATAGTCTGAAAAAACTGTCCTTTAAAACGAGGATCAATAAATGGGCCTGAGATGAATATGGGAGACGCACTGACGTAATGAATAAAGGGAAGTCTTCTACCGATTTTGAGCAACAGTTCATTACGGAATTTTTCAAAACCAAGACAGTCTATGCTCTCTAGTTTTTGAACTAAGATCTTCATTGTATGATAAATTGACCTAGTACTGACATTTTTATCATTTGAAAAAAATTTCGTTGCTTGAGTAAGTGGCCTTAATAGAGGAACAAATGCTTCCAAAACATCCAGAAGGCTCTTTTAAGGAAAATTTAAGTAAAAATAAATAAATTATCGTATTTATTAATCTAACTAGGAAACTGTCCTTGCTATGCACGGGGATTTCAATGAAATATAATAGATATTTAATAATTCATTAAACTTTCAACAAAACATATAATGTGTTTTTAATATTTTAGGAAAGAAATAAGTAATAAATGTGATCATCATACATTGGTAAAATTATTCTTATTCACAATTTTAGCATATGACACTCCTTAATTAACCATTTAATATTATAAGCACATTCAAGGCATGGTAACACCTAATGCAAAAGAATATAAAATCACAACAAAATCGAGCCCATTATTGTAGGTGTATAGATATTTTATCTAAATATGTAATTTACCCTAGAATATTATTTGAACAAGTGGGAAGTTTGGATCTCCTCTGTATTTTCGACACTGACTTAGAAGTTATAGTATAGATGTTTTAAACATAAAAAAGAGATCACTAAATTACGATCAGCGGATTCTACTATAACTGGCCAAAGTTAAATGGAGAGTTACAATTAAATATGGGGTTATTTTTTAAATACTTAGATCCTTAGAGGACTTTTGTACAGAATATACCACTGAATCGACATTCAGTGTTCAATACGTTATGCACTTGAGTTTATTCAAAAAAAGACGACTAGACCCACGTTAGTGAATTACATAAGTGATCTACTAACTTCTTCGCACAACTGCACAGTGGTACATAAGTGAACTTTTTGTAAATTACATTGTATTAAAATTCATATTTTAGTAAATATAATTAAGGTAATTAACACGTGCTTTTGTAGCTTGAGATTTGCAAAACTCTCAGTCTAAATTCCTGACCGGTATGACCATAGACACATCTCAAAGTGAATTGCTTTGGCCGGTGAAGTGAAATTAGTTGTTATCAGATCCGATCCGGTGGTCAGTACCGACCGGCTTCCATCTCTGCTATATACTTTCTATTACTGTAACTGAGGCAGCCTAAACAATATGTAATTGTAGGGCCCAATCTTGCAGTCTCGGTTATTCACCACACCATACCATCACGAAAAAACTTCCTCAGAAAGCCCTGACGGAATTCTCCGTCAATAGTAAAGGCTGTCTCCAAGTAAGTTTCTTGAACAAACTGCGACCAAGATTCTAAACAAGTTCTTTATGTTAATTGAGGTATCAAAATGGCTCCTTACAACTAGTTACATACATTTATGTTTAGCTACTGAGCAAACTCATAAAGAAGTTATAATGAGAAAGTTTAATATCAAATTTACTATTCAGAAATTGTGCCCACCCACTGTTGGAAGACCATTAGCACATCAGCTTCATGTCTCTTCAGTATATAATGCATAGGCAGAATTTTTATCAGAAGATATTCTTCGAATAGTTCTGAAATACATCAACACTCCAGGTTTATCTCACAGTGAGGGATGATCTTGCACAATGCCTAAACTTGAAAATACTATTGCCATTCAATATGCAAAAGATATTTACAGCATATGTATATTTATCACTAAATTTTGTATCCCTCTAGTGACGAACGTTAAGACATCATTCATTCACAAATATAGTTATTATTAAATTTGCGAAAATCGAAAATTACCATAAAATCCAAAATACCATAAGGAAATACTTGTTGGTTACCCTTAAACAGCCTAGAGTCCGGTTTTTCTCAGAGCCTATTAGCAGATTTGAAAATCTTAGAGCATCCTTAGGTCTATTGGAAAACATACTTTCTTACAATTTTGAAAATTTCTTATTAAAACGTACTGCTGTGCCTGAGGTTGTTGAAAAGATTAACAGATTTTCTTTGAAAATTTTGAATTTTTCAAAAAGATTTAAATTTTCTCCATACCTAATTTTCATGTATTCATAAGGTGTTGAAACCATGGAAGCAACGCAGAACTTTGACTGTTTATGTTTATATAATTTAAAGGCTTTAGTAAAGTGGGAATTATTAATAAATAATAAAAATAAAGAGATTGGCGTACAAACTGAGTGTAGCTGAAAGGCAAGTTGGCGGGATCGTTCCTGATCTTAAATTTTCTTTCACTATGTCTCTGATAAGTACACTGCAATAACTTAGCAAAGCAAAAAGAGAAAAAAAGAAAAATTCTAACCCAATTGAGGAAGCATACCATATTTTAAATATATTTGGTTGGTTAGGAAGCTGCAAAACTTTTTCATCATAGGTAGGCTTTCAATAGGTAAATTCCTTTTACAATACAACCTCCTCCTTTGTAAAAATACAGTTAGTTAATTGCCATCGATTACGCTGGATGCTTTTTTTATAATGTGCACATAATTTAAGAATCATAATATGCTTTTTTGCAAACTTCGCAAATCTACTTATCAAATGCATGCAAACAAACTTGATGTAAGTATATGACATGGCATAATAGACTAAGCCTCTGCAATTACATGCACTTAGCCTTAGCTTATGTTAATATTTAAATCTTGAGGCTTAATCAGAATACGAAATTAAATTAAACATTAAAAATTCATTGTCTTTCTTAACAAGATTTTTTTAAAATCAATTTTCAATTTACAAGCTGAAATAGGTGGAAGCACTTTTCAAGCTAAAATGTTAAATATGCTTGAAGTTCAAAGAGTGTTTTTCAAAGCTTTCATACCTTTTTGAAATAATGCAGCGCGCGACATTTTGTCTCTCTGAATACAAGCTGCCTCCAACTAATTATTGCAAGCAACGCCTTATAAATTTATGTCTGATGCTGATGATATCAGAATCATAAACGTTATATTTTAACCAAAAATATGAGTTGTTTGTTTGTTCACAATAAAATCTATGTCAGTCTTGGATCTTAGTGCTCAAAAAGTTTCATTTTACACCACAGGTTCGTGATCCACTGCATGGCTAAGTATCCTGGGATTTTTGTTTCCATTTTCTTATTCCAATTCAGTGATCAAGGAGAGAAGCAATTCTCTTAAATAATCGTAAGTGTTGTAAAATCTGTGCGCATTCCAACCTGCAGCAAACTATGCCTGAGCGTCTTCTGAGAGTAATATTTTAATGAAATTTTGAAAAAAATACTTGCATTTGCTTCATATTCTGGCTAAGCTCATCAATAGGGCGAACAAAAGTAAAAAAAGGTCAACATTGAAATTCAGGTCAATTTTGTCTAAATAGTTAGAAAATTTATAGTTTTAATGCCTATGCATTCCTATTTCAAAGTTTTTAAGGTCAAAATAACGTCGAAATTTTTCAAAATTTGGGGTCAAATTTTAAGGTCACATTTTGAAAGAAAACCAATGTATACATGATTTTCAAAAAAAGCTCTTTACAACCATATAATACAAAAATTTATCAATTTTTTTAATAGCAGAGTGTTTAAGAAAGTTATTGAGTTTTGTACATCATTTGTATATAAAGGTTTAAGGAGGAGGAAAGTTCTACCTTAAAGCTAGATCCTCATTTCCAATTCGTTTAGCTTTTAAAAAATATAAATTTCTTGGTTACAAAAACATGGGAATACATTACTTTATTATTTTTAACTATAAATATAGAGGTAATTTAAAACAAGCATTTAATTACTTTTTAAACATTTTATCAGTTTTGCAAAAAAAATTGTTGAGAAAGCAAGAACTCTTAGCAAAGAAGCTGTCATGCAAAAGTTAGTGGATGCCACAAATTACTATGAAATTAATTGGACTTGTAAAATGCTTTGAGATTGAATCAACCTCAATTTTGGATGTTTCACAAAAATTGAAAACTATGTATTACATTTCTTAATGAATAATCGGTGCAATCAGTTTAATAAAACTTATAGAATAAAACTTGCTGAAAATAGCAAAGTACTTTCATGCTTCAATGTTATGACAATAAGTATTCTAAGGATAATGCGCAGTTCTAAATTGGTGCTTTTTACTACCTAGTTACTATGTTTCGCAAAGAATACACTAATCTTACAAAATCTAAGAAATCTTTAGGAAAATGTTTTAGGTAAAAAATTACGTTTTCAAGTAAAATAATTCAAAATTCTTGGGACAAAGTTTCATATGTTTTTGGTAAAATAAATTGCTCTACCTTATCAATAATGGACGTTGATGATGGTTTTTAACATTCATTTCAACTAAGGATCTGAAATGCTCTTTTGGTGATCCATGGTAGTGCCTTCGAGCCTGTGCGTATTCAAAATTGAATACGGAATTACAGAAAAATTATTGAAGTATTAAAATGTGTTAGGGAGAAGACGTAAAATGTAGAGAGTGACAGTATGAGGTAAGCCCGACTCGACCCGAAAATTTGGTTCCGTATGGTTTTAATAATCAATCTAATCTTTGAGCCCGAACTCGAGCCGACCCGCAACCCGAAACGGGTTCACTCTTTAGAAAATTTAAGAATTCATCCATTAAACGAATAATCGATTGCAGCAAAAAATAGCTTTCTGAGGGCTAGTTTAATGCATTGCTCTATACTATTTGCGAGGGTGAATTCCAAACTAGCCGGATTTTGCCTTTACAAAGGCTCACTGCTGCCTAGGTTGGGCTGAATTACTTATGATGTGAGTGAGAAAAGATCATTTGATGTCGGAACAATGAAATGAAGTTTTAAATAAAAATAATTCAGGCTTAGATTTCCCACATCAAAGTCAAATATCAAAAAGATAATTTTTTTAATAAAATTGACATAATGCAAAGAATAGGGTCGTAGATAGTTCATTTTAATGCAAAGGTTTGTACAACCCTTATGTTGATACTTCATTTAGTGGGTGGTGTTATTCCTTTTTGTTCAGAAAAAATCGTTATATTAAAAATATTAGATTTTTATTTCAAATACAATCACTACATTGTGCCTTAGATAAATTTTCGATCTTAAATGTCATTCAACTAGTTAGTGGGTGAGGTAAGGTTAAGTACTTTGCTAAACTAAATAATGCTATAACGCTTTTATGACAATTTGAGAGAAAACATTCTGCGGGGGATCTACAGGTGTTTTCAGGTCTATTACATTCATATAAATAGGTTCAGACAAGACAAGTTGAAATTTTCAATATATGAAAATGTCAGTTCGAAGCACTGAAATTGTAGACAAAGATTACTAAACTTGGGTATTCTTAGAATGAAAACTAGAAGTCAAGCATTTGTAGCCACACTTGTTGCTATGATGATTAAAGATTTTCACCAAAGCTTCGAGCTATATATATGTAATTGGCATTAATACTTGAGCCCGAACCGATTACTATTTAAGCTGTGCAAATGTGGAATGCTTGCACCGATTGATGAGTACGTTAAAAAACGCAACTTTTAAATTGTTTTTGCTGTCAAGAAAACAACAGTTTAAGAAATATATATATATATATATATATATATATATATATATATATTTTGAATAATTAGCTCACGAAGAATACAAATAACAAAATATATTCAAGATAATATACAGAAAAAGAGCGTGTTGCAAGGATTTTAAAAATTCCTCTCCTAAGTAGTCCCATTTCAATTGGGTCTTAAGCATTTAACTAAATCCGCAGTGCAGCACACAAAATTGCAATCAAAATTTTGGACAAGAGTTGCGAGCATACCATTGTCTTAAATCGTAATGACCCGTTTTTCCTTCTAAAATTTGAAGCTGTTGCAACCCTTCAATGAACACTCCCTGATTGCACTCTACGATTATGTCATCACTATGAAGCTATTCGCTATTTGTCTAAATTAATGGTAATTTCATTTGAGTATTAGGTGTGAAACGGAAAAATACATTGCAGACCGGACTGAACCATTCCCAACCTTGAATTAATGTGAATAAAAGGATTGAGACTTGGATATATGCAGAATTAAAATGTATTTTACTTTCATCATAAATATAAATATCTTTTCATAATTCATGTTATGCAAAAATATTGTCATACTTAGAATAATTTGCAAGGTATGTAAATCATGGCCTCGTCAAACATACAAAATGGGCGGCACATATCCCGCGCATTTATGAAATTCTGCCGCCCAGTAATTTGTTTTGTAATTAACTGGGTGGCCTCGGTTAAACTAACAATTATGACTTAAAATCTGTAAATTTACTCGATGCGAAAAAATAGGTGCATTAATTGGTTTTTGAAAAGTATGCGTTACAAGATTGAAATCTAATGAGATAATGAGCATTTTTTAAAAATATTTTTGACAAATAGTGATATCAAAATAACCAAATCTCACGTCAAATATTACTTATTTGTAATGTTAATATATTACACGCATATTTTATATAATGAATATTTCTATTAATAATTATTATTATTTTTATAGGTGGCAAACACGCAGACAACATTGAATTGCTTTTTCTCACATTCTACAACTCCAATTTGTAATTCATCTACTGCTACTACTCAAGTTTCTGCTATTGCTGGAACCTCAACTGGTCCTATTATACAGGTTACATATCAAGTTCTTTTGCTTGTACTGCATTTGGCCATATCACTCAATTTTTCTCCCCAATGCCTATTGCTGTTGCTTCTCTTGGACCCTACTCCTCAAGATTCGTCCTTACCTCTTCTTCTGGGCCTACTTCTCAAGTTGCCTAATTAATTCCTATTTCTACTACGCTTACTGGGCCTGCTACTCAAACGCAAGGTTCTTCGTTCGATTGAAGAAATAATGACGCTTCTACACTTTGGTATAAAGGTTGCAAAGTAAATATGTTGTGTGGCTAAAACAGACATTTGATGGTTTAAAATTTATCCAACTGGGTACGCGTAAAGGATTGACATGCTGTGTATGTTTCAACAATCTTGTTGAGGCTCAGAAAATTTCCAGAAACGGGCAGGTTCTCATTGGTGATGGAATATGTTGTGACAAAAGAAAGGCAGTCAATGTGTAATAGATTAATTGAAGAGTGAGGTTCATGCTGTTGCACAATCTGCGCAAGATGCCAAAGAAGCATGGAACCGACAGAGTGATGGTCGCCAATGGCTAAAAGTCCAAAAAAGACATAATAGTGAAGTTGCGCAACTTTTAATTCGCTTCGAAGTAGATGTGCATAATAATTCTGTCGTAAAAACTTTGTCGGGATGGTCATGGCCTAGTCAACATCTAGCTCAAAGACATGCAGATAACCAAATTGCACATTGATCATGGACTGGATGCTGATTTTATTTCATTTAAACTTAAAGATTCAACACTTCAATATATGAGCTCAGATGGGTATTCCGAAATGTTAGAAATTGTGGCCACCATTGGAGCCGTCGAAACTGAAGGACGCATAAATTAAATTGAACTGCTTTAGCATTCAACTCGATAAATGAGTTAATAAGTATAACGTCGACAGCCTTTTCGGAAAGGTCGTTTTCTAGATGAAAACTATGCTTTGTGTGGTGGATTTATTGGTGAATGCCACGGTGAGAAACGTGGTGCAAAAATGCATGTTAGCAGCCTTTACTGAATGCATGGGAAAAATTGAACTTTCTGATGTTCTCAAAGAAAAAACTGTTGGCTTAACAACGGATGGAGAATCAGTCAATACTGGAAAGAAGTCATACCATTGGCTTCAAATGTCGAAATATTTAGGTTATGGACTCACAACTGTATGGTTTGCTGCACATCGAAGTGATCTAGCATTTGAGAGTACCCAATAAACATTTTTGGTTGTAGCAAAGTTGAAATTTGGTTGAATTTGAAATAAGCATGTTACACGTTGAATTTGTCACCAAAATTCAACCAAATTTAATTAGTATTTAACACCAGCTCAAGAATGCAAGTTTGTATGTATTTATACTTATGTTTGGCGCTAAGTATATGAAAACCAAAAAATTTTATTATTTTACGCCAATTTTTCAAAAAAGCAAAAATTTCAACTTATATATAATTTTAATAGCACATAATCAAAGAGATGTAAGAATAATTTAGGCATAGTGTCAGAACTAACTTAGAATTGTTTAAAAATTTACCAAACTGTCTTATACTTTATATCTTTTATGTATATTCAAAAAAAATTATTTCAAATTCTATTTAAAATCGAAACTTTTAAATTAAATTGATATTGGCCAAAATTATTACCAAATTGCTAATAAATATATAACACATTTCTGACGCAATTCAATATGCTTAAAATTTCAAAAATTACATCTTTAGTAATGTTATGGAATATCAATTCTAGGAGTTCAGTAGTTAAGACCGAGTGAAGGACGTGCCAAGGGACAGCTATGGCTATTTGCCATATGGAAATGAAGTGATTCTATTGGACGCCATCTAGCGACGAAATATTTTTGACTAAACTAAATTGAGCAAATTAATTCTTTAGACAATTTGTTTAGACCAAAAAGTGAGAATTTTTGATTTTTAGAATTCAGGCAAACTGATATTTTTGATGACAAATTTCACTTAGGGCGTGTTTGTTGTAACAATGTTTAAACATGCAGCATAATGTTTTAAGGAAAACAATTCATAGATCTAAAACCCAAATATTTCAAATGAAAAATGATGTGTTATTTGCATTAGAGTGTGTTTCCAAGTGCATTAATATTGATCAAAACAAATATGCAAGAGGTGGAAAACAACAATTTCTTTAGCAATTACATGTAAATTGTAAAAGCATACATTACCGCAATGGCTTTGAGTGATGAAGTTCAGCATTGTACAATCTTCAAGTTTCCATCTTCATTCTAAAATATGACGGCACTTCCACATTCACCCTGGAGGTGGCTGCCAGAAATGCGTTAAGCCATTTATTTAATGTGGCTGGCTTTCCCCAGGAGGCCTATTGTTACCACGG
>CABFPE010000029.1:1411546-1428683 GCA_900660155.1 Hofstenia miamia | reverse complement strand
CCCCCCCCAAGTATATAAGAACATAAAAATAATTACAATCAATTTTGTTAATTTAAACAAGTAATTGAAGTAGTAAATGAATAATAAGAAGTTTCAGTTGTGAAAACAAAGCAAATCTTTCAATGGAGGGTTGTTTTGCTTAAGAAAATGATATCGCAAAAAGTGCTTTTGTATTTGGAATTCCAAAGATAAATACCTCTGTTTGCTTCTAAAAGAGTTAAAAATTATTAACAAAATATGGCCTAGAATAGAACTTTGAGGCATTCCACACATATTTTTAAAAATATTAGATTTTTTATTAAGTGAAATTTATTGCATTCTTTCAGTCAATTCATTTGAGAACAGTGTGCTTTACTCCACATTTCTCCAAACTTTTAATTAATATTGAATGATTTACTAAATCAAAAGCTGAATTTTGATTCAAGAGTATTAGCATGGTGCATTCATTTGAAGCATTTGCTTGAATGATATCATCTACTAATTTTCCAAGTAATGTTTTGGCTTAATGATCTTTTATGTAACCAGTTTGAAAACTAATTATGATATCATAAATTTCTAGAAATCAACTAATTGTAGGCAACAAGAAATCATCTAGTAAATTCTGCATGGTTTTTAATTAGTACATTGTATTACTGATTTTCTTAATTACAATTGTGATATGTGACGTAAAACAAGAAAAGTTGTGAACTGAGTAAATGTATAAACTTACTGTATTCTACCTACGCAACATCAATGGCAAATGATTGTTGATTTATGATTGGGTTTCAGCTAATGACAGGGTCAACGTGTTTGTTCAATGAAGAGCTTATGCCCACTTCTCTCTGAATTCTATTAGTATTACAGTTGGTATTTATATCAAAGAATTCATAAATAATATCAAGTTGTCATTATGGTTGCATGACTGGGTTTAATTTTAAAATATAGTTATTGAATTTTGAATAATTGTTTGTTCTTATAGAAGATTGTAATACTTAAGCCGATATTTGCATTAAAATACAATGTAAATTATATGAGGGCACACGCACACACACAACTAAACTGTACATTCATATACTTATAATTATGCTAGAGGCTGGATAAAGAACGCCAAAGGACATATAGTAATCTAAAAAAGTGGGTTAATAAAATATATCTAAAAAAGGATTAAAATCTATTAAAAGTACTTTGGTGAGACAATGAGGCCAATAGTTTACTAGTAATTCGTCTTCTGCGAATATAACATGACTTTTTATATTCATTTTATGCTTAAATAATTATAATTTAAAAAGCTTTGATTAAATATATGCATAATTTTAGAATAACAAGTACAATAACTATTTTACTAGTACAACTTTGGTTTTTTTACAGCATCATTAATCTTTTTTGCATGATTATAGAAAATATTCACACAAACTTTAGCAAATAAATTTAGTAAATGATTATTATGGGTACCACAAAAAATTTCACTAACTATAAAATTTGAAATGGCAGCCTCTGATGCAAACTCTCTCAAGTTTATTGTATTCTTTATGAGAATATTCATATTTCATTTTAGATTTAGATGTGAGGTCTTAAGTAGCGTGCACACCTACAACTTTGCGCACAACTTTTTGGGTAATTATAAAGTTCACACCAAAAATATTTGCGTACACACTTACAACTTTTCTTGTGCGCTTCATTAAATCAAGATAGGTTCGCGCAAAGTTGTAAGTATGCACGCTACTTTATCCTGTTTATTATAAAATTTCAAAGGCTTGTTTGTGTCTACTATCATTAAAAATAAGGTTAGATCCTAGATTATTCAGGATGGTACTGCAATTAAATGGATTTAATTGAAATTTAAGTTTCTGTATCAATTTGAATGTGTTTGCCCATGTATGGCGTTGCATAATAGAAGAGTTCAGTATAGTAAGGTTGCAGATCACGTCTATTAGGCTGGGTTTAGATGTAGTTGAGTGAAATACTTCCAAACATAAACTATATATTTATTTATTTGATGATATTTTTTGATTTAACATTAACATAAATACTAACAAAATACAGTAAAAGTACAAATTAATTAAAACAAATACGCTTACGACAATTTAAACATAAGCAAGTTAATGATTTTGAACAAGGAGAGTTGTTGTTATAATATAATACTAAATTTTTCTAAGTTTTAGTTTAATTCATGCTTCACTTTTTGGGAGAATTAAATAGATTGATATCGAAATATAGATGAATAAATTTGGCCATATACGAAATGCGTTGAAAGTAGAAAGTTAACGTTTTTGTTTTCTAAAATGTTAACATTTAAGTAGCAAATTCTTTAATGATTTTAAACCAGATTAGATAAGATTTGAATTTATTATAAATGTAAGAATAAAACGCTTAGATAAATGGGAACTAAAAAGTTTCATGTATTCCTTATCTTAGGTAGATAATAGACATATTTTTCGGCCCTTGCACGTCGGCTGTTCGGCTCTCTCCGGGGTGGGCAACAAGTCTAAAAGAAGATGATCGACATTAGAGTTTATTTGCCTGAGAACCCTTTGTCAGATTTTGCAATTATCTCCTCAGACAACCAATTTTTCTAATATCCATTCTTTCAGCTCGTTTGAAAAATCGCACCAAGCCTTTGCTTTCATCGTTGTTGAAATTCCCATACACAGATATGCAGTATCTAACTTTACTCATTATCAACGAATCGAAAACCATCTCTTTTGTCTTCGAGATATTGAGAAACATCTTGTTATCTGTACACCATTTCTGAATATTGGAAATTTCTAATTCAGAAAAGTTATTTTTGTTTTTGAAGACAGGCACACTTAATGTTGCATCATCTGCATATTTAAAAATATTGTTACAAGGATAAATGGTCTGTAAGTCATTAACAAAAAGGGAGAATAAGATGGGGCCTAACATTGTCCCTTGAGGTATGCCGCAATTAACTTCTGCATAAGGGTTGCAATCATTGCTGATAATAACACAGTGTTGTCTTTTATTAAAAAAGTCAACGAGCCAGTTATAGATAAAATGAGGGAGATCAAGCTTGTAAATCTTGTCGAAACGAGGGAACTAAGGACAGTTTGTTTAGAAGATCAATATCGGTTAATTGTAATTTATGAGAAATATGTAAAATTTTTAAGATTTTCAGCCTTTCAATATATTGCTGCTCTGAATATATCCTGTGAGTACATCTACTTTGAAATCGTTCAAGCTTATGAAACATAGACAGGTTTGATTACTATACTAAGGAAGCATACATAATTGACGATAATATCATAGAATTATATAATTTCAATTTAATTTTCCACTGAGTATTGAATGGTATCAATCGTTTTAACTTCAATAAGGTATTGTACACAATTTTATTTTCAAATTAATGTGATTTTTCCAAGATTAATCATTGGAAACGATTAGGCTAAGATATTTTATTTTCGGTGGAAAACAATTTGAGTATCTAAAAACTAAGCTTGTCTGTTAATTAGATATGAAAATTCAATTCGTTGAAATTTTTTAATATTAAAAAAGATTGCTTTCAACAAGTGTAAAATCATCTAAAAGTGAATCAGTTGAAAATGTCAGAAGCTTCAAATCATCTGCAAATAAAAAGGCATAAATTGTACACAAATATCAGCAGGACCAACTATATATACGGTATGAAATGCGTAGCACTCAAGTGAAAAAATGAGGCCAATAGTTTACTAGTAATTCGTCTTCTGCGAATATAACATGACTTTTTATATTCATTTTATGCTTAAATAATTATAATTTAAAAAGCTTTGATTAAATATATGCATAATTTTAGAATAACAAGTACAATAACTATTTTACTAGTACAACTTTGGTTTTTTTACAGCATCATTAATCTTTTTTGCATGATTATAGAAAATATTCACACAAACTTTAGCAAATAAATTTAGTAAATGATTATTATGGGTACCACAAAAAATTTCACTAACTATAAAATTTGAAATGGCAGCCTCTGATGCAAACTCTCTCAAGTTTATTGTATTCCTTACGAGAATATTCATATTTGATGCTAGAAATGAAAATGACTGTTCCTCAAGAACAATTGAGTGCATTGATGGGTAAACTAAAGCTCCTCTATCAAGATCTTCAACATAATTATAATTGAAACTTACATTTTGTGATTTTGAGACAAGAAATTTCTGACAGCAGTCACATTTGAAAATCAAAGAGTACAATTGTTTTATCTGACTGCATATATATCCTGCGATATAATAGCAAACTTCTTTTTCATCATTGAATAAAACATAATCATCATACATAAATGATCTTAATAAATTCTGCCGTGGAACAACACCCGCTATCCATTGGAAAATAACTACTTAATGCAACTAAATTTCGAATGTCACAAATTGACAATGCTACATTGACATTCAACTTATTTTCAGGAGAAAGAGCACTGTCACGCAACACCGTGGTACTTTCTTAAGATTAGTCTTATATAATCTTTTTATCGTTGGTGTCCATTTCTATGTTGCATTATCTTTTTCTTGTATGCGTTCAAACTAAATTGACAGCTTGGGCAAAATATTAATAGGTCTAATATTTTCAACTTTGTTTATGCTCCATTTTTATTTTTGATAATTTCCAAATAGAAGAATATGATCCAGTGTTCATGCAAGAACGGATTAACTGTGGAACACGAGGTGCAAGAGCATTGCCATACACTAGGGTAGGGCCCGTTCCTAAGCCCGCTATGTCCTTAGTTAAATGTTATTAAAATATAATAGCTTGAAGCAACAAGAAAACATTCAAATGTGATATTGTACATGCAAACTTAAACCGTCATATCTAGGATGAATGAAGTAAAAGTAAAAAAGAAATTATGCACTTTTGGTAACATAACTGGAAGCTAATTTTACAGCTATAAATTCATAGTGTTAAGTTCCATTTCCAGTATATTAATTGACAAACCCTGCATCAAACCCCATAACGATAATTGATAACACATCAAAATGTATGAAGATAATTTAAATGAACACTATACTGCACTGCTTGAATGACAATGTATAATAAGTATATTACATTCAACTCAAAAAATATAGAATTTAAACACTTGCGCTTCTTGCATTTCAACCTAAAATATTGTACAATCTCAGAAAAAATCTATTTTTTAAATAAATTTTACGAAAGTATACAATTTCTTATTTTTTAAATATTATTTTTTATTTAAAATCCTTTTTTGAATTCAATAATAATATGTAGGAATAATTTATGAAAAATTGAATCTCAGTGTAAAAAATTAGTAATATTAGTTTAGGGTAGGTATTTATTTATATTTATTCAAAAATATATTTATACATTTAATTAAATCCGCATCTATTTGCAAAGTATTAACACATATACATTAAAAGGAAATTTCGTTAGATTTAATTAAATGATTTGCATAAATGAAATTGTGTGCCTGCTTTTGGAGATTGTGAACATGGAATTTCTACGACACTGGTAAAATCTTGCACTGCTACTATCACAAAGAAATGACTTTGCGCTGTGTGTATCATTAAAATACATTTTTTCAAAATTATTATTTTTCACCTATAAATCTCTTGTACATTAAACTAGAAATATTCTCTTGATATTAAGATGTAATTACGGAAGTGCTATTCCAAGAGATTAATCATTCAATATGAAATACTCTTGATTAACTTCATAAAATTTCAAGACATTTTTTTTAGAAACGAAATTTTTTAATGAGTGTACCTAAGTACTATAATTTTAAAACGACTTCTGCATATAAAATATATTTGGCAACTGTATTTCTTCTTGTCTAAATTACATTCTAAATAACAAAGTTTTCCTTGTGTAACCCTTATTCTGACAAACTGCATTATTCATTGCTTTCTGCACAACCATATTTTCTTCAACCAGTAGATAATATTGCAACTTATGCATTAATTTTGCAATTGGTAGAGTATTAAAGTCCTTTGCCTCTTCATAAAAAGAAATGTTTCTATTTGTAATAAAATAAAATAACTGTAAATTTTCAACTAAGTAGATATGCATATCTAATTGTAGGATCTTTTACAGAGATTTCTATTCCTAGAATTGCGTTATTGTTGATAAAACAGTTGTTCTTCCAGTAAATTGTTATTAACAAACCTGGATATAAGTGAAACCACTAATCATACTAAGCTCGTTAATATATTTTCTTAAGTTATCTAAACTGTGTGAGCTCGACACTGAAGATGAGTGCGGTGCGGTAACGATTTACACAATTGCGGTGGTCAGCGGTAGAATTTCAAAACAACTTGTGGTGGCATTAAATTTGTACAGATAACGCCTACGGCCATACCCAGTTGAAAGCACCGGAACTTGTCTGACCTCCGAAGTTAAGCAACTGTGGGCCTGGTTAGTTCTTGGATGGGTGAGCGCCCGGGAACCCCAGGTATTGCAGGCTTTTTGTTTTAGGGAATCATAAGGGCTATGCCTAAGATCGTCCCAAAGAGTACCTCCACGCGGAGATTCCTGGTAATGCTAACATTCAGTGGGCGCGGCGGTGTGCACAGTCCTGAACCTACATCAGACGTTAAAACCAGGGTACAGAAGGTGGCAAAATGTATACTTTGTACATATGAGGGCGGTAACGGTCGAGTAGCCTGTCTATTCTAGGATGTGCAGACAGACGGTGACACAGTGGAAACACTGTTAACAAGACTGCTACTGACACCAGTTAGGGTGCATCTCGTGGGGCATTCATACAGAGGAAACTCTCTGTCTCTGGCCACAGATCAGCACTCTGCGTGCCAGGAGTCGCCAGAAGTTTCTCATGCTCAAATCGACCTGGTACACTTCTAGGGGTTAAGATCATAACCTGGATCGTGGAATCACCCACTCATCAGTCTGTCTACTGTTTGAGTAACCCCAAAAAGAATACAAATAACGTGATTTGTATTAAGATTTAAAATCTCTAAGTATTGCTTAAAACTGATTCTGAAGCAAAACTAAGAGATTTCATATGCAAAATATTAAAACTAATTTTTACATATTTCCTGAAAAAATTTATACTACCCAAATAAATTCGAACGAAATGACAAAATACCCAAAAATTTGTTCTACGAATGATCTAAACCCTAAAAAACAATTCAGAAGATAAATTCGCCATTGTGGCGGTACACCGCGGAAAAAATTTATTTATTGCGTTGGTTTGCGGTAAAAAAAACGGACATTGCTATGGTTAGCGGTGAAGTTTTTCTCTGCGGTGGAAAAATTTTTACANAAATTTATTCATTGCTATGGTTAGCGGTGAAGTTTTTCTCTGCGGTGGAAAAATTTTTACAAAACCTGTCTGTGCTGCGCTCATCTCTATTTAACACAACCAATAAAATACCATCAGCAAAGGCAATGTATTTTATTTCAATGTTTTATTACTGGAATCCCTTGATATCTTGATTTTTATTAGTCATCCTTAAGAATAGTTCAATAACAAAGTTAAAGAGTATACTTGACAGAGGACATCCCTGCCTTATCAGTAAACACCAAATGTTATCATTGCATAAGGCACTTACCAAAGTTGTTTTTTGGAGTTAATAAGCCTACTTTTCAATAAACGTCAAAAAGAATATTATAATCTAATTTTAGATATTTGTAAATGTATTAACTATGTCCTCAAATTTATGACATATTGACCCGTTTTTCCTTCTTATATTTTCATTGTTTGGTGTTTCCGCATTCCTAGCTCTTAATTTCTTTTGACTGCCTTCATCTAACTCATATTCAATGTCCTTTATGTGCTTTCTCATATACATGTACAAGTTTATTACTCTAATTTTCAAATTCTACTTTCTCATTGTTGATAAATTCCTCAAATGTAGCATAGCTGCTACAACCAAGTTACCCCAAACGACGATGCCCATATTTTAAATGTTACGATGTAGAAGGGTTACAACTACTTTCATAGGTCTGTTATAATGTGTTTTCAGCATGTAATGCATGGACAGCATTATTACCAAAAGATATTTTTCGAATAGTTCTGAAATACACCAACACTGAAGGTTCATCTCAAATTGAGAGATAATCTTGCACAATGTTTGAACATAAAGAATAATATTGCCATTCAATATGCAAGAGGTATTTACAGCATAAATCCTCCACTGAATTTTTTATATAATAAAGTGTTTGAACCATTCTTTTTCAAAAATCAATACATTCAAGCAGATTTTGAGATTCTTTAGGTTTGATCTCAAATACACGTAACAGAATGCTTGAATCTGATAAATTTGCAATAGTTTGCGATATTTTTGAAAGTTCGGAAAAACTGCATTTCCGTTTATGTACCAATGGAATCTATAATAATTCATGAGCAATTACTGCCATTGAAAACTAGATGCACACTAAATTACTTTTGGTTCCTATTCAATCTAATACAATGCAAAAGCAACAAAAGGTGCAAATCATTGATAAGATTGATCAAGCAGGAATACTCAATATCAAAAAACAAAAAGTTTGAGGAGCCATTAGCAATTTAGTTGAAATGTTTATTAGCTTGCTATTATCTTAAAATTAATCATGCAAAATACAAATACACTGAATTATAGCATTCGAGAAAACGGAGTTGTTTAGGTTGTATATAAGGAAGACCGGGGCAAGTTGATACCAATTGTCTTTTTTGAGGTCCACCATAAAAAGAATCTTGAAAAATATATCAATATGTTATTGGGACTATAGGACAATTCCGAAAGTGTCAGTGAGCCACAGGTTATCATCACTCGGCGTTACAGTCCGATTAATTGCTTTACCCAAAAAGTATTAACTTGCTCCCCCCCTTGTACCGGGCAAGTTGATATCATGTAGATAAAATTCACAATTGGTAACAAAAAAAGTTTATTAATTGATCAAAATTATTTAATTGAAATGTTAAATTAATTTAACGAAGAAATTAAATAGTTGTATTATAGAACAAATGCACAAAAACACAAAATCAATTAGATAGTTCTTCACAAATGTGACAAATATAAAAATTTCAACCGTTCACACATTTTTCATGGAACCATAGCAGACATTGGGAGCATTGCACCCATTCTTCGCCTTGACGTCAATTTTTCCACGACTTTCCACATACCAAGCCAATATTTCCAATGCACTCTGCTAGTATCAATATGCCCCGACCTTGATCATTTTCTTCATTCTTTAAAAACCTTTATGGGTGTGAAACATTTTGTATTTATTAAAAACCTTAACAATCCAAGGTTTTACACAACAGTATATATTTACCCAAATCATGTACGGTTAGCTTATACTGACACAAATATTAATCTTTGCACAAATAATTAATGCTATATGTAAATATTGAAAAGAATTTAACTCACCCCTATCTTATGCTGCAACACTTTATACAGGGATTAATTTGCTTCGCGTTTCTGTTTTAATGTCAAGAGGACGACAATTGAATACACTTGCTATTTTTCTTAATAAACGCATAGTATCAACTTGCCCCGCTCTCTCCTACATGTATATATACCACCAAGCCTCAAAGGGTTATAAACTCCAAATATAAACGCACTTTTTATGAACTATGCGCACCTGCAAAGACTTTTAACAGCAGTGTTTTGCGCAGCTTTCATGCTTAGTAAAGCCATTTTTGTGGAAACTAAATTGAATTTTGTCATGAAAATGTTTAAAGTTTAATTGTATTATTGCATTTAGTTAATAGAATAATAAAATTTTTTACAAAAATATGATGTTTTATTATAAGTTCTTCAATAGAAAATCGTAATTTCATATCTTAACCCATTGCGTTATTATCATAGAATGCACATCTCTAAAACACATTTAAAAAAATTAACGACTTCCTAAGACTTTAAAGATTCATTTTAATGCCTAACGTACTTTTAAGGTTACTAATGCACTTATTTACATGGGTTGGTATCAAAATAATACCTGGTCATTATAGTATGTAAAATTTCAAACCATTCTTTTTTTATGAAGTTTGGGCCTTGTAAAATGAAAACGACACTCTAAGGGTTAATTAACCGCCTTAACTTTTTAACTAGAGGGGAATTAAGCCACTCGTTGTCTGCTGAGTGCAACATTGTATGAAATATTCTGTTAATAAATTCCGAAGAGTGGACAAAACAAGTGCCTAACTCCGTTCTAATTAACAGTTTAATACATACTGTACATTGTTAAAGCTATTTTTTAGTATCCTTTTTGACCACTTCCTTAATCTTACTTTACCTGGGCTTTTTCAAAGCAGTTATTCCTGAGGAGTCCGATTTACGCTCCCCCCCCCCTAAGATCTCAGAAATTGTACATCCGATCATGGCTTTCTATATATATATATATATATAGAAGGTCATGATCCGATCAATACTAGATTTGGTGTATAGATACTTTGTCATGTCAGGAATATTTTGGCATAACCATTTTGCGATACCATAATTAATATGCAAATTATGCGCATATTAATTAGGTTATGTATCAAATTTTCTCGATTATTGGCCCAAAATAATAGAAATATTACTAAATAGGAATCAAGAGAAAGGACTACAATGCAAATAAAACAAAAAACATTTAATTATAAATTTGCATTGAAAATTATGCATTCCTTTCAATTTTTTGTCTTTACATGCAAAATCGTACTAACCTATTATAATGAAATGTTTCTTGTTTCTTATTTAGTTCGTTTTATTCCCCATGTTGTATTTTTTACAACTGGAGTAGAAAAGGGGAAATGAAGTATTGTGCAGTACAATTTCTATCACAGAAAAAAAATTGCATCGATTCATTCTATCGGTACAACCTTATAATAAGTTTTATATTTTGTTGAACTTATGTTCCATCAGTAAAAGTATGTCGAAAATATGCAATGTCACTATATACATGTATTTTTCTATGTTATGAGAAGATACCTGCCAAATTTCAAAGCGATAAGGAAAATAAGTAAATAAACGATGTATGTAAAAAGCCTAATAAAAACAGGGTTAATATGATAATGCACCAACATCGCAGAATCAATTTTTATTAAGAAGCAAAAATCAAATTTAAATTCCATCAAATTTTCCATTTATTTTAGTTTTTTATTATTTAAACTATTTGTAAATTTATTATATATCGAACTTTTATGCCTACCTATTTAATTGTATTCTAGAGACTATATATTGCTCACAAATTTACTTAGTTATAAAGGATTAATTAAACAGCTCAAACGTCTGCATACACTTAATAAATACCTTTGCATAGATATATTTAAAGAAATGTGCTGAACCGAAAAGTGTCAACGCCATTTATAATAATCAACTGCAACATGACGTCATACAATACGTTAAATATACTGTACTGTAAACCTATGTGTAAAAAACACGAGTTTAACGTAAACTTTACCATTAAAATTTATTTCCGAATTAATTCCGAGTGCAAATAAACGATTTGGCTAACGGTCAGGTTAACGTAAAATGCCATTTTTAACAGTGTTGCTTACGGTTGCATTTTCATTTGTTTACGTATTGAATTTGGATCACTGCTACAATTATACTAAATTAAAATATAAAAAATGTTAAAACTTTTAAGCAAATTTGAACAGCATTCTTTTATAAATATTATGCATGCAGCGACTAAACGTTTTAGCAATATCACTATTGCTACAAGCATTCAACACATGTTAGCACTGGGAAAATCAATAAAAGGGAGATAAAGATATTCTCAATGCGCAGGTCAGTTATTTTTTGAATTTATTCAAAAATGCTGCGATACAATCACAATGATACATGGGTAATTAACCATTTTGATTATTTTATGTTCATAAAAATTTAAGGATATAGTAAAGTGGGAAAACTGAGTGAAGCTGAAAGGCAAGTTGGCTGGATAGTTCCTCTTTTTAAATCTTCTTTCATTACGTCTCTGATAAGTACACTTTTATAATTTCGCAAAGTAAAATCTCATACTAAACAAAAAAAATCTCTAACCCAATTGAGGAAATGTACCATATTTTAACTAAATTTGGTGGGTTAGGAAGCTGCACCACTTTTTCATCAAAGGTAGTCTTTCAAGAGGTAAATTCTCTTCAAAATACAACCTCTTTCTTTGTAAATATACGGTGAGTTAATTGCCATCGATTACGCGGGATGATTTTTATAATGTGCACATAATTTAAGAATCATAATATGCTTTTTTGCAAACTTCGCAAATCTACTTATAAAATGCATGCACATAAGCTTGATGACAGTATATGGCATAATAGACTAAGCCCTTGCAATTACATACATTTAACCTAAACTTAAGTTAATATTTAAATCTTGAGGTTTAATCAGAAAACGAAATTAAATTTGTTCGCTACAAAACATTAAAAATACGTTTTCTATCTTAACTTAAGATTTTAGCTCAAAGCATTTTTTAAAATCAATTTTCAATTTACAAGCTGAAAAAGGCGGAAGAACTTTTCAACCTAAAATGTTAAAAATGCTTGAAGTTCAAGGAGTGTATTTCAAAGCTTACACTCTTTTTTGAAATAATGCCGCGCGCGACATTTTGTCTCTTTGAACACAAGCCGACTCCAACTAATTGTTGCAAGCAACGCCTTATAAATTTATGTCTGATGATATCAGAATCATAAATATTATATTTTCTCCAAAAAATATGAGTTGGGTGTTTGTTCCTAATAAAACCACGTATGTCATTCTAGGATCTTAGTGTTAAAAAGTTACGTTTTTTACCGCAGGCTGGTGACCCACTGCATGTCTAAGTATCCCAGGATTTGTGTTACAATTTTCTTATTCAAAATTTTTCAATGATCAAGAAGAGAAGAATTCTCTTAAATAAATCGTAAGTGTTGTAAAATTTGTGCGCATTCCCCATTTTTAACATGTGCATGACAGAGAACCAACCTGCAGCAAGCTATGCCTGAGCGTTTTCTGAGAGTAATATTTAAATGAAATGTTGTGTGTCATGGTCTTAAAAAAATACTTGCATTTGCTTCATATTTTTGCTAAGCCTATCAGTGATGCGAACAAAAGTCAAAAGGGCAAAGTTGAAATTTAGGTCAACTTTGTCTAAGTAGTTAGAAATTTAATAGCTTTAATTAAAGTCAAAATAAAGTCAAAATTTTACAATTTAGAGTTAGGTAAAAATAAATTCGGTTTTCCTTGGGGTCAAATTTTAGGTCAGATGTTTTCGAAGAGAAATAATGTATGAATGATTATCATAACAAGCTCTTTAAAACCATATAATACAAAGGTTTAACAACATTTTTTAATTGCAGAGTATTTGAGAAATTTATTGAGTTTTCTACTTAAATTGTAAATAAAAGCTTAAGGAGAAAGAAACTTCCATCTATAAGCCCTCATTCTTTTAATCTTTAAAAATATAAATCTATTGGTTGCAAAAACGTGGGAAAATATCACTACCCAATTTTTAACTATTAAAATAGAGATAAATTACAGCAAGCATTTAATTACTATTTTAATATTTTGTCAATTTTTTTGAAAATGATATTGTTAAGAATGTTATTGTTGAGAGAGCAAGAATTCCTAATGATGAGGCGGTCATGCAAAATAAGTTAGTTCAAGGCCACATATTGCTATGAAATCAATTGGACTTTAAATCTGAACCAACCTCAATTTTGGATGATTCAAGCAAAATTGAAAACTATGTATTACATTTCTTAATGAATAATCGGTGCAATCGGTTTAATAAATCTTACAGAATATGGATTGTTGAGAATAGCAAAGTACATTCATGCTTCAACTTTAAAAAGTATGATTATGACAACAAATATTCTAAGGATTATGTGCAGTTCTACCTAGCTGATTATGTTTAGCATAGAATACACGAAAAAATAGGGTAGTAGAAAGTTCATTTCAATGCAATAAGGTTTGTAAAACCCTTATGTTGATATTTTATTTAGTCAGTGATGTTATTCCATCTTGTTCAGAATAACAACGTTATTTTGAAAAAATTAGATATTTATGTCAAATACAATCAGAATATTGCGCCTTAGATAAATTTTCGATCTTAAATGTCATTCAACTAGTTAGTGGTTGTGGCTAAGGTTAAGTACTTTGCTAAACTAAATATTGCTATAACGCTCTTATGTCAGTTTGAGAGAAAACGTCCTGTAGGGGTCTGCAGTTGTTTTCCAGGTCTATTACATTCGTATATATAGAGGTTCCGACAAGACAAGTTGAAATTTTCAATGTATGAAAATGTCAGTTCGTCAAACTAACATTGTATACAAAGATTACTAAACTTAGGTATTCTTAGAATGAGGAGTAGAAGTCAAGCATTTGTAGTCAAACTTGTTGCCATGATGATTAAAGATTTTCGTCAAAGCTTGGAGCTATGCATGTAATTGGCATTAATACTTGATCCCGGACTCATTGCTAATTAAACTGTAAAGTTGATAATAACGTTAAAAAACGAAACTTTTATATTGTTTTTGCTGTCAAAAAACAGCAGTATAAGAAATATACATACATATGATTATTTTTTTACTTAAAAGTTTTTCATTTTCACCACAAAAATCATCAAAAAACAAAAGAAATTTGAACATTTACTGACTACAAATAACAAAATATGTTTAAGATAATATACAGGAAAAGAGTCTGTTGCATGGAATTTAAAAATTCCTCCTAAGTAGTCTCATGTGAATTGGGTCTTTTAAGCATTTAACTAAATCCGCAGTGTAGTACATAAAATTGCAATCAAAATTTTGGACAAGAGTTGCGAGTATACTTTGCCTTAAATTGCAATAACAGAATTTTTCTTTCTAATATTTGAAGCTGTTTTTTATTGTAACTCTGCCATGAGCACTCCCTGGCCGCACTCTACGGTTATGTCATCACTATAGTTATTCCCTATTTCTCTAAATTAATGGTAATATCATTTTAGCATTAAATGTGAAATCAAATATCATTTAGAAATAGTACCGATAATTTTCATACACTGCAGACCGTACTGAACAATTCCCAACCCTGAATTAATGTGAATAAAAAGAATGGATATATGCAGCATTAAAATGTATTTTACTTTTATTATAATTATAAATATCCATCCATAATTCATGTTATGCTAGAATATTGTCATATTTAGTAAATACTTATTTTATATATTTTAGAATAATTGACAAGACATGGAAATCACTACAGCGAGATGATAATAACTTTAAATTTTTTGGGGAATCAGCAGCTAAAATATGCAGTGATCTCTTGACATTAAATCCAAATAATTGCAAATTTTGTGTCCAGGGTTTCTGAAAATGAAGCATAACCGGGGTTCCACAACAGAGGCTCTACGTACACCATGCTCTCTGTGGTGTTTACTCCAAACAAAAACTTTCATATTGCGACAACAACTATTGTTCAAATAAATAATTCAGCATTTTGTGAATTTCTGCATACTGTCAAAGCGAAATGGAGAATGTTACGTACAGAACCAACACACTTTAGTGCTTTGCTCCTTAAAATATACCATGCTAGGGCTAGGCCACACGTTGCAAACTTGATCACAGATTTTATAAACAGACGGGGCAGGGAACTGTTGCAGCGCAACCACCATTCTTTCTGATTTCTACTTAAGTCATCGGTGATTGCTCCATTATACTGAAAAGTCATCTCATCTCCACAGTTGGAATTGGGTACAGAATTTGGAACAGAAACCGAACCGATTTTTTAAACCCGTAACCGTAACCGATTCTACCCGGAATTTCCCAAAATGCACAGCATCTTACCTGAATCCTACCCGAAATGCCGGACGGCAAAATAACCTTCAAAGTTTCAAGCGAATAATAATGATAATGTATGTACTCTTTTTAGAGTATAATATTTAATCCCACTCTTCGGTTGTTTCCTGATAAGAAAAGAAGTGTTATGAATATTAGAAATAATGTCAAAGGAACTGATTATCTCAAAACATCACAATATGTATATGATAAAATACCAGTTAAAACGTTGGTTTTTGTAATTCATAAAAATATGATTCGGGAAATGGTCTTATATACATTAAGTGCATCAACCATTTCAATAAATCAAGGTAAAAAATGTGAATTCGTATTCTAAAAATATATAAATTATTTGTAACACCAACAGCAAAATCGATGATAAAATTCTTTGCTTTTTAGCAAAATTTGAAACAAATATAATTATTAACTTCAAAAACATCAGTACAAAACACAAAACACGCACAACAAGACAATCAACTGAACAAAAAGCCGAAAGTGTCAGTAGCCACATAATTAACGTGACACGATTCATGTAATCATCTAATTGTAATAAAATTACAAATTGCAAACTAAAGTTATTCAATATTTATATAACCTAAGCAGAAGTTCGCTATTAATTGTTATTTTGAGTGCGCCAGCATTAATATCAACTGTTGATTATAATTGTAGCTGTGCTAGTATAGACCTATTTCCCAAGAAACCTAGCATGCAAACGACATCAATAAACAAATAAATAATTATTGAATTAAGGCCTTCTTAGCGCACTTTGAAGTAGTTTCCGTTTCCTGGAACATTTAGGCTTACCCGAAACCGTACACGATTTTTCTAGGATTTTATAGCCGAAACCGAACCGAACTGAACCGTTGGTTCTCCCTAACCGAGTCCAACACCGCTCAGGTTTGATCATGAAAATGAGTTTTTGAAGAAGTCGCTGCATTACTTGGACATTTAAATAGAAACCTTGGAAAACCAAATTGATGAACTGCTAGCTGGTCAATAACTGGTCGAAACTATGTTCAAATTTGACAAGTGTTTCAGATTGTTGATTCCATTTGTTCAAATATAAAACTGATTGTCTTATTCTTTTTAATAACCCTAAAAATAAAATGTATAGCGTAAAATGCGATTAAATTTTGTGCCGCTCACATTAATTGTTTAAATGAAATTGCTTAAATTACCTAACTGCAATATTGTATGAATTCATCTTTGGATTCTATTAACTACGGTCAAATTCTTGAGTGGCGGGTGCGCATTTCCAGGATGGACTTACAGAAATTTCTGTAGGACAGGTAGTTTTTTGACCTGTAAAAAACTTGTAAATTACATTGAGAGAAGACTGAGCATTGCTTATTAAAACTGTTCAAATTCATAAGTAATTCTGTTTTTTACTTAGTAAATACAATTTTCTGTTTTTTTATTAGATTTTTGTAACATTGTTAATCGTCAACAATATTTCACTGTTGCTGGAATATATATATATATATATATATATATATA
>CABFPE010000029.1:1391677-1407234 GCA_900660155.1 Hofstenia miamia | reverse complement strand
CTTTTTGCTGAAATTGCAAAAGCAAGTTTCAGCAAAAATTTTTTTTGTGACTTATTACTTTGACAATAGTCTATGTATATATATATATATATATATATATATATATATGAATTAGTGTTGAATAAGGTCATGTCAGGATTGAGGCATCGCAAAGCAGGTCCTGGACAAAAAAGGATCAAAATCAAGTTTAACAGCATCCAGTTTGTTTGATCCATCTCATATTGTTTTCGTTATATTCTATTGATAGCATCTAGTTAGTTTAAAAAAGCTTGGTGCCAGTACTTAGCTGTTTTTCATTAAATATGTGTTCTAGGGTGGCGTAAAACTTAATAATAGCCCCGAGTAACATTATATTATTGTGGTATCAATGGCAAATGCTTTGATGATATATTTTGGGCCTTCAGCTAATAGGGTCAAAAAGCTTACACAATGAAAAATTTATTTTCACTCATATCTAAATTGTAGTAGCATTTCAGTTGGTATTTATATCATGGAAATTCTAAATAATATCAACGTGTTACTATGGCTGCATGACTGGGTTTAATTTAAAAAAATTGAATTAGAATAATTTTCTGTTTATTTAGGAGAACGTATATGTTAATACCTAAAACAGATCTTTGCATTGAGATACTTAAATAAGAGGAAGATGTTGCTTTTAAAAAAATCTTGCTTGCTATGAAAATCAGGATTAAACAGGTTCAAATGAGGTCAGGTCTGATTCTGAAGCAGGACAGGTCTGGTTTGGTCTGAAGTCTATTTGGACTCATAACTAGTCTTCCTCAGAGTATTTGTTTAGCTTTGAAGTAAGTTAAGATATTTACCTTTCAAGCCTTTTGTAATGCATATACATAAATATCAGTCGTGGCAATAAATCACCTTTTTTATATCAAATATTTAACGATTCTAATTAGTGAATACAAACCAAATTATTCATAATAACTGATTATTCACTACAAAGTTAACAGAGAAATGATAATGGTTTGCGAGTAAATAATTTGTTATGTCATCATTGGCATCAAGAGTCAAGAACATCACATCTCTAGCGTTTCATGATGCTTACATATATATATATATATATATATATATATATATTAATGTGTGTATATATATATATATATATTTATAAACTATATATATATATATATATATATATATATATACATTGTAATAATATTTATTAATACATTAGATTTTCAATTATTCAAATCACGTTTCATAGCAGATCTCCTTCTAAAGTGATTTTAATATTGAGATAGTCTAAATTTAGAAGGGTACTGCGAAGTCGGTTTTCATGTTTTTGGCATAAAAATATCATCATTCTCTAGATAAACATTAGCTCCATGTAGCAATGATTTTTAATTCATCAATATTTTTCTTTCAAATAGCGAACTTTTTGGTAATCGATTTTCTCGAAACAAAAGTATTTTTCTAAAATATATGATTTTTTCGTAAAAATTTTTGATGAGTTATATATCTTAATAGATTATATAGATCATAAACACGCACTTTACGTGAAATTGGCAAAAATATTTCGAATAATTACAAGAAAAAAAACTAAAAATCCCGTATGATTTTTTATCAACCTAAAAACGTGCATTTTCGTCAAAGGGAATATTTTGGGTGTGCGCGAATACACTAGAAGAAAAAAAGTTGAATCTCTCGTTGGTTTCTCATGAGGAGATGGAATCATGGAGATTGTGTGTAAATTTGAATATTTATTTTTGCAGAATGCTATTCACAATATTGCGTGTATATATTTCAAGAAAACAATAAAGAAATTCGCGTATATTTTTGTTCAATAGATTAGACCGCAGTAAATCTCTGTAATTTGAACTTTGTTCATTCAATGTCGTCTTTAAAATGTGTGTTTGTGATAAATGTTGGCTGAGAAATGATTGTTCAATACGTCAATGTATGAATTTGACTTTGTTAAAGAGATATAAGTCCCTTATAAAACAGATATCTCTATTTTCAATTTTCTATATCAAATTCCGAATAGCATGGAACAGGGACCCACTCACGAACCCGGTTATTCTATGTTCACTGTTATTAGCTATCTCACGTTCCAAATTCAATCATTTAAACTTCTTTCCAATTCATTTTTTCCATTTTCTATATCCCCAATTATCTCTTTTCATTTTCAAACTTCCATTTCTTCATTGAAAATTTCAAACTCTGTAATCAAGCCCCATCCCTGTCCGGTTATCTCGAATTAATTATTCCAATTTCAGCGTCTTTCCAGTAGGTATTCTAATATCTTCTGTCTGAGACCTCTATCAACGTACAAATTCACTGCTTCAAGTCTTGTATAATTTAGTAAATATGTATTAAAACTTCAGTTGATTTGAAGAGCTATGACTGATTTTAATCTGATTTTTAAATATTAATTATCCTTCTTAAAAGCATCTCTAATTTTACAATGAAAATTCATTAATTAGATGTAGTTTATGTTCTTACATATACTACTTTTAATTTTTTTGCGAAAAAAGTCTAGCCTGAATACAAGCATTGTTTGAGTAATAATAAATATATTATAATATTAATTCAATCGTGTCATATGTGCTGCATTATTTTGAGCATTAGTTGCTATATCAAAAAAGCGCTTTGTAATTTATAAATACTGGTATATTATGCAATAGTTATTTTTAATATTGAAAGAGCTATTTAAATTTTCCAGCATGTTGTAAAGAGCTTGCACATCAGACGAAAATACATGAACTAGTTGCTTTCTAAATTAAGACTGTTTCTAGATATACATAAACAAACTATCATTATATTGTGCCCAAAATTTATTGTAGATTGATGAGATTTTGAAAGAAATATTTTTGCCTTTTCTGATGTGGATTGATAACAAATTCAATTTTTGAGATGTTTCATTAGTAATAGATTTCTTTTACTGCGAAAATGTGTATAATGGTTCTATGAACTTGGATTTAGAAATATCTATTATTTTCCTGAAAACATTTTATTGCACTGTACCAATTTTATATTTACATGTTTGCGTTCATTTGCCATATGAAAGCAGTAAAATACACAGGCGTACATCCTGGCAAGCTCAAGCCAAAATTTCTTCCCCCCCCCCCAAATATAAGGCCATAAAAAATTGCAATCAATTTTGTTAATTTAAACGACTAATTGAAGTAGTAAATGAATTATAAGAAACTTCAGTTGTGTAAACGAAGCAAATCTTTTCAATGGAGAGGTGCTTTGCTTAAAAAATAATGTCAAAAAAGTTCTTTTGTATTATTAATTTCTCCCTAGAAAATTGTAAAGATCTACACCACTGTTTTTCACTTAATTCATAGTTAAAACTTAAAAAAAGGGTTCCTAGAATAGAACTTTGAGGCATTCCACATCTATTTTTAAGCATATTAGATTTTATTTTATTAAATGAAACGTATTGCATCTCTTCAGTCAATCCATTTAAGAACGTTATGCTTTACTCCACAATTTTCCAAAATTTTAAATAATATGGAATGATATACTAAATCATAAGTTGAACTTTGATCCAAAAGTACTTGCATGGTGAATTTATTTTAAGCTTTATGCATTAAAATATCATCTACTAATTTTACAAGTCATTATTAAACGTATTCGAAGAGAGCTAATTTTTTATCACTGTGCTGTATATAGATAAAATATGGGTTCATTTTAGGTTTGCTTTGCCTTTTAGCTTATATACAAAATCATCGATACCTGATATGTTACATATATATATATATATATATATATATATATATATATATTTATTTATATATATATATATATATGAGATGAAAATGTATGATGTTTCGATATTTCAATATTTCTTTTCGATAAATTGTTACTTGCTTAGACAAATTTTAAATAAAACTATCAATTTGAAATATATTTGGACATTGGCGTGTCTTGTTTCTTGCACTGCTAAATATTCAAAAATCATTTAGAGGTCTTTCGCACAAAACTTGATAATGTCTGAAGTGGTGTACGCAGGGGGGATATGGTGGAAGCCCCCCCCCTCGTCAGGTTTCCAAATTTGATTTTGACTCGATAAATCAAAAAAAATTTCGTAAAAAATTTAAAATCTATCCTCTTAATATGCATTGTTAGGGTCTATTTTCTCGATATTTTCAAAAATTTTAATAATGATGATGTCCCCCCGCCAGAAATTCCTGTGTACACCCCTGAATGTCTGACTTATTTTTTACATCTGTGAAGAATGTGGTTATTGATATTTTGGTGGTATCAGAAATGGAAGAAATTGATTACATAATTTTTTGTTCTATTATGTTATTGCGCTATCATGTATTGATTTTTAAGCAATATGCATTATTTAGACGCTATTTTCTTGATATATAGTTTTTTCAAATGATTTTTTATCAAATAAATAAAAACGTGCAAAACAATATTTTGTAGGCTATAGCAGGAAATAACAATAGGGTTAAATTTTGGGACAACAAACTAACCACTTTCCAAATTTTGAAGCTTAAGGATGGTACCTGCTTTTAAGGGTTGCTCCTTCATAAATTTCTAAATTATTGGAAATGATACATTTGTTGATATCAGTATAAAAAATATAGCAATATTTTAGGTTATTCTGTGAAAGATTACAGTGACATGGTCTGCAAAGTTCTTTGGTTCATTGCAATAACTAATTACATTGGTTGCATTTGGCAGGTAGTTATTTTGACATATGAACGATGCATAGCAATAAAATATCCGATTCTGTACAAAAAATATGGTCAACCAAAATACGCACATTACGCGTCATTTCTTGTTTTCTTTCTATCTGTAATTTTCAATGTACCAAAGTTCGTATACTATGGGATTGAAGATAAACACTGTATAGCTTTTACAAATGTGAAGTTCTATACTGCATACGCAATTATTGAACATTATGCAGTTCAAGGAATTGTTCCATTCTTCATTACATTGCTTGGAAATATTCAGATAGTCTATAAAATGAGGCAATGGCGAAAAAATCGAAAAAATATCAATGATAGTAATGAAATGCAAATTACAGTAACGCTTATATTGATTTCAACAACATTTCTTATTACATTAGCCATGGGTAACTTGTTCGGTTATCTTGGCGTGAATATATCAGTGGAGACCCCACATGGATTGGCTAAGCAGCGTTTAATGTTTGCCTACTCAAATGGTGCAGCAAATGTGAATAGCACGTTGAATTTTTTCTTTTATTTATTTTCTGTGAAATCTTTCCGAGAACGATTTGTTGAGATTGTTTTGCATAAGTTTTTTAAACAAATAATATTTTTTATCTTAGTGCTAGGAATACTGTTCCTGATATTTCTACTAGTGCATAATGGATTTTTTAGTAAACTGTAAACTGGAATATTGCACATATTTTAGTTGACAACATTTGCTTCTGCTTATAAAACTAATAACACATTTTCCGAAATAATTATGCACTGCATTATTAATCTTACCTGCGATCAAGTGAAACAGTTTTTTAATTTTATAAACGAATGCTTTTATATAATCACAAAAAAGTTTTTAATCAGCGATTAATACAATTTGAATCCTTTGTGATTATTAATAGTGCCTTTGTGTAATTTGAGGAAACTTATATTTCCTTCGTAGTACTTAAACTGTATAGTAAAAATCGGAAGAAATACACATTATGTTTAGTATGACTTTTAGCCTATTTCTAAAATTGTTGTAAAGTGCAGTAGTAAGAAAACATTTTGGCGCTACAAGAAAACAAGTGTTCGTCTTCGTGGAGGTTCAATCCAATGTCATTCACAATATATTCTACAAGTTATCGAAGCAGCAACTCTAGGTTTTCATTTGCTTTCTGTGATGAAGTTACAAGTTAAAAGAAGAAGCTAGAGAGAGTTTGGTAATGATGCCTTATTTTAGAAGTAGTTTTGAATAGAGAAAATCACTATTCGTGCCTAGATGTAGGGATGAACTTCTATCATTTGTTCTTACACTTTCAAAATTTGATGATATTCGATTGACTTCTAATTGCTATCTATACGTCTATGTATCGCTGCAGTTAGTATGCGAAGTTTTTAGTGTATTTATTTCAGAATCATTTGCTGTTGTGCGCTGTGTCTGTATATATTATATTCTACTATTCCTTAACGTAGAATTGAAGTATAATCTAGCTTTACTATTATTTTTCAGTGCAGCTACTAAAACAATTTAACCTTCAAAGATAATAATAATTTTCTTATATTTGCGATACAAATGTTAGTGCTCTAAAAGTAAATGAAAAAATATTTCTTTCTTAAATATTGAGTTCTCTAATTGTAGCTGAAAGAGTTCTGATTTTAGAAATTTGTCTAAACGTTCTTCTAGATGAGTGCTCAACAACAAATATAGCATTCAAATCAATAGGACCATAATTTCTTACTATTTATGCAATAGGAAATTCCCTAACCAATAAGGTAAGAGAATTGCAGGACTGACATGGTCCATCCTTTTCAAATATTCAACAAAGCGTACACAGGTCTTAAAATTTTTCAAGAGTCTTTGTTAAAATATAATCTATTTTAAGAAAACAGGAATTACTGTAATCTAGTTAAGATAGAATAAATTTTCTGATGAATTCTGATCTAATATTTGTTGGGAGATAACTTCAAATTTTCTGAAAGTTTTTTCAGAATGAAGAATGAATTTTTAACTAATTAAGATGGATGATCTTTCATTGCTAAATTTCTATCAATTACTAAACCAAGATTGCGAACGCTTTCAGTATTTTCATTAAAAATTTGATTATTGAAAGATATTATTAGTTTCTGAAGAATTTATAATTTGATCAGCAGAAAATAGTAGCTTTTCTAAGTTACATCAAAGCTTACTTAAGTAGGCCCTGGTTGCATATCGTCTTTAAACAAATTTGTTGTTTAATGTCCACATTTTATGAACTAGCTATTACAAAAATTGTGTATCAACATACATATGATGTTTATTTGAATCAAAAAGCTTGATATTCGCCTCACTGACATAAAAAATTACAATAATTTTTTGTTAATTTAAAAGAGTAATTGAAGCAGTAAATGAATTATAAGAAGTTTCAGTTGTGAAAACGAAACAAATCTTTCAATGGAGGGTCTTTTTGCTTAAGAAAATGGTATGTCAAAAAGTGCTTTGGATCTGGAATTCTAAAGATATACGCCTTCGTTTCTTATAAAAGAGTTAAACATTATAAACAAAATATGGCCTAGAATAGAACTTTGAGGCATTCCACATCTATTTTGAAACATATTAGATTTTATATTATTAAGTGAAACATTATTACATCTCTTCAGTCAATCAATTTAAGAACACTATCCTTACTCCACAATTTTCCAAACTTTTAAGTAATACTGAATGATCGACTAAATTAAAAGCTGAATTTTGATTATGAGAACTAATGGTGCATTCATTTGAAGCATTTGCATGAATGATATCATCTTCTAATTTTGCAAGTGATATTTTGGTTTAATGAACTTTTATGTAACCAGATTGTAAACTAATTATAATATCATACGTTTCTAGGAAATCAACTAATTTTTTGCAACAGGCGTTTTCTAAAAGATTTGACATACATGAGAAATTGACTATTGGTTTGTAACTCTTAACATTAATATCTGAAAAATTGGTCTTAGGTAAAGGTTTAATTTAGAGTAAAGTAAGGAAAGAACTTTCAGATCAAATCTATCAGGATTAATCAGGACAGGTCAGGTTTGATATTTTGCAAATCAGATACAAACAAACAGGTTCAGAATCAGGTTTGACCACATACAAGTTTTTTTATCGATTTTCTATCATTTTTGTTCAATAAATATGGAAATCTTAATTACATATAAGATATGTGTCGTAGGCTGCCATAAAACAACAAAAGTTATGAACTGAGTAACAGTAAAAAAATTACTGTATTCTACTTACGCAACATCAATGGCAAATGCTTTGTTGACTTATGATTGGGTTTCAGCTAATGACAGGGTCAACTTAGTTGTTCAACTGCTTTTTGCACTCCAACTGCATAAGGGAGTTTTTATCAATCAGGAAAAATAGAATTTAACTCTATTAATGAGCCTGTTTAGCAACATTATATACATAAGTCTTTCATAATATGGATGAATCCTCTCATGCCTTACCATATTTAATACATAAATTCTTATGATTTGTGGCATACTGCAGAAGTGGTGATATTTTCTGAGTAGAGAAAGATTTTATTATTACACTTTGATTTGAGTTGAGGTGTCTTATCTTAATTATCAAAAAATTTAAAAGGCTTGTTTTTGTGTACCATCATTAAAAATAATGTTAGATACGAGATTATTCAGGATGGTGTTACAATTAAGTGGATTCATTTTAAAATTAAGTTTCTGTATAAATTTAAATATGCTTGCTAAGGTAGGACTTTGCATAATAGAAGAGTTCAGTATAGTAGGGTTGCATATAATATCTATTAGGCTGGCTTTAAGTGTAGTTGAGTGAAACATAAACTATATAATGAAAGCCATGCCAACTGTATTCTTTCTTGTCTAAATTACATTATAAATAAGGAAGTTGGCCTTGTGTGACCCTTATTCTTACAAATTGCATTATTCATTGCTTTCTGCACAACCATATTTCCTGCAACCAGTGGGTAATATTGCAACTTTTGCAATTAGCAGAGAATTTATGTCTTTTGCCTCTTCATAAGAAGAATTTTTTCTATTCACAATAAAGTTAATAAACGTAAATTTTCTAAATTGGCAGAATCTTTTACAGAGATTTTTATTCCTAGAATTGCTTTGTTGTTGACAAAAAGTGGATTTTCCAGTAAATTGCCATTTACAATCCTGGATAAAAGTATTTCTTCCTGTTAATTTTGAAACCACTAATTATACTAAGCTCGTTAATATATATACTTAGGTTATTTAAATAGTGTGAGCTTGACAACCAAGAAAATATAGATAATTGAATAATGCGCTTTTTTGTAATCTAATTTTAGATATTTGTAAGTGTATTAACTATACCTTCAAATTTCTGACTTATTGACCTGTTCTTCATTCTTATATTTTCTAAGTAAATTTATTCCTTTTCAGTTAGCTCTTAATTTCTTTTGACTGCTTTCCTCTAACTCACATTCAATGCCCTTTATGTGCTTTCTGATTTAGATGTATGAGCTTATTCATCTAATTTTCAAATTCTTCTTTCTCATTGTTGTTGATAAATTCCTCAAATGTAGCATAGCTGCTTTTCAAAAGATTATATTTTGTAGTAACTTCTTCCTGTTTCTTTTTTCTTCTGATCAGTCATCAGTTTGATCTTTATATTCATCAGGGTCAATTCTAATTATATTTTTGTGTTATCTGCACATTGTAATGTAATGCTTATCAAAGGCAAGTCTACATGATACGGTTAAAGACCGGTAAAATTAAGAAACAATCCGATCCTGTTAATTCGGTTAGAGCATATTGGACCACACAGCACTAATACATATGCTATTTTAAAACCTACATTGTTGTCTCCATATACTAAAATGAACTCGTGTAATAATCAGAAACTAAGTGCAGTGCAGACATGTGAGTAAAAACCTTGTAAGAGTATCTATGCAAAAAAAATAAATTTGATTTAGAAGAAATGCACGGTAATGATAAATTTCCCTATAATTTCACGATAAACCTAAATTTTTTCTTTAATAATTTCCCATTTTCAGAAAACATGCAATAGAAAACAATATGAAATCTTATAATACCCTAATTATGACATCAGGTTGCACAAGTGCCAAGTAGTTATTTAAATTCATATACTAACGTTGGTGTAGTCATTTAGTTGCACACAGTACATTCACAACAAAAAATAAGTTCTATGAAAAAATTTAATCTGGATTTGATTGACAAATAACCATTTTCGTTTATAGTGAAGTTACAAATAGAGTTTGTAAGAATCCTCTACTTAACACTAAATAGTAAGTGAAATTTTATAGGCTAATTTTTGTTAAAAAAATGTTTGAAATTTTTTTTTTTGAAAGAATTAAACGAGCTCATTAATACTTCGTTTCATTTTAAGTTTTTGTTAATTATCAATTTGCTCTGCATCTATAGACTTTTGCCGGAGTTAAACAAGGAAAACACTTGAATTGTGATTTTAAGAATCTATTTCTGAAGTAATTGGCAGTAATATATCACTACATAATCTGCGATACTTTTCTCATTTTTTTAGAATAATTCAGAAAATTTTACGAGAAATACATACAAGAGACAACATAAATTACATGAACAAATGTTTGAGAAATAGTAAAAATAATATCAGAAATACGTTTTAGAGGTACCAGTAAACTTAGGTGTCTGTGTCTCACATTAAAAATGTTTGAATAATGGGCGTACATCAAAATCACCAATAATATTTAGACTTGATAATTGTATGTGAAGAAAATTTTTTAAATATTTTAATTTAATATGTGAAATTTGAGAAGGACTGCGTGAAACTGTTGGACACTGAAAGATAATATTCACAAGAATAGCGATGTTTTCTCATGCTATCCAAGCAAAAATACCAAAAAAATTCAAATATCTTCTTGAATTTCTGAATTTTGCAATATTTTGTGGAAACAGTATTAATATACGTATTTTCTTAAACTTTGTATATTATTATCATAGGTGTAGTGGTCTATGAGAGCGCTAATGAGATCTTTTTATTTATAGAAAAATATTTATTACTACAGTGGGGCCGGAAGTGGGGTGGCAAAGGTGGCAAGTGCCACCCCAATATTCTTAATGGGCTGGCTGTGCCACCTCAATATTTCAATATAATATGTTGAATAAATCACAGACGCAATAATAAAAAACAAATATTATCAACATAAACACCTGAAATAATTTTATACTGTACTGATTCAGATAAGACATAATATTCCTATATGCAGGTAATTGTCAATTAATATTTTGTTTCTGGTTCTATGCAATTTGACAAATAAATATAAAAAAATATACATATTTTAAACAAAATAGTTAAATCCTCCAAAGTGTGCGACTTTTTGAGCAATGAATACTAAACTTAGATGCTTAATTCAAATATTTTCATTAAAATGGTATAGAAATGAAAATAAAAATAATTCAATTAAAAATATTTTGCTCAAAAAATATTTGTAAAAAAATTTGAGTCAATATGAATTAATAAATATTATGGCAGAATTTTGTGTAATGTAAAGGACACAAAGAGCTAATAATTATTTCAACAACTAATTTGTATTTGTAACAATCAGTTTTTGGTAAATCAATTTTGTGGTGAATCAGTTTTTGGAAACACTTAACACAATTCATCAACATACAATATCAGTAGTGTACTAGGACGAGGCTTGAGGTCACAAACTGACATTTTGTCCTCTGCGATATTGATGAGTGTTTTTAGTGACACACCAGTTGATTGACATCTTTGCTAATGGGTTTTCAGTGACGTCAGTTATTTTTTGTGTATGTCTACTAATGGATTTCAATTAGTAATGCTTTTAATTGATTTACATATTAGGGCCCACTTTTTGGTATGACTAATTTCACTTTGATAATATCACATTTGTTTGCATTACGCCATGTTAATATATACCGTATTATAACAACCCCTTTCAGGATACATACACATAATATTACAAACTAATTTTCCGTAATTTCGAGAAGCTTACAGTATAATCCGGGAAACTTTCAAAATCGTACTTGTCAAAATTCATTGTAACACATTTATTGTATCACGGTTTTTCAACCAATAATTATTTTTCAATCTATATATTCACCTCATTTCTTCAGATAAAATCATTATTCTTCTTCTACACAATTTCGTCTCTCACTTTTGGCAATGTCTGTTGAAACGCTAACATCCAGTTCGCTGAGTACCCTGTTTGATGATCTATGTACAACTCCGCCACCCTCGCATGGTTATAATCCGTTAACACAAGAAACGATTCATCCTCCTCCTGCCCCGCAGTCAATAACAATGCGATTGTCTTCCCCATCCCCGAGATGAGCGAGGACGACAATGTTTTACAACGCTTAAACAATGTCAACTCCCAACCGCTACTATCATCACACACTTTTTCAAACGCATGCCCTGCTAGCGAACTTCCGAAAAAACAATGGTTTACAATCGAAGATGCTGTTCATCTGAATACGAGATATGGTATCGCAGTAAAGATTAAACTCAGCAATGGGCTTTATTATTTTCTTCCTAGACGTTATGTTAACGCGATCAGTGAAAATTGCAAGACTTTGATAAATAAAAAACTTTTCCGCAACGATGATATGGGAACCTCAACTGGTGGTGGTAATAATGTAAATTGGATTGTATTGGAGTTTAGCAAAATAAAAATATAGCTTTTGTTTTCATCGTTGCTTTTTCCTCATGTAACACTATTATACTAATAAAAAAATTACAATTACAAAAGACCTTTACAAGTCTTCATTTATACGTAAAACATGATAATAAATAAAGAAAATAGTAAAAATAATTCATCTGCTCTGTATTTCACTATATGGTAAAGGCTTTACAACGAATTTCTTAAATTTACATTTGCTAGTAATATTAAATATACCACGAGTCTTTATTCGATGTACAAATCTATAATAGTCTTTTATACATTCGATGGAATCCAACGTGTTCTGCGGGTATCGATATCCAAAATTTAATAAATTCGCTACTGGCTGGGGGATTATACAGCTAAGAAATTCACAGTTCATAGCATCACATCCCCAAAATACCGTGTTCTTTCGAGTTGATAGATTTAGTGAAGCAATGAATTCAAACATTTGTTCACTTGTAAGGTTTCCCTCTGTAAATGGGATATGGTGAAAGTTATGCTCGTACCAGTTAAAAGCTTTTTGTATATGACACGGAAGATGATCAAACACTTCTTTTGAATGGCGTACTGTTAGAATATAAAGTTTTTCGTCAATTAAAATTAACACCTCCTTGATAAAATAAATACAATTGTATGCTGACCCACGCACTTCGAATAATACATTTTTAGATTTCACACGTGATGCCATGACTAACAACCAACTATCCGAATAGAAAACTTATGAGCGAATGATAAATATTTCTGTATTCGATATAAACACATCGGTAAATGAATCAAATTAATACATATTTTGGGTTAAAAGTTTTTGGAATTTGAATAAAAAACCACACATACATTTTTGTTCTACCCTCATTGTCAAAAATAACTAATTTTGATGTCAAAGTTTTAATATTTGCTATATTTTAGCCAATTAATAATAATGATAAATTATTTTAAAAATTTTTTTTATATTTTCAACTTATCATGCTTATTTGGAAAATATTTCTCAACCAATGTTTATATTTACATGTCACTCACATGGTCTCATGGTAAGGTTCTATTAAGATTGCATGGTTAATAATTCTAAAATTTATATCTATGCTATTTTTTGTTTATATTTTAAGCAAGATGATCCATTTTGTAATAAACACATTAGATATAATCGATCTTGTAATCTAAGCAATCGGAAAACATGTTTAAGTAGCGATCAGTGTTTGTTAACAGATGAAAATAGAAAATCGCGTTACATATATTTGTTCTAATATTCTAAAATCTTAATACGTTTTATACGTTGAATCAAACTTGTGGTTATTCACACGTAATATTTTCGTATATAATTTGTTTTTCCATTTTACCTAGTAATAATTATAAATATGAATCAGTTTTTAGCGTTTGTTAGCGGTAATCCGTTTTTCATGTAAACACAAGGGTGTATTTTTATACTTTTTCACGAAAAAACACGAATTTACCATCTTTATAATATTTTGAAAGTTGTAATATACGTGAAAGGAGTATTTTTATTATAATTCTTACTAATTTTACATGTTTCATGAAAAATGAATTTACCATCTTTTATATCGATATTTTGAAAAATTGTAATATATGTGAAAGGTATATTTTATTGAAATTTAACCAAAATGAAATTTTTACTAATTTTTACACGCCTTCATGAAAAAATACGAATTTACTATCTTGTTGATATTACATCTAGTGATAAAGTGAAAAAGAATTTTATTTTGTAATTTGTTAATAAATATTTAGATAATTATTTAATTTAAATCTAACTAAATTACATGTAACATTTATATTATGAATTTTCATTTAGCTAATTACCAAAAAAGTTCTAGCTATTTTTAGGAAAAACTGATATACTTTTAAAAATTCATCATACTAGTTTACTAGTGATATACACTAAAGTGTTAATAAATATTTAATTTAAATCTAGCTAAATTACATGTAGCATTTATATTATGAATTTTCATTTAGCTAATCACCAAAAAAGTTCTAGCTATTTTAAAATGTAGAAAAGATTTGTGTGAAAATTGGCAAAAAACATTATATTTTTTTTCTTTTTTTCTTTTTTAAAAACACGGTACACTACTTTACAAAATAAAAACTAAAATTATTTACAAATATATACACTAACAGAATGACAGTTTTACATGATTTGATGACGGTGTTGCTAGTCTTGTGACTTTGCAGCCAACCATGAGGTGAGCATCATCTTGATTTATCTGACACGCATAGCTACGCGGTAAATAGAAATACTTGTTCCTATTTAGTTTGCATTTTACCGCATGCCCGTATTTTGTTTGCTTTACATTCAAATCCACAATGTCTCGCCACTCGCCAACCTGGAGTTTGTGTGATGATATTCTGCTTCCACTNGATGGGTGGAAATTGACTTTTAGCAGTTTATTGCATGTAAGCGGGATATCTTCATAGTTTACCAGATTATCCAAATTTCTCAATACACACATCTGGTCTTCCAATAGACCGATTTTTTGTAGCGTGTTAGCAAAGCTTAATTCAAAAGCCGAATTTGATTCCATCTTCAAAAGCAAAATATATTGTGAATACCTGTTTAAATTTTTTGGATTTATATAGATCCGTGAAAACTTCTGATAGGTTAATTTATAATGTCCATATACAGTGTAATGTCTATATAATATTAGCAAACACCATTGGTTTATTGCATGTTCAAAAATTTTGAAAGATGTTTACAAAACTCAGACAAAGACATTTTAAATTTTCGACCATGTCATGTTTATACATTTAAAAATTAGCGGTGTAACGATATTTGCAAAACTGTGAAAATTAATTAAAAAGCAACTCGAGTGTTGTCAATCAGGTCAAAAGCTGTCATTTTTAAAAAGAGTACCGTATTAAAAACCGTCCCTCGCTAATTGCTTTTTCCTTGAATCTATTGCAAAAATCAATTTGGCTCCCTCTCAAGGAGAGAAGTTTTACACAAATTCAATTAGCGCTACAGTCCTTGTAATTGGATATCTACGCCCCCGTTTCAACCAACCAAATCAAACCCTAGATTAACAAATCTAAATTCCTCACTTTTTATTAAATTTTTAATGATATTAGTTGCTCTTGTTTTAACGCTTTACTTTAAAAGATGACTTCTACCAACNTATGTGAATTTCTATCCGGCTGGAACTCCCAGTATGAAGAAATCATTCAAAACTCTCTTTACAAGATGGAATCAGAAATAAGTTTTGATGAGAATATGTGTGTCATTCTTTTGTAAAAATATATTATCTAGGTTTTTATTATACATTTATTTTTTACAATACAT
>CABFPE010000029.1:1334728-1362779 GCA_900660155.1 Hofstenia miamia | reverse complement strand
ATATATCATATATATATATATATATATATATATATGGCTGTGTACATGAAAAAATATTATTCATAACAAGTTGAAGTTAAACACAAAAGGCAAGATTCCTTTGAATATATTATTCCTAGATAAAAACATGTGTAGATAATATTGTGGTAATCATTTTATCTATAACCATTTTAAGAGTGGAAAAGCAGAAAAGTTGGATTTTAAAAAATGGATAGTACTGAAGTTCACGGTTGCGAATATGTGATAAACGATGTCAACATTTGGCGAACACTAATTATTACAGTTCCACTTACAAATATAAAATATAAATAATAGAAATACTTACGACCTGTACTTTCGAAAAGAACCTTATCATTTAGTCCCAAACGTAATTCAGGCATTCCACTGAGGAAAACCCGCATTTTGATGGCACCCACGATTTCACTACGAAGCACATTTCCAGATGCATTTACCTAGAACGAACAAAGATAGAAAAAATTCAACTTAACTAAAAATAAAAGAACCCAAATTTACAAATTATTTATTCAAAAGTTAGTAAAGAATACAATATATAGAAAAAGTGGCTTTTATTATATAATACCTATACATCAACATTTGCGGATTCAATTTCGCAATATCTTAAATGTAAGACACTTGTCATTGTGTTTAAATTGTTAATGAATATATCTATATATGAAGAAATTTTGAACAGTCCTTTAAATTCATATATATATATATATATATATATATATATATTTATAAAAAAACTACATTGAATAACATAAACGTATACTTAGTATTCAATTCCTATGCTTAATGTATCAAATTGTACAAGTGAAACAACAATGCAAACAAAATAATAGAGTTAATAAATTTGTCCGTTGTCATTGCAGAAATTGAAAGGATAATCTGACTATAACTACGCGTTACTTATATAAAATGTTTAGTGCCTGCAAAGAGCAAGAAATTTTTACATATACGGAAATTGCGATTGCTTATTGACATCAAAAACCTAGTCGAGTATTTGAAATATAATCACATCAAATAACTTCATATAAAAGGGTTCTATTACATGGCTACGAGCACAATGGACAGATGTAAATCCACAGGAATATTATTGATGTTACACGTGACGGGGCGAGTACAAAACATGTATATAAAAAAGTGTTTAAGTATAATCCGGACCGAAATGGACAATTATGGAAATTTATTTGCTCTTTGCATCTTAATTTGTAAATTTACAAATTTCGTTTGTAATACCATTATAATGACAACACGGATGATGAAATTATTCCTAATAATCTAATTCCCATGAATTATGATACATAGATCGTTTACAAAAACTATATGGAGAAAGGCCCCGTCAAAGTTAATCTGAGAAGTACAGAATGACATTTGTACTTGTTAATGGTCCAAATACTTAAACTGACCACACATTTATTATTGTGAATATACATCTTTCTTTCAAAACGAAAGTATTCCTAATTATATGCAATGGGGTCAAATTTAGTGAATGCAATCAAATCAAGTTTAAATACATATATTATCAATATAAAAAAATCAAGCTGTTGCACATTGGAAACTAAAAAAATGCATTATATTATACTAACCTGAACAAGTTTGTGAAGAAAAGCGAAAATTAAAGTTGCATTTGGATTATTCTTAGCCGTCGCCACCACTAAAGAATGCCAATAATATAGAGTTTATAAATAGTTGAAAATTTAAATTTCAAAACACGATAGTTTCGAACAAAATAAATTAGGTGCATAACGTTATGTATTACCCATCAACTGAAACATATTTCAATAGAATAAGTCTACCTGCAACATTTGGCCAATGGTGAAGACTTTACACGTACAAGCAAAAAATTTGGTGAAAACTGCAATTTCCCTAGATGCAACATTAGCAACAAGCAGCATACATCCGGTAATAAACAGATAAAAAATTCATTTATTTGTTATACCAATTAATAAATCAGATTATCAAGTTTATCAAAGCCTGGAATTTCTTGGTTTCTCACTCAATAACATATTAGACATTGATCAACATTTGACAAAGAATGCAAGGAAGTCTACTTTTTCTGCTATTTAGACTCAGCAATAAAGGTTTCAACTTGAAAGAAGTAACTCTGAAAAATTTTCTTGCAATACCAAAGTTAACAAAGGGAATTACTGCTAGAACATATTAACCATATGAAATTCTAAAAGTACACAATGAGAAGTTGTACAACAAAATATACCCCGAGCGAACACACCCTTTGAAATACCTAGATAGGTACAGATCTGATCATGGAAATATAAGGCTTCGGCCAAGGTTATCCCCAGTGGAAAAGTTTTCCATAGAATATGAACACAAAATAATTCGGCACCAATTTTTATGTATCTCCAATTAATAAATCACTTTTAAAGCCGAAGCAGATGTATTTTTGCTATAAATTTGTTTAATCTAATCCAATATTACAATACTTGTTACAATTACCTTCTCAAAAGAAGTGTACTGCATTTCATATTGTTTCTTATCTATACTTAATGATAACAAAGATCTAGTAATCCATTTACCATTAAGCTTTCAAATAGATAAAAAAATTGTTCTACAAAACAAATATATATATTACTTTTGAAGATTTATCTTCAATCAAGAATTGCAAAAGGTTTCAAGTAAATCGGTGTAATAAAGATCATGAAACAAAATCAGGATTAAGCGAAAAAGAGCGAAGATATTCCAGAACGGCATAAAGGCGATTAAAACTTGGATTATACAAGTTTTAAGTAGACCCTTCGGCAATTATAGAATTCATTCTAAATAACATCCTCCACTGTCATTTGATTTGATTGAATAAAGAGAGTTACTTTAATGAATGATTCTTATCAACCAAAATATTTAAACACAGTTTCGAATGATGGCCATTTCTTAGCAGTTCTTCCCAAACTTCTGGTATCAAAATTATGAAATAGTATTTTTCGATATAGATTATTTTACCTTAGTTGATCCTTAATCGATTTGCGAATTATGACTTCATTACATTGGACTTGGAAAACGGATTCACAGAACTCTAATATTAAAATAATAATATATTGAGAGAGAAAGTGAATTCAACGTAGTAAATTCAACTACTGATATAATATATTTTCAGCACAGCAAGGCTGTTGAGAAACATGTAGAACTGTAGATACGTAACGAGAAAAATGAGAACGAGATGCTGAGGTAAATAAAGCATACAAGAGTAGGATTTCTGCAAAACACTCAATGTATGGAAAACATGATGTGAATTTTTGCAAATTAAGGCTTGGCAAATTTTTGCAGAAATCAAAACTTCAGAAATACTACTTACAATAAAGATTGGAGTGTTTAATATACATAAACGTAGCTTCTTCTGTTTTTAAGATAGGAGACATCATGCCTTCCTCTTCACGTTCCATTAACAATGGCATGAACTTTTCAATCATATTACTGGGAATATCTCCACGGTAATTTCGAGAAAGTAAAGGCTATAACAACATATGTAAAAAATATATGTAATGAGTTCATACTTTTCCTTTCATATCCAAAATGTAGATGGAAGAAAACGGCATATTGAAGTAAAAAACTAAATCAGTGCACATTCGAATGATAGTGAATATAAATAAGTACATTACATTATTAAAATACAATACATGGGAGGTCTTTGAAAAGTAACAAGACTGTTTATATAATTATTACATTTCAAATGATTAACTAAATTTCTGGGATTCCTAAGAAATCCTTCAGTTAAACAACCTTTTATTATAGAATTCTCATCTCCAATTCTTAGTGATTGTCCACACTCTTCTGCTGATTATGCTTAACTCACTTGCGATTAGTCTTACAGTCAAATAGTTATCACTCAACCCCCTCCGATTCACACTCTGTCTGCTTGACAAAGACCTCCAATCCTAAGGCCATGTCAATACCCTCTTGTGTGCCACTCAAAGATCTGCTAGAGTAGGTCAAAGCCATTGTTAGGATTTTTCCAAGTTGAACAAGAAATGTCAATTTCTTCCGTTGCTCCAGTGAATCGCGACAAATATATTTTAAATTTTTCCACAATGACTTGCTATAGACTAATAAGAAAAAGAATTATTGAAAAAGTGTACGTTTGCCATAGATTGCTGAAATTGCAAGTGCCCACAGCAAAAGAATGCACTATGCTGTACAGGAAACTACGAATTTCTATAACACACCCTTCTCGCACAATACACACAGTCTCCTTACTTTTCCAACACACCTTGTAAATAAGTAAATGTATACTCAGTATCAGACTAGTTATTCAAGTTGTTTTAAAACGCTTGAATGCGCAGAGTAGAAAATAGTTAAAAATAATTAAATATGCTATTAAATGCAGTCCTCTAAGCTGATTTTAAATATGCCATAAATTTTTATTTTGGAAATCATTGTTTGAAAATTTATTACATTATATTTAACATACAACATTAAATTATTTCAATATTGAAAAAATGATAAAAAAATCAATTATATCAATTCATAGTTCTTCAATGATTCTTTTATAAAATAAAATTTACACAAGTCGGTACATTTTAAATGTAAAATAAAATAATTTAACAATATTTACAGTGTTTCTAAAGCAATCCTAAATTAAAAATGGTCGTAGCATAATTAGATATTATAGGGGATCAATGTTTACCGATAAATATAAGATACTCAGAATTTAAACGTTAAAAAAATTTAAGGAATGTTAGAATATCTGAAACGACCAAAAACTAAATAATGAATTAAGAATACCTGAAATCGGATATATTCCTTCATTTTAATGATACAGATTAAATTAATTAAAATTGATTACCGGAATGCTTTACAGAAATTTAAAACTTGATTTATGATATACTGTCGTAGAATCACCAACATTGTTGCTAGTTTGAGTTTTTTTATATTTTTATAATTCTTGCGAAAGCATTCATTTGTCCTATGTAGCATGCTCTATTATTACATAACTTTTTGATGAATAAATATTTTGCAATCATAAATCAGGAACTAAAGGTGTTCTTCAATAATTAAGTTTTCAAATTTCACTTGATATAAAATCATATATAAACATTTGTAATTCGTAAATGATCTTAACAAAATTACTGTCTAAAACATAAGCATAATAAATATAATTAGCATATATTTGTTTTAAATCTCAAAATGTTTCCAACCTGTAACTATGCAATCATTATTGAGAATTGCTAGAAAACCCAGATTGAGGAACGATTTTAACCACAGACTATTAATGTAATTTTGCAACTTTCTCCCTAATTTCAAAAAGCACCACTTTACATTTGTGGCAACCCCAAAAATTTGAAACTAATTTTCCCTGTGAAATACACGAATTGCAATTTAAAATTATCAGATAAGGATCTAAAGCTGAGGGGTTTTCCCCCGGAGGATTTTGAAGTTAAAACTTGCAATGCTTGTGTTAACTTTTTAATTAAATATACTATTATTTTTATGGTTCTTCTAGTCATATTTACAAAATATTAAATAAAAATTTGTTAAATACAGTGTAAATTTCAATGAAAATACAGAACATATTTGTGAAGCGTGAAGCAGTGCGATTAACTAGCACTGGTGGATGTGTGAATCTAGGATCGAAATGACGGGCTACTGGTAATACCAAAGGGGAGAGGGGCGCAGCTCGAAGCTGCAAATCATGTATAGTTTTTTGGAAATTCAAATGTGCTCATACACACAGTTCACTGTAATTTTTAACATTTCAATGTAGCGCCTTTTTACTTTATCGAATAAAATGATCTAAGCAAGTATATAATGTGTCTTGTAAGCAACTAAAGAAAATATATAAAACACCGCATTTCATATCGAACAATTTCTAAACTGTTTGCATGAAAATTAATCATTTATCTTTTCATTGCTATAACTATTCCCATAGATGAAACCAGAGATGTACATGGGCAGAAAACTTTGTCCCAATCCGACACGAATCATGCACAGCAAATTTAAAACATTGCTATTTCACCTAATTGTAGGCCCATGTATATTATCCTTGCAAATCATCTTTTAAATGTTACGATTTGTTGGATTAAACATGACAAGATTAAGACAATAATGATTGGTTGGTCAACTATTTATTGCAATAAATTCGATTTTCAAAAACCAGGCGTTTCGCAAAAACAGTTGTGATCCCGATGGGGTACTTACTAGCAAAACGATTTTCTTACCTCAGTAAGAACTTTGATAATCGAGTCATTGACATTTTTCAAAGTCAATAAAATCTGCAAAATAACGTTTTGCAAATAGTGAAATTAATCTCAAAATTTTGATTGCATTGTTTCTCGCTATGGAATGCTTCTGCTTTTTTAAAAGATTTTTAGCCTACATGCTGAACTGGAGGACATGTTTTTAAATGTTTACTAAATATATTCTAAAGTCATAGGACTCTACCTGCTCCATTAGATGTTGATCTGATGTTGCTTTTCCGGGAGGGAATTATCAAACCCCCCCCCCCCCCAATTTCCAGATTAAGTCTTAGAAATCGATATCATCGTTGGTGGAACTGTTATCTTAATGTTTTGAAATGAGAAAAACGAGCTCTATAAATCGTATGTCCTAATGAGAAGAACGGATGACCTTTTGCCTTCAAAAAGAGGTTCATAGGGCTAAAACTGGATATCTATCCAACCTATTTCATTCTCAGAAGAATCTCTCGGACATTCTTACATCTTCTCTTGAACCACTTACCTCACGAGCTGATTTTCAATGCTATCGAAAAGCGGATGGTAACGTAGATGTCTCTGAAGCGGAAATGGAAGATGACTTAATGAGACACTTCTTCAGTCCAAATTCGCGTAATGATCTATGTTACACAGATGACCATGAAGCTAATTATCTTAAGCTGCATAATTTTTATCTAGTTAATACGGATGACATTTCCAGGCACATTAATGAGCTCAAGAATAACAAGGCTTCTGGTTTCTATGGTGCGCGTGCAGAACATTTTAAGACACTTAGTTTGGACATCAAAACACTTATTGCACATATTTTTGTGCACATCACCTAGCAAGAGGAAATTTGCCTAAAAGCCTTAGAAAAGTCGTGTTACAACAGATTGAATTACTTGATATCCAAGTTTACTGAGAGATTGCCTTTCTGTCAATTTCCAAGATGTAGCAAAAAAAGATCTAAATCATGTCGTATTCAGGTGCGTAGGGTATCTTACAGCTCAGAAGAAGCTGTGTAAAGTTTGCTCTGAAAATGGAATTTTATTTGAATCACTCAATGATATAATTATATAATTAATACTTCCATCACTTTTGGGGAACTTATTTCGTTCCTCAATGGTACACGACTGAAAGTTAACTAATTGCACAGAATGATGTATTGATGCTATCTAAGCTTTAACAGCTTTGACGAAGCGCTCTGGTTTTTGCTTACTGTATGTTAAAATCTTTTTAAATATTTTTTTACTTTTCTAGTCTATTTGCGTGCTACTGTATAGCTATATGAATATACACTTCCTGACGGTAAAAGTTACAAGTATAGTAAGTCTCAGTTAGCGATATTTACATGTAAACATGAGATAGCTGTGAATAGAGCAAGAAACGTAATATATTGCAATCAATTAAAAATCAATATTGTTTTATTTTATGAATATCATAGCATATATAAAATTAACTACTTTAGTATGCCGAACGCGTTAACTTATGTTTTATAAGTATGAAACATTGGTGATACAATCAATCAATACTTGCGAAAAATTTACCACATCATTCGGTAAAAATGTATCTAAGCTAACCAATTGAAACTCGTAAATTTTGCAGAAAAAGTAAGTGGACAATATTAAATGGTCAAAAGTGTCTTAAGGAAAAATAGACAAAGAAGATTTATCAATATTTCTAATTTAATATATCTTTTTTCCACTAAAATTTAATATATAATCAAAAGATGCGTTTTAAGATGAGATGTTTTTGGCGGTTTCTTAGAATTATTCAACTTGATTGCTGAGTTTGTATCTTACATCTTACCTAAATCGGCTTTGCATTGCAAAGCGCATCTTGAAGAAATCAAATATATTTTTTCCATTATTATTAAACATTAAAAATTCTATAAAAAAGGCTATTTATCTAGTTTTTTACGGGGCGGAGAGAATATCAAGCTGACTTCCTGCTCGCAAATCTGCCTGATATGCTTGGAGTATTGTCGTCCGCAAAAACTGTTTTTCCATAGCCGCTTCGCGCATCACATCATCTGTAGAGTAAAAGTGATTCGTGCAGCTCTTTTATTTGAGTTAAGCATAGTTTCATTTTTGCACACAATCTTTTAACTTTTGCCTTTTTTCACATGAATTAGAAAAGTGCAGCTTGTCCACAATTGAGGTGACTGCAGCGTGCATCTATGAAAGCTATCTAAGGATATTTATACTGCTTTAAACGTTATGCTATTGTTAAGACAGTCTTTTATAGTTAAACATGTTTGCTGTTCTTTTATTCCTTGTTGCCATTACGTACTTCCCTCAATCTGTTCTCAACTCGTCCTGCTTACTGTATGCAGCTCTTTTGACTCTAATATTTCATCTGATCTTAGCTATTGGCTATTTGGTCTTCTGTCAACCATCTTGATTTTACTCGTACAAAACCTTGTGGCATCTCCTTTTCAGCGGCTCCCCCAATGGATCTACCTCTCCCAGTGAAATATTTTTCTAACATACTCATTTGGCGGCAACTTGAGCCAACTTAAATTGGAGTGGACATGTGTCTTTCCGACTCTACAAAGCTGATTCCTCACTCTGCCCTCTTTCGTAATATTCCCTTTAATAACTCATCTGCTGTGAAAATCTTGTTGTTCAAGTCCATTCCTTGTGCTAGTCTTCTCTATACTTCTCCCTGTTAGAGCTGTTTCGTGTCTTGTTCCACTCCAAGGAAAGGTTCGAGAAACCTGCTTTTAAATAGATTCCCCTATTACCATACAAAGAAGCTCTGCTCAAATTCTCCACTCTCCCGCTGTTACTTTACATTCATGTCTGTGATCTCCTCCTGTCCAATTATTTACTTACTCGCAATCTGGACCTTGATCCGTTTATTTTCATAGCATTCTCGAATTCCCACCCCATTCGCTCTAATGGCGTTGTCACGTTTTCTGTTTGTCGTCTCAAGGAACATCGCACCTTTCACTCGTTTTTATCGTTCTTGTGCTTCGTCTAATATCCTCCTGTCTCGCAAACTTCCAGCTGCTATTGACATTTTTTCCTTGCCATCGTTCTTCAAGAAATCTATACCATCTATCCTCTTCGCTGATCCGTTCTCTCGCTTTTCTTTTTCGTCCATCTGCTCCTACTTCATCTCCTGTGACTGTCCTCGCTGCCCAATAACTTGATTTATTTTTATTTTGATTGTTTGCATTTGCCGGCCTAAGGAAGTCTTTTATTATTATTTATTATTATTACAAAAAATAAACTGAGTTCCTGAAGCAAGACAAGATGATTTGTTGTGCTTGGTTATTTTACGATTATCTGCAACTTAGAACGTGACCAGCAGCAAGGTTGATGATTGCAAGGAACTGGTGTTGGTAACATCAAGAGCTGCAGGACGACTGACATACCAACAACGGAGGAAAATATATTTGGGTCGGAATCAAGACAAAGTGAGATTTCTCTTCTCAAGCATAGGGTCTGAGAGCAGCTTTAGAAGCAAGATTAAATATAACATCACGGACACGGTCATGGTTGTATATTTTATCACCAGAGCAACACATGGCATTATCGCTGTAAATGTTCAGACTCTTAGTATGGCTGCTCATTATGAGGAGTTGGATACCTAGACGATAGAATAGAACTGCTCGAAACTCTAAAGGCGTGAAATTAAGACTAAAAGCTTTCAGAGGTATCGCAGAAAGCCGGTCACCACTATGAGGAAAAGAACATGATTGAGGCTTCACTACAGCACTATTGTTGGAAGAATTGTTGAGAATGTTGTTGCATATATCGGTATTAAACCCAGCTGTCTAGATCTTTTGTGCTTTAGGAGTCATGTGAACAAAATGAGATGCGGAATTTGTCACGAAACTGAAGAAAATATAATTGAAATGTAGTTATAGTACCATACGGTTTGTTTTTGTCTACTATAATCATATAAAATTTTCATTTACACCACAAAAATTTTTTCGAATTTGAAATTGGTTGTAAAGGTTTAAAACTAAGGTCCTTAAATTCAGTATAATTCGTAAGTACTTTTAGAAATGCAATGGATGAATGGAAAATTTTCACATCTAAAGTCAATAAAGCTATTAAAAAAATTATACACTTTTTCATATTAATATTGAAAAATTAATAATTTACAATTTTTCCGTTATGGCAGTTTAACTATTATTCATTCATATTTCAAATACATTTTGCGATGCGTACATTTAAGCTTTGGTTGCATCAGCTATCAATTACCCTGCACTAGTAGAATGGGTAGCAATTAATATTCCTTCAACATTAGCAACACATGTAAAATGTTTGGTATTTTATATTTTATATATACTAATACTGAGCTACGGAACACATAGGGTTCTAGCTATTGTTAGTAATAATTCTTTGTATATTCTTAAATTTTTTGATGTATTCAAAAGTTTTCAATGTTTAACAAATTCTACTTTTCTGAATTAATATGTTTGCAGAAAGAAGAGGAATATATTATTGATTAGAAACAAACCTCAGAGAATTTCCTTTAAACCTACGGGCAATTTCGTCATCGTGAGACATTGACACAGTAATTGGTGATTTTGCTTGAATGTAATAATGAAAATGTGTAATAAAGTGTAGGGCTGTGTCTGAAAAACTTCAAAATATTAACTATTTTTTCTTGGGAAAATTCAGATTTTAAAATTTTATAAACTCTCTTCATATCTAACGTGTGTGCTGCCTAGCGAATTGCTCGTCTCAATCACACACTCTTTTATTCTTAAAGTAAAAGTTTTGATTTTTCCCAAACTAATGTTCAGATAATGATGCTGTATAACGTTCATAAGAACAAGAACTATCGTTGAATATTTTCTTTTCTGCAAGAGAGTGCCCAAGTTTCATTGAGACGCGCTGTTTGCGCGTTTACACACTTGAATGAGCACACAAACCGGTCGATGTAAAGGCATAAGTGAAAAAAGAGACAATTCACAATTCTATGGTGTTGTCAAATTCTATATTTCTTTATTAATTCTTGACTTATAGCCGTTCAAATGCATGTATATTTTCATGAACCATAAAAATGTGTTTTCAGCCATAGCGTATTAAATATTGGTAGAATAATATGAAGTATTCATTATCATACATTTAGTGCAATAAAATTCGAAGGTTGGCTTGGTAAAGATGCTTGGATTATTTTTCATACATAATATCAAAGTATTGCATAGCATTAAGATATAAATTATTTTTGTCATTTCGAAATTATTTTCCTTCTTTTGTATTTTCATTTTGCTGCTTGTTTTGTATGTATCAAGTAGTTGTTAGATTTTGGTATTTTGTAGACATATGAAAATGAAATATATGAAATATGCATTAAGTTGTTTAAGTGATCTCATGTGTTTCTATATATTTAACAATGATTATTCACGATCTTTAATTAGTAAGCTTCCGATATTTTTATTTATTTGATCTTAAAGTATTTTAAAATTGTTCGGATTAATATGGGTAAATACATTCGATTGGAGATGGCCATTAATATGTTCGAAGGTCCGTGTTTCAGAATGTCGAATAGTCTCTCCGATGCATATCTTACCACTGACATCACAGTTATAAGAATATACTATTGATGAGGCTAACAATGCTGAAATATAGTTATTTTGAAACAAATCATATTCCCTGATGTTTTTATCCAATTAATATGAAACGCAGCAAAATTTTCTTCAAATATATATATATATATATATATATATATATANCCATGTAGAATCACAGGGGTGATTCTAGCAAACACAAAAAATAGAATACAGTTCAAACATCTTCTATTTTACAATTGCCTCGTCCCTTTTATACAATACTATTGATGATATTTACAAATATGACAACAACTACACAATCATGAAAAGCGCGAGATCTGGCCGATAAATATTTACAACTACCAGCCGATGCTACACGCCGCCCCAGGCCAGACTCCGCGATTTTTTCCTTTTATACCAGACAGGGGAAGAGGTAACACCCTCGTAGCATCAAGACGTTTGCTGAGTAGACTAACAGGAACGCACCAGTATACATCTGTGATGTTTGGAATCATGTTCACACACCAAAAGAAACAACTCAACCGTAATGTTAAGAATAACAGCAGCGGTCCTGAATCACGTCAGTGTTACTATGTAGGGTTTTTCTTTTTAGACCAAACGACAGGGGAAGAGGTAACACCCTCGTAGCATCAAAACGTTTACCATGTAAAGAAACAGTGGCAGCAGTTCTAGATCACGTCAGTGTTACTATGTAGGGTTTTTCTTTTTAGACCAAACGACAGGGGAAGAGGTAACACCCTCGNCCAGCCGATGCTACACGCCGCCCCAGGCCAGACTCCGCGATTTTCCATTGTGTAGATTTTTTCCTTTTAGACCAAATGACAGGGGAAGAGGTAACACCCTCGTAGCATCAAGACGTTTGCTGTGTAGACTAACAGGAACGCACCAGTATACATCTGTGATGTTAGAATCATGTTCACACACCAAAAGAAACAACTCAACTGTAATGTTAAGAATTACAGCAGCAGCAGTCCTGAATCACGTCAGTGTTACTATATAGGGTTTTTCTTTTTAGACCAAACGACAGGGGAAGAGGTAACATCCTCGTAGCATCAAGACGTTTGCTGTGTAGACTAACAGGAACCTTTTAGACCAAATGACAGGGGAAAGAGGTAACATCCTCGTAGCATCAAGACGTTTGCTGTGTAGACTAACAGGAACAAGCAGTATACATCTGTGATGTTTGGAATCATGTTCACACACCAAAAGAAACAACTCAACCGTAATGTTAAGAATAACAGCAGCAGCAGTCCTGAATCACGTCAGTGTTACTATGTAGGGTTTTTCTTTTTATACCAAACAACAGGGGAAGAGGTAACACCCTCGTAGCATCAAAACGTTTACCATGTAGAGAAACAGTGGCAGCAGTTCTGGATCACGTCAGTTTAATATTGTAGAATCACAGGGGGTGATTCTAGCGAACACAAAGAATAGAATACAGTTCAAACTTCTTCTATTTTACAATTGCCTCGTTCCTTTTATAAAATGCTATTGATGATATTTACAAATATGACAACAACTAGTCACAATCATGAAAAGCGCGAGATCTGGCCGATAAATATTTACAACTACCAGCCGATGCTACACTATGCTTTACATTTTTAATGTAAGGAATTGCTTTTTTGTTGTAATTTTGTAATCCAGGGTAAATTTATACCAATATTTCCTTAGTGGAAATGGTTTATTGCAATTACATTTCATATTATATATATATATATATATATATATATATATATATATTAAGGTATTTGACAATTTCAACTTTTTGTAACAATGCAAACTTTCATGCATTTTCTGATTAGGTTTTTAATACATTCATGTATACTATATAGGGAAACTTAAAAGTTTTTTTTTCTTTCGTTTAGCTGCCGCATACAAATTTAAGCAATATATTGCAAAATGTATAATTTGCGTGCATAAATAATGCTAGATTTATATGAAATGTTTCAATGCAAAATGCCAGCTTACAATATGCGCAAATGTAAGGTTCCATGTTTTCTACTGAAAGTTTGCGTATTTTGTGATCAACTTCTTAAATATACTAAGTAACCATTCTTCTGTAGATGTTGACGCCTCACACTCTTGCAATTGGCAGATTAGTGTCAATAATTTTAGTTCTTGTTAAATTGTAATTTATCAGAATGGGGTCATCTGAATTGAGCTGATTCATGTGGTTTCAGTAGACTAAGGCCATTTAATGCTAAATTGTATGAACTAGTCTATTTGTTTTTAATATAGTCTTGAAACACATTAAATGTTATAATTTTCAAGTTGACTCCCCAAAACTTTTAGTGAAATTGGGTAAAATAGCTACCATTTCTTTGAAATAGCACAGTATAAATTACATTGTGAACATATTATTGGCAAATATATTGCATATGGGCAATGCATGAAGAATTGTAAGATTTAATGGTTATAACCAATATCGAATCATTCATTTTCATTGTGTAGCTCATAACAATTTTCTGATGCAGAAGCATCGCTATCGTATTTTTTCGAATACTGATTGACACTAGAAAATCCAATTAGCAAATACGTGGATAATTTTGGTTATTATTAATATGGTTTGGATTATAAAATTTACATAAACTCTCTCCCTCTAACTAATGGATCATGTATAATCCACCATTAAACTAATCATTTATCATGCTCAATTCAATTTCTCGATTTATTATAACTACCGGAGAATTTAGTGAATTTAGTGAATTCTGGATCAAGTAATTAGTTATGCATATAGACAAGTTATCAGGTTTTAATTTGAATGATTTTATATTTCATGTAATATAGTCAGATATCGTAATATATTAATGCTTTCATATAAGATTTAATTTTTATTTGGGCAATTTACATAAATGAAAAGTATTTGTATTGCCTGTCTAGTTCTCTTTTACCAATTGCGATTCTTTTCTATGAAAATTACTACAAATTTAGTAATAAATTCTAAGATCTCGTGGGATTTGGTATGGACATTTACAAAGTCGACAAAACGAACATATTTTGGCTGTTTTTTGCGTTTGGGTTTCAGGAGAAAAACTACTATCCAAACAGTGGAAAAATACTTAACCAAGTGATTCTCATTATTTATCCTCAACTTTGCTTTATCTCCGTTTTTATTGAGGGCTAAATTATTACAGAAAAATTATTCATGGATACAATAGGAGCGATAATGTTATGGAGTAGATCTCTCCTAATTGCTCCTGATAATATGATCAAAGATACAAACCCTGTCTAAAATTATCGCATTAATTCAATCTATGGAAAAACAATTTTACAGATTGAAACACTAGTTATTCAATGTTTCGAATCATGTGTTGAGTTAAATCATATATCAATGTGCTACCCAAAAAAGTTACACAGAAAATGTACATGTATGTAATAGAAATGGATGTAAGTACACACAATTTTTCAAATGTTTTTTATTTTTTTGTTAATTTTATGTCATAGACTAATTTTATTGTAGTGTAGAAATTGTGGTTTGAGGATAATAGAACTTTAATAATTAAGTCGAAAATCTCTCCAACATAGTAGATATTGAAACATTTGCTAATGTGTATAAGATTTATTTGATATTGCATTTAAGATTTTAAAATTTATAAATAATATTGTTTGCCTGCTAATATTGATTTCTGCAAATTATTTTCAGCAATTTGTTACTTATTCAACTTCAATGCAAATTTCGAATGTATTCTTTTTGATATATTTTGAAATAGTTCATTATTATACATTCAATATTTGTAGTTACCAATAGGATTATAGTTTTATACTTATTAATTTGTCTTAAAAATTCACTAACAATAACGTATTCAATGCAAAAAGTATCTACCATTGTATCTGCCATTTAAACGTCTAGCTATAACTCTATTCAATTTTTAAAATTAAGAAGACATCTTTTTGAAAATAGCAAAATATTTTTAGGAGGAAGTCTTAAACGTCAGATAGGGATTACTCGTCCTATAGTTTCTGAATGACTATTGTTTTCGTATATTTCTACACTATTTCATTGAAAATTACCCAATCGCACTTATTTTTAAGTATATTGTTTTTTCTAAGCTTTAATTGTGATATGAATTTTTTCAACCCGTTTTTACTAATAGTAACTACGCTTTAGAGTTTAACTGATGGGGGCATTATTGAATAAGTTTCGGCATTCCTCTCAACCAAAATCTCGTGTTACTGATGCAGACAAAGCAGTGCTTGAGCTGAAAAAGGCTCGTGATACTCTGACTAGATATCGGCGTAAATGTCAAGAAAATATTAAACATCACAAAGCCACTGCCGTGCAATTGGCGAGGTCGGACCATAAAGATAAAGCATTACTAGTACTTAAGAAGGTCCGCACACAAGAAGCTCTTATCACAAGCACACAGGGAAAGCTCGACAACTTACAGAAGATGGTAGATGATATTGAACAAGCTCAGGTAGATGCTAAAGTAATTGACGCCTTGAAAGACGGAAATGAAGCCCAGAAGCAAATGCAACGTTTCTTTGATTTAGATCAGGTTAGTAACCAATTATAATCATATAGAAGAAGTACATTTTGCAGCGCCCTTATTATCGTTCGAATAATCCAATTCTTGCATTTTTAAATTTTACAATTTTTACGACCGTGATTTACATGGGCCTTGACTTTTTTACGGATTTTTGTAACGTTGTCATTTGAATTATGTTGGATTGCTTAATTTAAAGCGATAAGAATTAAATACTAAAAGTACAGGGTGCCCAGCAAAAAGTCAAGAAATTTGCTAACTCTTTCAAAATCGCTTTATTAAATTAATAAACATAACTAACTGATTAACATTCTAACTTGATTAAATCATTTTTGTTTTATTCAATGCTTCATTTAGAAATAATTTCATAAGCATTAATTATGACTTCTGAGCAAGTGACCGATTTTCAGCTATAAGTAATTGTACTTTTTAAAACAGAAAACTCGACATGGGGCCTCTCTAAGACTCCAATCTTGTTATGACAGTGATGGCTCACATTTCGAACATTTCCTCTGAACTCTTTCATTGTAATATTCAATAAAACATTAAAAAGTTTAATGTTAATCAGTTAGTTATGTTTATTAATTTAATAAAGCGATTTTGAAAGAGTTAGCAAATTTCTTGACTTTTTGCTGGGCACCCTGTAATTTAAAGAAAAGTTTAAAATGTATTTCATGAAAGTGGTTTTTCATTCCCACTGCGAATACCAGAATATTGAGTAAAGCAAGGATGACTCGCATGTTATGATCATTGAATCTGAATAATTTAACAAAATTAGGTCTAGTTTTAGGCAAGCTTCCTGTCAACGTTATTGATTGCAATGATAAAATGCAATAAAATTAACGATGAACCTTTCATTGAAGGCAAACGAGGACTTTCTATTTGAAGTAATTTCTACATCGATAAGTTTATACATTTCGTAATTTGGTGCAATACTGGACATTTCCTCTTTATTTACAATCATTGTTTTAATTATAATTTAGTTGAATAAGCCTGCAATGGTAACATCCATCATTAAGTGTATACTTTATTTTTTCTTCCCAATGATTAAAACTAGAGGATTTTATAGATGTAGTCCTAATGGTATTCTTGTCAAATGACAAGATTGATGCGCGAATTTTTGTTTACATTCGTACCTCAGTTATCAATGTCAAATATTTTTGTCTTTGGGATTTCTTATCTTGGCTATTTTAGATTGAACAACTAATGGAGGACTCTGCTGCTTCCATTGCATATCAACAAGAAGTAAGTGAACTCTTAGGTACCTCGATTATGGATAGAGGCATTGAAGAAGAGGCCGAAAAAGAACTCGAAGAAATGCTTTCTGGAATGGATGAAGAAGAGCCGTCCATTAAATTGTCAGATGTTCCCCAAGAACCTCTGTCTGTCAAATTACCATCTGTGCCACAGCATGAATTGGAGAATGACTCGCAACCACAGTTGATAGCTGCTTAATTTATGTAGTGTTTTAGATCCTTTGGATCCTTGTCCATCTATCTGGTTTTTACGCATCATCATATTTGCGATCCTTCCATTTTAAATATAAAATTAGTAAATTGTAATTCAATTAAAGAGTGAAGTTATATTCCATTTTTAGTTTTGTGGTCAAATCATTAATTTTTCCTAGTTTTTTCTTCTAATTTATTAATATACATTATTTTATTTAGGCCATAAACTTCATTTAAAATAAATTACAGTGTTAAATCCCGAAAAATATTTACCTTTGTTGAAGTTCTCACTAAAACAGGAGGAAATTTAAAGTATAAATGGGCATACAATGTCCTTGATTCTAACAATTCATACGAAATATTCCTGCCTTCCTCCTTGGCGATGTTTGTGTAGATTTTCATGATATAACTTGAGCTGGGCAACGAAAAAATATGCAAACTTTTGGGGTTTATGTTTTTGAAAATCGAACTTACCATCAAATTCTATCTAATTTCTTGATTTCCGCAATTTCTGCTGCTAATCACCTTAAAATGCATCACATAATGTAAAATAAGCGAAAAAAAATGTCAAAGCATCATTAAAAATAGTAAGTTTTTTGTAAAATGCAACCCATAATCAACTAGATTTTAATTTACCTATTTGCTAATGTAGAAAGCAAGTGCCTAATGACTAAGTCAAGCTTTTTAAAGTCACTGAAGATTATCTTAGTTGCTCCTAGTCAGAGACCATTCTTCGTTCAATTGCGAATATTTTTTGAAAGAACTATGCCGTAAATAAACGGCGACCATGTAAAGTTTATAATTCATAGGAAATTGTATAATTTTGTAAAATTGTTTGGCCATTTATATAAATTTGTTTTTACCTCAATAATTATTGAATATAGAGTGCTGTGGCCTATTATTATCTAGTTATCCTCAATGGTGTATTTTGTAGAGGTGTGAGGGACCAATACCTGGTTCCGGTCCAGCACAGACTGGGACCTGGGACCAGGTATGGAAACAAAAATATTAATTCGGTACCAGATACCTATATATGCATAATATTAATTTCATCAGTTACTTTGATGTGTTAAACATTAGTCACATATTTTGTCAATATGGGCTATTTGGTCAATTTTTGGGTTTAGTTGTTCAATGATTCAATTTTTGGTAAAAATGTTCATCATTAAGCCAATTTTTTAATTGAAAGTCGGGCTGTTTCATTTGGACTAAGAGAACGACTGATTCGCAAACAGTATTTTTCTATTTATAGTAAATTAATCTATTGAATTGCACATAGTGACAGATGATTGTTGCCAAGGCATTCAAGAAATATGTAAGCAATCTTGTTTTGGTAAACAAAATATATTTTGTAGAAATACTGATATTTAGAGGCCAATGTTAACCGCCTTCTTGTTCAAAATATTCTGGGACCGCGTCTGATTTCGTTCTGCACATTTTCTGAAATTATTACACTTCATTTTAATGATTAACTGTTCACGCCGCATTCATTTTTTTGCCTTATCCAATTTGACTATTTTTGAACAATATAAACAATATAATATGATAACAAAATTATTTCAGCAATTTTAAAGTTAATATAGATGTATTGTTCATAAAAGGGTCATTCCACCTCAAATCACCCAAAAAAAATTATAATTTGTAACACTTACCCCTTCGATTTTGATGAAATTTGTTACATAGGTTGATTTCGGTGNAATAATGAAATATCATAATTTCAAGTCACCCATAAGCTACTTAAAATACGGTCAGACTATTTGCAGCAATCTATAAAAATTGGAGGCTTTTAAAAATCAAGCATTTATTGATTTTACTAAGCGTAATGTTGTGACTTCTATAGGCTATAGTTCTTAATATCAATGACATATATAATTGAGTTTAATAATGTAGTTATCAATAATTAAATATTAATTCACAGTTCAACTGTAGTTCTAAATGTCATTGTTGAGGAAATTATGCATTTTTAACACTATAACTGAGCTTACATTGGACATAAGTTTGTTTACAATTTTCAAAAATCTAAATTTGGAAGGGCTAAATCTAGTCAGAAGTAAACTATTTCTATTAGAAAATGATTCAAGATATGTTTGCATTCAGCAATTCAAAATGTATGCAACTACATGTAATTACTTATACTCGAATAATATAAATAAAAATGGGACTATTCAAATTTTTGAATAAATTAAAAACATTCAAATTTCACAATATGAGTTGTTTAAAATTTTAGGTCTAGGAAAATATGATGCTTTATTGAAGAGAAATGAAAAATACTAAACAGCAACCCAGGCTGATTGTTTTTACTTCATTGTCCATACATATAGTGATTTTTAAAGTCAATAAAGTTGTTTATCTAATTGGGAATAGAAACAAATCTAAAATTTGAGTATTTTCAGTGTTCTTACAGCTAGGTCCAAAAACACTTCTTTTAAAAACTCATAATAACGGAACTAATTTTAATTCAGTTACGTAACTCATATGAAACATAGGTAATGGAATGAGTCTTATGTCTTTAAAATCTCTTGAATAAAGCATACAAAATTAAGCAACTCATATTGTGTTAGTTTTTTCAATTTAGTCAAGAACTCAAATTTATTGAATAGCCCCCCCATTTATTGTTACAAGGCTTAGAAATTAACAAAATAATTAAAAATCACTTTATGGTCAATAAACTCCAAAAATCAAGAAAATCAAATTTTGTGTGATTTTATAAAANAAAAAAATTATAATTTGTAACACTTACCCCTTCGATTTTGATGAAATTTGTTACATAGGTTGATTTCGGTGAGAAAAGATGATTTTCCAAGTTTCAACTCAATTGGACCAGCGGTTCTCGAGTTATGGCCCACTAAAATTTGGAAAATTTCCTACATTTGATGCGGCATCTAATTTTTGGCCTTCCATAGCTCATCTACTAATGGTCCAATCTTCATGAAGTAGACATTTCTAAGCTGGAAATTGCCTCAGGAATCCAAATCTGCCCTTAGATTTGTCCTACGAGCATTCTAAATTCAATTGACCTTTTGACCTAAAGTTTGACCTTGAATTTGACCTCGATAAACATGTGACCTTGACCTAATTTTTTTTTAAATTAAGGCCCGACATCTTATATGCAATATATCAAAAAATTGGAGATGGAAAATTTTTAGTTTTGCATTAATAATAAATCAAAGTTACATTACTCACCCATATTCTTCTAAAAATCAACATTAATCCAAAAAATGAGTTAAAGTTCAGAAGTTGACAGTCCACTTCTTCCAAACTTTTGAAATTTCTGAATGGCATTCCTTTGAAATATTGTATTGTCGACTAGATGAAGATGTCAATGATGGTGTATCAATAACACATAAGATGTCATCTTCCATAATCCAGCAATTGTCTTTACGATTAGGCCAAAAAACATGTTTTGTTGGTCCATTGGGATGCATAAAGTTAATTTTGAAGTCACCAAATTCCTCTGATGTATCTTCCACCATGCCAATCCATGGCTTTTTATCATATAAACAACAAACAAAGCACTGTTTTTGAATGTTCAATTGGATTGACTCGATTTCAGAGGAATCAGATGTAGATGGTGAGACTAATTTTGTACTCTCTGACTGCACTTAATTTGTATGCCATCAGATTATTTGAATTTTGCACTGGCACAAATCTGTGAAATTGTTGTGTGCCCTTAATTGTTTTTGAGGTTTTAAAGCGTTCCTCTAATTTTAGTTTACTCTCATCTATTTGACTGGGTGTCACATTAAAAAATTTAATTTTGGCAATGTTATCGTTGCAAAATTTGAACATTTCCTCGACAGTTAAAATTTGATCATTATATGGGCGTTTGAGACTTGCATCGGCAACAAGCCTCTTAACAGTCCCGCCGATTCCATCACATGCACTTTTGCCATGTGAGGTGGCAAAAAAGTTCCACTCTCCGTCGATTCCAAAATCTTCGCGATGGTAACACAGGTTTAAAAAATTGTTACAATTTTTATACTGCTGGGCGCATCCATCTGTAAAGTAGTGGATCTTTTTCATACCAACAAATTCTTCTTTTGAATATTCAATTACTACTTTTAAAAAGGCATGGACAGTAATTGTCGAATGATCTTTGGTGTCACTCAATACACATATACTTCGGTGGTCTAATGTTCCATCCTCAAGTCTTCTATAGGCGACAAAAGGGTGGAGAGTCGCTTGTTTTTCCCAGTGAAAACTTTGGATCTCGTCCTGTACTACATATGAGTAGTTTTCAGCGAAGTCTCCTTGTAACACAATTTCTTCCATGGGCTTTAAGGTCTCTTTTAGCCTTTTCATATACTTCGATTGAGATTTAGCTGTAAAGCTGTGGCGAGTTAGTTTTGAAATTTGATTTGCCAAAGTTTCAATAAATTCCGTCTTAGTTCATGTTATGGTTGCTAATGTTGTTCTGTTGGTACTGATCCATTGTCTATACGTAATCTCATCCACCTCCTCTAATTCCTCACATTGGTTCAGATAATCTATAAGAGCATTGCGCCCAGGACACTCCTTACAGTATCCCATCATGCACTGCTCACTTTCATTTGAACAAACACAAAGCTTCATCAGATCATGAACATCGGATTTGAGACAGGATTCAGCCATGACCTTTGGATTTTGGTGATATTTGCAGACACAAACAGAATGGGTTCCCGAAGCTCTAGCCAATACGCACCATTTTGGTCTGAGGTGGGCAAATGATGAAAATTCTAACTTTATATCCTTATTTTCATCCTTAGATTTCCAGAGAGCATATAGCTCTCTCAAATTTAAAAGAACTAAACGCTTTTGATGTTTAACCTTATTTCCGTCGCTGTCTCTGACTGTCACTGTTTCTTTTTTTCCAGGGTACATACGACTGTATTCATCATTTTGATAAAATAATCGAACATTTTGTTTTAATTCCTCTGAAATTTGTTTCTCTTTGTTTTTATCACAAAGTCCTAAAATACCCTTTTCCTTTTTAACAGCCCTACTTTTCTTGACAAGATAATTTGTCGCTCCAAATTCTTCCATTGTTTTTTCAATAGTAAAAGGAGATATTGTCAAAATTTGAACCTTTTCTTGATACGACTTCGTACTACTATACTTTGTCTTTAGATCCGAAATCATTTGCTAATATAACTTAGAGTCCTTAGACTCCATATCCTCATCAGAACTAGTGAGTGGAACATCATATGATTCTTCCAACTTTCTTTTGAGCTTCTTCGTCGCTGATTTAAGTTTTTGTTTTCCTTTGGCCTTTTTAGTGCGGGGTGGCAGTGTACCAGTCCTCACTGGTGTCTCATCTAAAGTTTGTAATGTTGAATTCAGATCAAAATAGGCTTCCTTTTCAAGAGAACTCTCACAATTTTCAACTGCATGCATATCCATTGATTCAATGTAATCTAAAGTTCCACTACAAGTTGGCACAGGATCGACTTCACTCTTATTTCCTTCAATTTGCAATCTACAGTCAACACACAATTTTTGTCCTGGAACAACATCTGCAGGGCTATATTTATCATACATTTTCAAGCTGAAAACTCGCAAAGATTTTGTCCTTGTGTCATGATTATTGAAGGGATTGCAGCAATTTCTCTGATCATGAGAATACTTTGTCAAAAATTCCATTTGATGATGTGAACAAACGGTTTTGATTTTACATTCCTCTAATCCAGAGCGCAAAGCAAGTAGTCTTTTTTGTTCCTTTTCTGGCTTCAATATTGATGTTCGCTTCGTAAACTTCGACTGGTGACATTGGTTATCATCTTTATACAAGTCACAGTTATTCCTGTAAACATAAAATGACAAATATGAGCATAATAGGCTACTAAATATCAGAATTCAAGAACTAACAAATCAACATGTAAATTTATATCATCATATACCATATCAGGAAAAGATGCAGTGAAGACATTTTTGATATAAAAGAATGAAAATGGTTTTACATAGCTTTCAAAAATTCGGTAAAAATCGTCTTTCATTCAGATTTAAATTGTTATAACGAAAAATATTAATCAAGTTACAAGTATGAAAATTATAATAATTTGTACTTACATTTTCAAAATTGAAGTATCCAACACAAATTAATTAACCATAATAGGATGTCCAGAGAAGAGCTTTTACATCCAATATAACTGAATGCATCTATGTGTATGAAATATCTAAATCCTGTTAGCTTCTAAATAGCACAAAGGTGTTGAAATATGCTAATCTATCAAAATATTACATCACAAATAAAATGTATCATTTCTAAGAAATGCTCAAGTAAATGCACTAACTAAACAAATATAAATATTATCACTGACTCATTGAGATAAGATAGCAGAAGATTGACATTCAGAAATATTAAAAGTATCGAAGAAGTGGACTGTCAAATACTGAACTTTAACTCATGAATTTAATTAATGTTAATTTTATGAAATATATGGATAAATACTGTAATTTGTTTTTAATATTACTGAAAAACTAAAAATTTTCCATCTCCAATTTTTTGATATATTGCATATAAGATGTTGGGCCTTAATTTAAAAAAAAATTAGGTCAAGGTCACATGTTTATCGAGGTCAAATTCAAGGTCAAACTTTAGGTCAAAAGGTCAATTGAATTTAGAATGCTCGTAGGACAAATCTAAGGGCAGATTTGGATTCCTGAGGCAATTTCCAGCTTAGAAATGTCTACTTCATGAAGATTGGACCATTAGTAGCTGAGCTATGGAAGGCCAAAAATTAGACGCCGCGTCAAATGTAGGTAATTTTCCCAAATTTTGGTGGGCCATAACTCGAGAACCGCTGGTCCAATTGAGTTGAAACTTGGAAAATCATTTTTTCTCACCAAAATAAACCTATGTACCAAATTTCATCAAAATCGAAGGGGTAAGTGTTACACCCATTGGGTGATTTGAGGTGGAATGACCCAAAACCACTTTTTGCAAACTGGTTATTCCATCTATTTTTGTACAAAAAATTTCTACGATTGTATCTTTCCACGTGTATTTTTGGGGATGAACGTTGATAAATATGTGCATTTTACGGACGACTATTAATTAAAAGTAAATCTGAATCCATCCTTAAATGAAAAATATTATAGAAACCCAATTTCTAAAATTTATTTTGAAATTTTGAAAAATTTTCGCTTACTAAATCATTTTAGGAAATAAGTCAAAATCTTCAAGAAAAATAAAATATGACAATTTGAATTTAAAAAATGAAACATTACTAAGCGAGTAGACATTTATGAGTTAATTCATTTTAAGCTAGAATTCCAAAAATTAATACTCAGCTTGTTCTAGATACTTATCTAGAAGAACTAAAAACATGAGACCAGTTCTGGTATTTCTTGTCATCTAGTACAATGCGGACTAAAATTTAATGCGAAAATATGTCAGACACCAAGATAAGTTATTTAAAATTCATTGAGAGCATTTTCATAAAATGCGTGTAATCGTCTAAACCACAAAGTAGATTATATTTATTAATTGAATCTATCATTATTTAAATTTTAGGACATTAGCTATTATAAAATCTAGGCAATTTCAATGAAATCATTTGTAAAATATGACGACAGCTTCGAAGTTAAAATATATTGCTTGCAAGACTTTATTAATATTAAATTATTGTAAATGACAAAATTTAAAAAATATGTAATAGTTTTAAAAAAAATTTTAAACTACAAAATATTTTTCAGAGCAAAAACTCTTCCAGCTTGGTTTTTGAATTAGTCGTGTACAGTTGTTTCTGAAGCTCTTTTTTGCATACAGTATAAGTTCTTGTTTGAGACAAACCAATTTTCCTAAGCATTTCAAAATGGCTTATGTAATGCTTCGAAACTGTGTAACTCATAGAAAAATTTCTGTAACATCACCAATTAGTAAGATTTCGGAACGCTTACATGAATATATAATATTTACTTTAACGCACAATGTGGTTTTCACAAAGCCAATCTCCTAACTATGCTATCAAAGGAATCTCAGTTGGTCATGCCTCTCATTAGATTTTTGAACGAGGGCCGGGTCTGTTCTTGAAAATGAACTTTGTATTTTGCACCTTGCGTCCTAATATTTAATTATTTACATATATATTTTATATGATACGAATTGTATGTTTAATACTAATAATTACTTGTGATTTATTGCATATTTGATTTTAACTTATTAGGGACGTTTATTTATATGCTGAGACTGTTAAATCTTTATGAGGAATGCACTGTTACTTTAACGTGGTGCTAGTCATTAGGAAAATTGCATGTTTCTAGATGTTTGAATTTAATTACAAAAATTTAAAATTTCTAATTCAAATCAGTTCAAGCCAAAATAATTGAACGTGGACTTAATAGAAGCCTACTTAGAATTTGTTGCATTCTGTATTGCAGTGAGCTGCAATGTTTTATGTGATCTACATCATCATAACAAACAGTAGGGGCTCGTGCATGCAAAAGCTAGACAAGCAGTTGTTTTTAAGTAACCAAATTGCAACTGAATATAAGAAAATCGGAAAATGTAAAATCATTCAAGAAACTATTGAAACATAATTTACTTAAAGAACAATAGGAATTTGGCTATTCCAAACAATTAAATAGATGGCGAAACATTTAAACTGCGAGTTGTTTTATTCTTTTGTTTTACCTATGTTTAGTGCTGTGTTGATTTGTTTATATTTTTGTTTTTGTATGCGTATTTATACTATTTTTATTTTAATTGTTTGTTAGCTTAGATCATGTGTATTTTGTATATTTGTAAATATGTATTTACTTATGTGCAATGTCCACACTCGACTCTAAATAAAGCTAATTAATAGTAAATAGTAAATAATAAACAAAAAAATTTATTTATATTTAAAATCCCTGAGACGATTTTTTCAGAAAGATATTTGTAATATTATTATTATAAAAATAATATTCCTGCAGTTCATTCAATAAAACATTTTAAGGAAAAATTGCTAATAATTTCGAGGACGCACAAATCAACGGGCACATTTTAATGGGTACGTCTTACGGCCGGACATGGGCACGTGCCCTATCCCAGATTATGTACTATATTCCATTCATATTTTTACTTTTATGCAAATGATTTGTATATATATAAATTCATACAATCAAAAATTAAATTCGTTGATTGAAACATTATTGAGCAAGCCCTGCTTCCCCTTGCTTACACGTACGAGCTTCCTATGATAACAAACAATCTTCAGAGAAGAAGAGCGCAATGGTTTAGAATTTCCTGCAGGATTTTGGGACAATCCTGGTAGCCATGAAATGCAAATATTGCACAACCTCAATCAATATCTCTGTTATCTTGAGTTATATAAATGTTGCTATGTAAGTTAGCAAAAGTAAATAAATTCTCAGATAAAGCATTACTAGTACTTAAGAAGATCCGCCACAAGAAGTTTTTTTCACAAGCACGCAGGGGAAACTCGACAACTTACAGAAGATGGTAGATGATATTGAACAAGCTCAGGTAGATGCTAAAGTAATTGACGCCTTGAAAGACGGAAATGAAGCCCAGAAGCAAATGCAACGTTTCTTTGACTTAGATCAGGTTAGTAACCATAGCATACTTAATCACATTGAAATTTAGCATGAGTTTATATGAGATATGCGTAATTGATTCAATAAGTGATTTATAGTTCACAAACACAAACAAATAGCAAATATCTTCCTATTTCCATTTGCGTGGTCTCACACACATTGTGGCAATTTTAAATATTTTGGAGGTGAAATTCAAATTTTATTTTTTAAAGTTGGCTTCTTAACATGACTAGATCATGTTGAAGATTCAGTAATATATACATATGTATATATATATATATAGTGACTAGAGCCCTAATTAAGATAGAGAACAAAGAAGCCCTAGATCTTGGGTGAAGTGAGTGAAATCTACGTACTAAGTTGAAAACCTAAACTCAGTGCAACGCTCACCGTGCAACTTCGGTGAAAGTATTAAAGGTTTAATTTTAGTTACGAATGGATAGCAATGCAACAAAAACTCTAGCCGTATACCTAACCTAAGTTGAAAGGAATGCACCAGCCAAGTCGTACGACGTCTGGGCATCCTTCACCTACGCAAACAAATTTAGAAACACATCATTTTAATAAAATATAAAGTCAAGATAAAAATTAAAACGAATTTACTGAAACTAAATTGAAGAAAACAAAAAATGATCAAATCACACCTATTTATATAAACTGAAACTGGTACTATCAATAAAGCAATACCATTGCAAAATACAAATAAATATTTGACAGGTACTTTTCAGTCTTCTGCGATTAATTTTGCCGCGCTAGAATTAGCAGAAGTTCAAACTAAAATACATAGCACCATTGTTGTTTTGCCAAATTATCAATTGGAATAATATTGAATGATTACCATTGAAAAATCTTAAATATCTTTATGCCACAATATATATATATATATATATATATATATAT
>CABFPE010000029.1:1294736-1329229 GCA_900660155.1 Hofstenia miamia | reverse complement strand
TATATATATATATATATAATCCTTTATTGTTGCATTAGAAGAGTTTTTCAAACCATCATAATCTGATCTAAATTTTGACAAACATCATCATCATTGTTCAAAAGTCTCTTCCTAATATATCTAGCAAAATACATACAATCTTCTTTTTCAAATTGAACACCTCGACATTGATTAACAACTTTAGGAACATTTCATCAACAATACTAGCGCAATATAATTTTGTTGATCTTTTACTTCTATACATCTTTGTTGTAAATCACGTATACATCCAAGTAACATAAGGTGTGTTTGAATATCTGTTATGTATTTTTGGTTTGACTCATAACAATAATGAAAAGGTGCTGCTGTGATATGGCAACATTTGGCAATATGATAATTAGTCAATTATAATCATATAGAAAAACTACATTTTGCAGCGCCCTTATGTGTTGGTGAAATATCGTTTGAATAATCAAATTTGGTATTTTTGAAATTTTACAATTTTTACGAACATGATTTACGTAGGCATTGCTTTTTGTCATTACCATATATTTGAATTTTTGTGAAGTTGCCATTTGAATGATGTTGGCTTTTTTAATTTAGGGCGATAAGAAGTAAATACTAAAAAACTTAAATTAAAGTTTGAAAGTGTATTTTATGAAAGTGGTTTTTCATTCTCACTAAGAGGCCAGAATGTTGAGTAAATCAAGGATGACCCGCATGGTATTATCATTGAATCTGACTAATCAACCTAAATTGGGTCTAGTTTCTGGCAAGCTTCCTGAAAACGTAATCGACTGCAATAGTAAAATGCAATAAAATTAACGATGAACCTTTCATTGAAAGCATACGATGACTTTCTGTTTGAAGTAGTTTCTAGATCGATAAGTTTATACATTTAGTAATTAGAAGCAGTACTGGACATCTACTTATTTACAATCATTGTTTTATTATCATTTGTCAGAATAACCCTACAATGGTAAAATCCATAATCAATTGTATTGTATACTATATTTTTTCTTTTCAATGATTAAAACTAAAACAATCTTAGGAAATTGGCGCTAATTATATTCCTGTCGAATGACAAGATTGCAATGTGAATATTTGTTTACAATCGTGTCTCAATTACCAATGTCAAACATTATTGTCCCTTAGGGATTTTTTATTTCCGCGATTTTAGATTGAACAACTAATGGAGGACTCTGCTGATTCCATTGCATATCAACAAGAAGTCAGCGAACTGATAGGTACCCCGATTATGGATCGAGGTATTGAAGAAGAGGCTGAAAAAGAACTTGAGGAAATGCTTTCTGGAATGGATGAAGAAGAGCCCCCGATAAAATTGTCAGATGTTCCCCAAGAACCTCTGTCTGGCAAATTGCCATCTGTGCCATAGCATGAATTAGAGAATGACTCGCAACCACAGTTGATAGCTGCTTAATTTATGTAGTGTTTTAGATCTTTTGGATCCTTGCTCATCTATCTGGTTTTTATGCATCATCATATTTGCGATCCTTCGTTATTAAATATAAAATTCGTAAATTTTAATTCAATTAAAGAGTGAAGTTATATTCCATTCTTAGTTTTGTTGTCAAATCATTAATTTTTCCTAGTTTTCTCTAGTTCGTGATTTCACATGAGAATACGTTATAAAGAAGGCCAGGTTATGGGAACTCATTTTCCCGAAATGTATGCAGTATCCCTAAAAACTATTGAAATCCTGAAAAATATTACCTTTTGTTAAAGTTCTCACTAAAATAGGAGGAAATTTAATGTATAAATGGGCATACAATGTGTTTGAATTCAACAATTCATGTGAAATATTCTTGCCTTCCTCCTTGGAGATGTTTGTGTAGATTTACATGATATAATTTGAGCTGGGTAACGTTTTTCATTGTCAAAGCAAATTTATTGCTACAAAGAAGCGAAAAAATATGCAAACTTTTGGGGTCTATGTTTTTGAAAATCGAAATTACCATGAAATTCTATCTAATTTCTTGATTTCTGCAATTTCGGCTGCTCATCACCTTATAATGCATCACATACTGTAAAATACCTGAAAAAAATGTCAAAACATAATTTAAAAAATACTAAGTTTTTTGTAAAATGCAACAAAAATACAACTAGATTTTACTGTATCTATTTAATATTGTAGAAAGCATGTGCTCTAATGACTTAGTCAAACTTTTTAAAGTCCCTGAAGAGCATCTTGGTTGCTCCTAGTTGGAGGCAATTCTTCATTGAATAAAAACTGTTAAGGTTAACGAACTCCACGCAACAACTAAATATGCCATAAGCAAACGGCGGCCATGTAAAATTTATAATTCATAGGAACTTGCATAATTTTGTAAAATTGTTTTGCCATTTATATAAACTACCCTGACTATAGAGTACTGTGTCCTATTAATTTATCATCTAGATATCATCAATCGTGTATTTTGTAGAGGTGTGTGGGACCTGATACCAAGAACAAAAGTAGTAATTAGGTACCAGATACCTCTATGTGCATAATATTAAGAATTCTCACCCTAATATATTGATGTGTTAAGCTCTAGTCACATATTTGAGTCAATATGGGTTATTTGGTTAATTTTTGTGTTTAGTTGTTAAATAAAGTCAATTTTTGGTAAAAATATTCATCATTAAGCCAATTTTTTTTAAGTGAAAGTCAATAAATATACTGATTTTTAGCGATAGAAATACATGGCTGTTTCACCTTTTCAAGAGAGTGACTGTTTCTCAAACAGCATATTTTTACTTACAGTAAATCAAACTATTGAATTACACATAGTGACAAATGATTGTTGCCAAAGTAATCAAGAAATATGTATACTGGTTATTCCATCTATTTTACTCCAAGATTTTGGATGACTATGTCTTTTGTGGGATGAACATTTATAAATATGTGCATTCTACAAATTGCTATTCATTAATATGTAGTTTTGAATCCATCCTTAAATGAAAAACATAGAAGACCAATTTCTTATTTAAGGGAAAATTTGTGTCAAATAGATTTTGAAGTTCTGAAAGATTTACAATGTTCCAATAAAAACTGCATATTTAAATCCTTTTAGTAACTAAGTCAATATTTTGAAGAAAAATATAATATGAGCATTTGAATTTTAAAAATGAAACATTATTAAACAAGTAAAAATTTAAAAATTAATTCATTTTAAGGTCGATAATTATCTAGTCACCAAGTAAAATGTTTAAGATAAAATTTGAAACGAAAATGTATCAAATATCAAGACTAAGTTATTTGAAACTCATTGAGAGCTTTTCATAAAATCCTTACAACCTTCTAAACACCAAAGAAGATTATATATATTAATTGAATCTACCATTATTTAATTATTAGAACATTAGCTATTGTGTAATCCAAAGAAAACAACAGTGTCGTCTTAAGCTTTATTTGAACAAGAATCTGAAAACATAAGACTGAGGATTATAAATGAAAACATGACATTATGAACATATTATAAACATAAACATGATATTAAAAATAAATATACAACACTCTTCTCCTGCTCAAAATTTAACAGTTTTTCGCGGCTGCTTCCAGAATGCTGAAGTCCAGTTTCTTGTGATGTATTATTTGGCTAATCAATTACGTCCTCCTGTTTGATTGGGTTTATTGGTTGCTCCCTTGAAAGGTTGCCCATCTGACCTGATATTAATTTGATTGATTCTGGCGCCTTCAGTTACTTCTACAGGTATATCCATAGGTGATTGATCAAAAGGTGCAGAAGACTCATTGGAAGCATCAGTTAATTCTTGCATGTGATCAGATGAGGGAGCCTCCATTTCTAACTCACATCCAATCTGGGTTCTTGTTGGCGCTAAATTTGAGGTAGATTCAGTGCTCTGACGTCCATCGCCATGTTGAATGTTGACAACTTTGCTGCTCACCACATCTAGCACTCTAGCTCTGATTACAAGTGGATCTGACTTGTTCCTCATGAACCTACAAATATAAACAAAACTTCTTTTTTTTACCCAATCTGGCAAAGAAAAACTACATGGCTCACACTGCTTGTAGAAAAAGATTCTCTCATGCAGTATATCATTGGTAGTGGTACACAGCAACCCACAGATTGATGATAGAGCATCCCCTAGAACTAACTCCCCATGACTCAAAGGAAGCTTCCTTACATCAATCAAACAGCTGACAGCTTTCCAAATTATACCATTGTACTGCTCATTTGACCATTCTGAGCTGGATGATATGGCAAAATCTGAGACTGTGAGATACCATTGCTCAAAGAAAACTGCCGGAATTCCTAGGAATAAAACTGTTTACCTCTATCAGCATTGATATAGGCGGAGCATTCAAAGAGGCTCAAAAGTTTCTGTAAGCATGAAATAATTGTCTCACTGGTAACACTTTTTATAGAGAATGCTAATGGGAACATTCTGTACTTGTCCACTACAGTCAGCAAGTAAATGTTTCCAGTTCTGAATACAGGCCCCACTAAATCTATAGCAAGCCTCTCAAATGGCTTAAGGGCATTAATGAGTTTCTCCACTGGAACCTTAAGAAATCTAGGTTTCAAGGAGCAACATGCCTCACATTTAGACATCATAGACTTAACATTATCCAGGGAGTACAGAAGATTTTGCCAGCGGATATAATGTCATATTTGAACTATTCCAGGGTGTGTTACATTGGTGTGAATATCATAGAGGGTGCCATCAACTGAACAGCTGTGTAATCCTGCTAATCACATTCTCAGCACCAGTTTTATATGAAATCTGGAACCTGAACTCTGCTAATTCCAGATGCCTTCTCCTCAATTCTCTAAACACATGAATGAAACAAAAATAGCTCGCACCTCTTTCTCTACAGAAGAATAAAACTTTTCTGACAGTGATAGGGTTCTTGAGAAGAATACTAATGGTCTACCATTTTGGGTGATTGTAGAACCAAGAGCATGGGCTGAGGCGTCTGTCTCCAAGAGCAATGGACTAGTGCCAGGAATGGATAATGCAAGAGATGATGAACAAATCTCTCCCTTCAACTCATTAATGCATGAAACAACAACTGAAGACAATGGAAAAGCATTTTGCCTGAGTGCTTCAAGAATAGGCTGCACCTTATCAGAGTACTTGCAAACCCACTTTGCATAATAAGCAAAGAAACCAACCAGTCTCCTCAACTTCCTCATGCTATCTGGAATTGGAAACTCCTCCAAAGTCTTGAACCCATCTGGATCTGGCTGTCTAGTTCTGGCTGATATAATGTGACCAAGCATGGCAGCTGAACACACACTGAATGAGCATTTTGCACAATTTAACATCAAGCCTTTCCTCTCTGCTGCTTGAAGGAAAGCTCCCAAATTCTCATCATGGTCTTCTATTGTCTGGCTGCCAATTACTAAATCATCTGGGAAAGGATAAGCAGCTTTTAGTTTGTTCTGTTCAAGAAATTCTTCTATAGCCCCTTGAAAGGCTGGAACCACATTGGATAGGCCAAATGGTAACCTGGTGAATTCATATAAGAGACCACTAACCTCAAAGGCAGTGAATTTACAGTCCTCCTCCTGGATCAGTATCTGGTGGTATGCTGACTTCAGATCAATTTTGAAAAAATAATGATACTCAGCTGCATTGTTCAAAAGCTTTTCCATATCTGGAAGGGGATACACATCTAAGCTTGTGAACTGGTTCACAGTCTCAGAGTAATCTGTCACCATTTGTTACTTTTGGCTGGATGATTCCATCTTACAACAACCAACATACCTTGTTCTGCATGAAATCCTTATCTTGACCATTACACCATCTTGCTTTAGTAACAACTGGCTTTGCAGTATACACTTCCTCATGAAATATCTTTGGCAGCTTGGCTAAATATCCATTTTCAAGAACTTGACATGATTTGAATAAGCAATTGCCACTGCAGTTGAAATTTCTATAGGTGCTTCCAAACCACCCAAATGAAGAGATACTGTGCTATGTTGTGACAAAGCATCCCAACCTACAATAGCCTCACACATGAGAGACTTAACACCTGAGAAACATACAGTATAAAAATGATATTAGAGTAACAAAATCATATCACAAACACCCTGAATCTTGAAGGCATCATCATTGGCCAACTGCAATTTCATTGAAATGCTTACACTGGTAAATGCAGCAACTGACACATCTCTTCTCTGAGAAATGAATGAATTAAGCCTGGATATATCAATGCTCTCACTGGCATTTCTTTTTTACCAATGCTAATGGATTGAAATATTCCCTTGCACTTCTCTTTACTGATTACACAAAGGACAGATGCTGTTACTGAAGATTGCTCACCACTCTCATACAAGCTATCAGCTGCTGCTACCATTGAGCAACACACAGTTGCTCAGTGGCCCATTTTGCCACATCTCAAGCAGTTTGAGTTTGTGGCAGGACACTTGGCAAGAGGATGAGCTTTCTGACCACAAAACCCACATTTATTTTGGCCATTTGAAACTGCTACTACTGGTTTCATGTCATGAAAATTAGATTTAGGCTGATCTGCAACTGCAGCTAGTATGTGCAAAGACTTAGAACCAGATTAATGCACTTGTCTAATGATGCTTCACTATCTGTCAATTCTAAAAGCCTTGCACAGATAATATCTGACCAAATTCCAGAAACTAAACCATCATGTAATAACATATCCTTATGCTGCTGAATAGTTAATTTGCCACACTCACAACACTCTACAAGGAGATGAAGTCTCTTCAGAAACTCAGATATTGTTTCTTTATCAGGCTGTTTGCAAGATATCACTTGGTGTCTGCCATATATTATTCTGGAAGGCTTCTAAAATTGCATGTCCAATAATCCAATTGCTTGAGTAAATAAAGTAGCTTGCTCCAAAATCATGAATAATTCAGCTCCCACATATCACCTCAAAGATGTAAGTTTGTGGTTATCTTGTTGTTAGCCAAACCATTCATGAAACATCATTTCCACCATTGCTCAGGTGTCAGATTGGAAGGCAAAGCAGGTGACCAGAACTTCATTCTTGTTTGAATAAATTGTTGTGTGATCCAGAGAAAACAACAGCTTCATCTTAAGCTTTATTTGAACAAGAATTTGAAAACATAAGACTGAGGATTATAAATGAAAACATGATATTACAAACATATTATAAACATAAACATGACATTATAAACATNCTCTACAAGGAGATGAAGTCTCTTCAGAAACTCAGATATTGTTTCTTTATCAGGCTGTTTGCAAGATATCACTTGGTGTCTGCCATATATTATTCTGGAAGGCTTCTAAAATTGCATGTCCAATAATCCAATTGCTTGAGTAAATAAAGTAGCTTGCTCCAAAATCATGAATAATTCAGCTCCCACATATCACCTCAAAAATGTAAGTTTGTGGGCATCAGTGGTTATCTTGTTGATAGCCAAACCATTCATGAAACATCATTTCCACCATTGCTCAGGTGTCAGATTGGAAGGCAAAGCAGGTGACCAGAACTTCATTCTTGTGTGAATAATCAGTTGTGTGATCCAGAGAAAACAACAGCTTCATCTTAAGATCTAACACTCAAAAACATCTGCTAACTCAAAAGCAATCTACTAACAATGCTTTCTTATGCACTATCAAGGGGATCTCAGTTGGCCATGCCTCTCTTCACATTTCTGAACATGTATCAGGTTCTTCCTTAAAAATGAACTACATAGTTTGCCACTTGTGTCTTTCTAATATTTATTTACATATATATTTTATATATGCAGGAAGTATTTCTTCCACAAATCCAATGATAATTTTCATTACTTATTTATGATTCATAGCTTAATAATTTTAACTCATTAGGGACATTATTTATATGTTGAGACTGTTAAATCTTTATGAGAAATGCACACTGTTACCTTAATGTGATGCTAGTCATTGGAAAAGTTGCATATTTCAAGACCTTGAATTCAATTACAATATTTAAAAATTACTAATTCAAATCAGTTCAAGGCAAATGGAATATTTGGAAGTAGACTAAATAGAAGCCCATTTATTATTTGCTGCATTCTGCATTGGTGAGCTGCAATGTTTTATGTGAACTACACCGTCATAACAAACTTTACTGCTAGTTGATTTATCAGAGAAGATGAAAGCAATTATTTAGAACTTTCTGCAGGATTTTGGGAAAAAACCAGGTAGCCATGAGATGCTAGTATTGCTTAACTTTAGTCAATATCTCTATTTTCTTGAAGTTAGATAAACATTACTATGTAAGTTGTCAAAAGTAAACATATTTTCAGGAAAGGGGGCCCATAAATCTCATGAACTTTTTAAAATTGAAATATTTTTCACTCTATTACTATAAGTCACTGCCATTGGCATTACAACAATATAAACTTTCTATGAAATAGAATTCCTCAGAACTTATTTTCATAATAGATTCTATTATCATGACTTAGAATAGATTGTAGATAGTTCAAGTTAACTAACTTTAAATTAGTACTGTAGATTTTTACAACACTGAGATTTCCAAGACAAAGTCAATATTTAGCACTTGCTGTCCCATTGCATTGGCATTATATCTACAGCATCAATCTGATATTGATGGCTTCTCACTAAGGTTCTTACTACCAATTTTCTGCTCAAACTAAGAAAGAGTTATGGATGCATTTTTGGCTGGTGATGATTAGACTACTAATGCTACTGAGCAGTAAAGAAGAATGCTAGAACATTGTATTGAGACATTCTATGGCTATTTGCATATGGGTGTACATGGATTCTACTGGATGCCATCTAGTGATAATAAATATTTTAAGGAAATTAACTCAGCAAATTATTTTTGACCAGTATGATGATTAATTTTGCACCAATGTGTTTGATGACAAGATTTGACTAACAAAGTTATGATGAGTTTCTGGTACAAACAATGCTTACATATGCAACTTTTAGCTTTAATGGCATTTTAAGGACTTAATTTTATGGATAAAATACCCAATATTTTGAGTGGAGCATAGTTCTGGTTTTGAAAAAGTTAAATACAGCAGTATTTGTGTAGTTTAAGTCTAGATATAAATGATAGCCATTTTTAACCTAAATTGGGCTGGTGCATTTTACCTATGTCAAACAAGCCTGAGCTATTGCAACAATAATCAAATCAGTATTGGGCATATGTGTAGATTATGTAAAACATATGAATTACAATAATTTATAATGCAAATTTTCTACTAAATACCATATATTTCAAAAAAAAATTCCACTATTAGCACCTTAATCTAATCAAGTAAGAAACCTAACAACTCCTNTTGGCATTACAACAATATAAACTTTCTATGAAATAGAATTCCTCAGAACTTATTTTCATAATAGATTCTATTATCATGACTTAGAATAGATTGTAGATAGTTCAAGTTAACTAACTTTAAATTAGTACTGTAGATTTTTACAACACTGAGATTTCCAAGACAAAGTCAATATTTAGCACTTGCTGTCCCATTGCATTGGCATTATATCTACAGCATCAATCTGATATTGATGGCTTCTCACTAAGGTTCTTACTACCAATTTTCTGCTCAAACTAAGAAAGAGTTATGGATGCATTTTTGGCTGGTGATGATTAGACTACTAATGCTACTGAGCAGTAAAGAAGAATGCTAGAACATTGTATTGAGACATTCTATGGCTATTTGCATATGGGTGTACATGGATTCTACTGGATGCCATCTAGTGATAATAAATATTTTAAGGAAATTAACTCAGCAAATTATTTTTGACCAGTATGATGATTAATTTTGCACCAATGTGTTTGATGACAAGATTTGCCTAACAAAGTTATGATGAGTTTCTGGTACAAACAATGTTTACATACGCAACTTTTAGCTTTAATGGCATTTTAATGACTTAATTTTATGGATAAAATACCCAACATTTTGAGTGGAGCATAGTTCTGGTTTTGAAAAAGTTAATTACAGCAGTATTTGTGTAGTTTAAGTCTAGATATAAATGATAGCCATTTTTAACCTAAATTGGGCTGGTGCATTTTACCTATGTCAAACAAGCCTGAGCTATTGCAACAATAATCAAATCAGTATTGGGCATATGTGTAGATTATGTAAAACATATGAATTACAATAATTTATAATGCAAATTTTCTACTAAATACCATATATTTCAAAAAAAAATTCCACTATTAGCACCTTAATCTAATCAAGTAAGAAACCTAACAACTCCTTATTTGTGAATGACTTGTGTTCATCTCATTAGAATGAACCAGAATTCTTTCAGGCTGAGTGTAATTCACAAAATACATGAAAACATGGTTGAGATTCAAAGCACTTGGTACAAATCAGCAAGGGCAAATCAGGATTTTCTCCTACAATATTTATAGAATGGACTACTATAAAATGGACTTTTATGCTATTGACAAGTAGCATCTTTTGACAGGAAGTATTCTGGCTCACATGATATCTAAATCAATTTCAAATTCCCATCAAAGTTTCTTCATTGCCATTAAATTTCATTTTTATTACATTGGTTATCACTACTTTGGTCTTCACCATAAGAAAAGGATCATTCTGCTGAATTCAATGCAAACAAGGACAGCAACCACTTATTGTGAAGGCTAATGTAATAGAACACACAAATTTACAATGAAATAAACACTGCCATCATAATTACCAATCATAGAAGAGTTTTTTAGCTAATCTTAATCACACTTATATAAAAGAATAATTGCATTGCTTACTGACTAAATAATAGAATTTTGGTACAATATAAATTCACCCTGTGGATGGTGCAGATATTCCTTTTGATATAGTCTATGGCACATAACAATGTATTGATTGATAACAGGTAGCTGTTTTGTAGAATCACAATATTGTCCATGAAAACCTTTTTTGAAATTGCAATCAAACTTCAGAGAACTAATGTGAAGTAGAAAATGCAATCTGAGGGCAGACTGTAACCCATTTCTTAACTTTGCATAAATAAAAATTATTGAAAACCTCTGTACAGATACTTATTGACATGAGTCTATGAAAGGATAAAATAAAACATGAAATCCATTAATGCATTAATAAATGACACAAGAACATATTTTAAATACACCATGTTTAGAATTGTTATGCACTTGTTCTTTTTGAAGCAGATTTACTGTATGTATGTGTCTCAATCCATGCAGACAAAAGCTCTGAAATAGAACACCTAAATAAGAAATATGAGTGACAAAAAAGGAGGTAAAATCTATATATTAATGTTATAGCATGTGTGTAATTTGTTATATCACACTCACAAGTGTGGTATCTTTAAGTACTTGTATCTCTGTACCTATTTGGCTGATTTCAATGAACATGCAGAAGCATAAATTTTTATAACACTACTTGGACTGGAGCAAATTATCATTTAACCACAACATTTAGCTGATTTCACTCAATCATTTATTAATTCTGTTCTTCTGTTAGTGAATTGAAGACCAGAATTCATAAATGGCTGAGTAACATCAGCCAAATGTTGCTGTTATTTATTCATTTGTTCTAGTTCAGTTAGTATTATAGAAGTCCATGGTAGAAGTCTTCATCTTAAGCATTATATCTCTATAACTATGAACAACATAGTATTCATGTAATTTACATGGGTTCCACTAGTTATAATTATTATGCACAGCAATAACTTGCACAATTTAACCAGTAAATAAAGATTATTTAAAAACATATATGTTCTATGAAGCATTAAACAACTAGCTGTAGAATCACAGGGGGTGATTCTAGCGAACACAAAGAATAGAATACAGTTCAAACTTCTTCTATTTTACAATTGCCTTGTTCCTTTTATACAATGCTATTGATGATATTTACAAATATGACAACAACTAGTCACAATCATGAAAAGCGCGAGATCTGGCCGATAAATATTTACAACTACCAGCCGATGCTACACGCTGCCCCAGGCCAGACTCCGCGATTTTCCGTTGTGTAGAATTTTTCCTTTTAGACCAAACGACAGGGGAAGAGGTAACACTCTCGTAGCATCAAGACGTTTGCTGTGTATGCTAACAGGAACGACCAGTATACATCTGTGATGTTTGGAATCATGTTCACACACCAAAAGAAAACTCAACCGTAATGTTAAGAATAACAGCAGCAGCAGTCCTGAATCACGTCAGTGTTACTATGTAGGGTTTTTTCTTTTTAGACCAAACGACAGGGGAAGAGGTAACACCCTCGTAGCATCAAAACGTTTACCACGTAAAGAAACAGTGGCAGCAGTTCTAGATCACGTCAGTGTTACTATGTAGGGTTATTCTTTTTAGACCAAACGACAGGGCAAGAGGTACCACCCTCGTAGCATCAAGACGTTTGCTGTGTAGACTAACAGGAACGAGCAGTATACATCTGTGATGTTTGGAATCATGTTCACACACCAAAAGAAACAACTCAACCATAATGTTAAGAATAACAGCAGCAGCAGTCCTGAATCACGTCAGTGTTACTATGTAGGGTTTTTCTTTTTAGACCAAACGACAGGGGAAGAGGTAACACCCTCGTAGCATCAAAACGTTTACCATGTAAAGAAACAGTGGCAGCAGTTCTGGATCACGTCAGGGTCACCATGTAGAATCACAGGGGGTGATTCTAGCGAACACAAAGAATAGAATACAGTTCAAACTTCTTCTATTTTACAATTGCCTCGTTCCTTTTATACAATGCTATTGATGATATTTACAAATATGACAACAACTAGTCACAATCATTAAAGGCGCGAGATCTGGCCGATAAATATTTACAACTACCAGCCGATGCTACAATATGTTCTATGAAGCATTAAACAACTAGCATACAATTCTTTATTATCTAGTGCCTTTATAGGATGATTGTCTACTGAGTAGTGTTAGTTTTTTATCACTTCAAGTTTAAATATTAAGCACCTTGCTGAATGTATTCATACAACTATAGTGTAGCATCAGTAAGTAGTTGTTATTTATCAGCCAGATCATGTGCATTTCATGTTAACTAGTTGTTTTCATGTTTGTAAATATTGTAAATACACATTGTATATAAGACACCCAAGCATCTGTAAATAGAGAAATAGTTTAACCATGTTCGCTTGTTTGCTAGAATCACCCCAGTGATTCTACATGGTGACCCTGATGTGATCCTGAACATGTGTCAAGTCATGAAGAATTTCCTTGAGATCTGCTGTCCAATTCATCTGGAAGGAAAGTCAATGCTGCAGTGCCAAAAAGTTTTGTTATTTTTTGTTCTCAGTCATCACTGGCCACAATTTGTGTATGGGATGCATCATACAGAACATGGGCCTGGTTTTGAAAGTTAAATCTGATGCCTCTCTGCAAAATGAACCCCATCAAAAGTAGGTTAGCCACACCTACTCCTTAGTTTTGCATGTTTGAGTGAAGAGCCATTGAATTGATACACTTGGGCCAGATCCTCATCAATTTGGTACACAACAAAAAATTGCAGAGTCTGGCCTGGGGCAGTTGTAGCATCAGTTGGTAGTTGTTATTTATTGGCCAGATCATGTGCTTTTCATGTTGTAAATATTTTCATGTTTGTAAATATTGTAAATATGCATTGTATATAAGACACCCAAGCATTTGTAAANCAGCTCATTATCACAAGGACAATGTTTATTATTAGCACCCTAACTATGTGTGCTAATAAATGCCAGTCACGACTTGACTTACATCTCCCACTCAATGTTGTGTGGTGTTAACGTAATAAATCATAACACGCAAAGATGCATGGAGGCTGGCTGCTAAACAAAGAAAAACTATATAATAACTAGAGCAGCTTCCTAGCCTACATATAATACAGTTTCCAGAGCAACAAGGTATGACACTAGCTGTGAAAATATAAAAAGGATTCATTATCAGTCATTTATAGGTCTCCTACAGTTTACAGAATTTGAATCTAAAATAAGATAATGAAATAAGCAATGCATCTAGGGTTGGCTGACTAGCCTAATCTCAGATTTGTTAATACATGCAAAATGAAAGATTGCTAGCCAGCTAAGCATGTTTAAAAATCTCCCTATGCCTATTGTAGTATATTTGCATCCCTAAGTTGTAAATTGATAATATGTGTTGATTTAGTAATATAGCGATGATAAGCAATGTACAATTAGTGATTGAATATTCTTTGTATTTTGATTGGTTGCTCGTACGAGGAATCCATTTTGTTTGCGTAATTTGAATTTCAGACATCAAAGTAGTTTTAAATATTTGTTCTGCTATTACTCACCATTTGATCACAAGTGAGTTANCAGTTGTAGCATCAGTTGGTAGTTGTTATTTATTGGCCAGATCATGTGCTTTTCATGTTGTAAATATTTTCATGTTTGTAAATATTGTAAATATGCATTGTATATAAGACACCCAAGCATTTGTAAATAGAGAAATAGTTTAACCATGTTCACTTGTTTGGGTGATTCTACAATAGTCTCAATTGCTAGAATGCCCACAATTTTCAGAAATCACTTGCAATCTTTGAGCATGAGAAGGTTTGTCATCATGCATAATTCTAGATGTTACCAGTGGTCATTTGGTACAGTGCATAACCAGGGAAATAAACTGGGTTGTAGAATTGGCAGTACTCATTGGAAATCAATTTGATTTTGTCTTACACACAAAAAGACCCAACAATAATTTCTCCAGTGATGCACATCAAATACATCATAACAACACCTATTTTTTGCTATTCAATTTGATAAGTATATCACCCAGGCTGAGATTTGTTCTTAGAAGTGTCTATTTAGATACACAGCCATACAGTTTCTTCAAAGTGGGGTAATGTCTATCTTAGTTGAACCCTTTTGTCTCTGATATACTTCACACTCAAACTAACTAATATTCAATTCCATGTAAGCATAACAATTAGCCACTACTGTTTAGGTAGCTCCAAAAGACTCTGGTTCAAAGTTACAGAAGTGGGCAACTGCCTGAAGCAGTATCCAGTTGCCAAGAGTCCATCTGCTGCTCTGAGACTTCCATATTCCAGGGACTCAGCTCATTATCACAAGGACAATGTTTATTATTAGCACCCTAACTATGTGTGCTAATAAATGCCAGTCATGACTCAACTTACATCTCACACTCAATGTTGCTTGGTGTTAACATAATAAATCATAACATGCCAAGATGCATGGACACTGGCTGCTAAACAAAGAAAAACTATATAATAACTAGAGCAGCTTCCTAGCCTACATATAATACAGTTTCCAGAGCAACAAGGTATGACACTAGCTGTGAAAATATAAAAAGGATTCATTATCAGTCATTTATAGGTCTCCTACAGTTTACAGAATTTGAATCTAAAATAAGATAATGAAATAAGCAATGCATCTAGGGTTGGCTGACTAGCCTAATCTCAGATTTGTTAATACATGCAAAATGAAAGATTGCTAGCCAGCTAAGCATGTTTAAAAATCTCCCTATGCCTATTGTAGTATATTTGCATCCCTAAGTTGTAAATTGATAATATGTGTTGATTTAGTAATATAGCGACGATAAGCAATGTACAATTAGTGATTGAATATTCTTTGTATTTTGATTGGTTGCTCATACAAGGAACCCATTTTGTTTGCGTAATTTGAATTTCAGACATCACAGTAGTTTTAAATATTTGTTCTGCTATTACTCACTGTTTGATCACAAGTGAGTTATTGTGATCCATTATTTGTAAATACTCAAATGTGTGATTTCTGCTTAATTTAAGTTTTGCTACCCTAGCTTCCAGTTGCTTTTCTTTTAACTATTATAGATTTCCCCAGCCGTATATTTATTAACATTATCTTTTAGCATTTTTCGGATAAGATAGTTTTCATAAAGTGCCCTCTTATTATCTTTTATTATCTTTATTATTTTATATGTATTTGATCAACATGATCAACGCTTAAGGTATCACTCTGGGTGAAAGGTAGGATAACCAGAGGCTCTAAATGGCCCTCTGGTTTGACTCCTCTAGTCTAGGTGATAGTAGGTATTAGGTATAAGGATGAGTACGGTTAGGAAGCGTGGTTTGCATGTAGCTATAATAATTGTATTTTCTCTAGTCTAAAATGAGCTGAGACATTAGGTATTGGAAATGGTTCATCGCTTCGGCCGGAGGCCTGATTCTGTAAGAAGAAGTTTGGAATTAACTTATTCTCTGAATACTGGTTAACCTTGGAATGAACATGCTCTTGTTTTCTCATTAGATAGAATGACACAATAACTAGTAGTTTCATCGGTTATGTTTTAATATATCTAAAGATGGAATGCTTGCTGAGTGTTGCACGTGCTTCTACCACAAGACAAGCATTCTACATGGTGACCCTGACAACTCTGAATACGTTACCGATGGATTTTACCTCTTTGTTTTCTATTAAATAAAGTAATACATTCTCGAAGAGTAATACAAAGAAGAGTTGTTATTGTTCTTACTGTTTCTATTAAATCCTTACACAAATCAGTACAGAAATCAAAAATCTTAGCCGCAGCACTGCAGCCAACCTCTAACTCAAGATCAACCTAATTGGTACTAAATGCTAGATAAAGAGTCATGCCAACTACCATTTCAGTTTCAACTATCTTACCATAGCCCATTCGATATCACAATGGAATCTCGTATAACTCACAAAGCCCTTACTGTCGAAGACCTCCAAAAAATCTCCCGTGACGAACTCCTACAAATGGTTGTAAGTCTCCAAAACAACCTACTCGAAGCCCAAAACCAAAAGGAAAATCTTGAACAACAACTACTTGAATCTTGCCGTAACGAACAAGCTTTACTTGACAGATTTAATAATCTTCAAGAACAATTCGAAGAGTTTAAGAAACAAATGCTTGATCAAAAACAATCGGCATTACAAGGTTCTCAAGAGAACCTCGCTACTCCCATTGACGTAACTCCCCAACTAAACGCAATTCGTAAAGAAATGTTGGAACAAGTCAAACTGATTGAAAAGAAAATGTTGAAAAACTTGAAAAAATTTATTCAAGAAATAAAAATGGAAAAACTTGCTACTGATTTATTTCAGCCCAGCTATGACGATTCGCCATTACCTGAATTTCCAACAAATGCAACACCAATGAATATAGTTCAACCTCCAAAATTTAACGGAAAAATTGATGCTGCATCACCCACTTTCGATGAATGGTTTGCACAATACGAACTATATATGCAACAAATGAAATTAGATCAAACAACTGCCGCTTCTCAATTAGCTTTTTACTTAAAAGATAAAGCTAATACCTATTACCTCAGTTTTGACGAAGAAACTAAAACTGATTATCCAATATTAATCAGAAAACTCAAATACCACTTCAACTCCAGATCGATAAAAAAACAATATCATATGCTATTGCTTGAACAACGATACAAACGCAATGATGATATTGCCGCACATATAATGCAAATCCAAAGATTACTACGACTGTCTAGTGAAGACAACAAATACAAAGCTGAAGACTTGTATAGTTTCATAATGCAAAGCTTACCTGTTACATTACAACAACGCTTAGAAAATAAATGTGATATTGACGACAATATTGAAACAATTATTACAAAAGCTATTAATGTACAATTAGCATTGGAAAACAATCAAAAATTAAAAGAGAAGCATTCGCTATGATGCCTAAAACAAACTATTCAACTTTCAATTCCAAAAGATTCATCAATGGAAACCAAATCCGATTCCAATCGAAAAAAACCACTCAACTCCAAATCAACAAATGTTAATAATAACAAAATACATTGTTTTCACTGTGGACGTAAAGGACACCTACGCTCTCAATGTACATTAAAAATTAACATTATCGAAGACAATGAAGGTTTTTACACCGACACTGAAGATGACACTGAAAGCATTACCACTGATACTGATTCTTTAAACGAATAAGAGTGCTGACTCCAGACTGAGCAGGAGAGATACTTATCTCAACTAATTTGACAGATAAGAAATCTATTCCAGTTACTGTAAATGGCATAGTTATTGAAGCAATAATTGATACAGGAGCTGCACATTCTGTCATAGCTGATACCTGCGCAAACTCTATCAGTATAACTCGTAAAGATTTAACAAAAGAAAATTACAGATTAATTTCTGCTAGTGGTGACTACTTAAATACAAAAGGCTACATTAAAAATGTAAAAATTTCTATAAAATGTAAAATCTTCGAACAAGATTTGATTGTAATTGATACTACGAACTTCCAATTGCCATACCAATTGATATTAGGACGTGATTTTTTAGAAGACAATGATTGCATCATTAATTTCGAAGAAAATACCATTACGATTAATGATAACAACACGATTCGAAAAAATTTGTTCGTTAAAGACCCTGATTCAATTCAATTTCAACTAGAAGATATTCTAAAAATCGAACCTTATCATTGGAAAATGACAAAAGCAATTACAGATAGTTCTATAAACGGTGATTACATGATATCTCATTATACTGGATACAATGCGAAAAAATTAACTACTTTATCTACGATCTCGTACGTTAATAAAGGATGTCTAATTACAGCTTTGTTAAATAAAACTGACAGAGTTATAACATTACGACCACAACAGTTAAAAATATTTGCTTTTCCAGTGTATACTCACATCAAGAAAAACCGTAAATGTTTATTAATAAACAATTCAAGTACAAAATCACAAGAAGATATTACAATACCAAATGTTAATTCTGATTCACATCCACATTTAACTCCCGTTCAAATCAAAGACTTAAACAATTTGCTTACTAAATACCATGAAGCTTTCAACTTCGGTACTATTAGCGTGGGTCAAGCAATCGGTGAATTTCATCATATCAAAACAACTTCTAATAAACCAATTCGCCAACATGTTCGTCGTGTTCCAGAACATCACAAAGAAGAATATCTAAAGACAATTACAGAATTATTAAATAACGGCATTATACATAAAAGTAATAGTCCCTATGCATCTCCTACAGTTTTTGTAACGCAAGGAAACAAAACAAGATTATGCATTGATTTCAGAAAACTCAACGACATTACTGTCAAGGATGCTTATCCTTTACCATGGATAGACGACATTCTTTACAATGCCAGTAAATTTAAAATATTTTCAAGTCTAGATTTATGCAAAGCCTATTGGCAAGTTCCTATGCATCCCGACGATATAGAAAAAACAGCCTTCATTACACCCTACAGTTTATTCGAATGGCTCTACATGGCATTCGGTTTATCAAATGCACCTGCCACATTTCAACATTACGTAATGAAAGTACTAATGAACGGAAATAATAAATTAGACGACAGCATTGCCGCGTACATTGACGATATTTTAATATCTTCAATGTCATTTACAGAACATTTAGAAAAACTTGAACAAGTTCTAAAGATCTTAAATAAAAGCGGTTTAAAAATTAATGGCAACAAATGCAACTTAGCAAAACACTCCACAGTATTTCTGGGAAGAAAAATTGAACATAAGACGATAACTCTAAAGGACGACACTACTTCTTTAATAGAATCAATACAATGTCCTAAAAATCGTAAAGACGTTCAACGTATACTTGGATTTTTTAATTACTATCAAAGTTTTATTCCCGATATTGCTAAAAAGACCATTAACATGTCAAATTTATTAAAATCCAAAAACGATTTTCAATGGCAATGGAAACACCAAGAAGAATTTGATTTATTGAAAAAAGAATTCAAAAAACTACCATCTTTAAATTGTCCCGATTATTCTAAAGAATTCATTGTAGATTGCGACGCTAGTACAGTAGCTATCGGAGCTTGTCTCAGTCAAAATATCGATGGTAAAGAATTACCTATTCAATTTTTCAGCAGAAAATTAAAAAGTTCTGAACTTAATTATGGTAGCACAAAATTAGAAATGTTAGCATTGGTTGAATCCTTAAAGAAATTTAGATATTTCCTAATTGGCGAGAAAAATTTTACCGTACGCACAGACAACAGTGGCCTTTCATGGTTAAAAAAATTCTCCGGAGATAAATCAAACATTGTTGCACGTTGGATAGAACAACTAAACGACTTCAACTTTACTATTCAACACCGTAAAGGAACTCTCCATGCCAACGCAGATTTACTAACAGCCCTACCACAATACCAAAGGGACTTACAAAAAACTCCTGGTGAAAAAATTGAATTTTCTTTCATTCCGAAAAATGAATACGAAAATTTACCTGATATTAATGTTGATAGACAAGGCAAACCAACGTTAAGTATTACAATTAAAGAAGAAATTTCAGCAGAAGAAATTGCAGAAAAACAATTAATCGATCCACTTTTAAAACAAATTATTAACAAAGTTACTATGCCCGAAACAACTTTAGATCCTATTGCTTCTCGTTATTATAACAAGTACACATGGCAACTTACGTCTCAAGGTTTACTGTTCGCTAAATCCAGAAACAATCGTATTGCGATTCCTGAATATTATAAACGCGACTTAATATGGAAAATACATGAAAACGGTCATTTGGGCATTTTACAAACTGAAAAAACCGTAAATACACGTTTTATTGTAACTAATTTGAGAAAAGTGGTATACGATGTTATTGATAAATGTAAAATCTGTTTGCTAACTAACAAAGAACACTTTCCAGAACAACGTACCGAACTTCAAAAAATTATTGCTGAAAAACCTAACGAAATCGTTCATATTGACATTGAACAATTATCAAAAGACGACGAAAATTTTCAATATGTTGTAATTATGGTTGACAATTTCACTAAATACTGCAAAATTATACCTACGGATCTAATTACAGCTAAAAAAAATGTCACAAATAATAACAGATCAAGGTGTTCAGTTTGAAAGTACTTTGTTTTCTGAATTAATGTCGCAACTAGAAATTTTACATGAACATACGACAGTCTATCATCCCCAAGCCAATGGCATGGCTGAAAGAACTAATCGTACTTTACTCAAATTAATCAGAGCATTAACTTCACACATAGGAGGTAAACATTGGTGAAAAATAATTAAAAAAGTAGAATTTTATTATAATACGTCTGTTCATACCACCACTGGCATTTCACCTTATAAAGCTATGTTTGGTCATGAAGCTGTTGCTCCTCTATCAATTCTTTTTAAAAATTACTCAATGAATTCATCTGATAAATACATTCGTGATCTCATTGATACTTTAACATTTACACATGAAACTATGATTCATAATACCAAAAAGAGTGCTATTCGTCAAAAATGAAATTTTAACAAAAAGATTTATAGAACTCATCACTCTATAGGAGATAAAGTTTATGTTTTTATACCTGGAATTACTACAGACAAACATCAGGTCCGAAAATTGGCACATAAATGGCAAGGTCTTTTTGAGATTGTCAAAATACTACCCGATAATAATCATAAACTAAACTCCAGTAATATAGTCCATTTCCAAAATCTTAAACGCACGATTAAAGACATTGAAAATGTCAAATTAGACAATTTTAATGAATTAAAAAGCATAAATAACGGTGTAGATAACTTTTATGATGTATCTGATATTGAAAGGGTACAAGAGGAATCTTTTGATGAAACTATACATTACGATATAAATGTACCATCTAGAATTTTACCAAAGCGTACAACTCGAAATCCTAATCCTAATTNATGATGTTCGGGGAGAGGGTTTCCTTGCACCAGGAACCGCAAGGGTGGGCGTTAAGCGTAAAATTCTGGATTCCTCACCACTTACTGATGTTTCGGAGTCTTTTATTAATCGACCTCGCCCAGACTCGGACTCGTCTGCATCCTCCACAAACTCTAAAACTTTTAAAAACATTCGTAGATTGGAAAAGTTTACTTCTATTGAAGGCGAACTTCTACATCCATATTTCAAACCTACCAAAAAGGCGAATTACATAATGGATCGTAATACTCCTGCTGAAACTAAGGAACAGATACAAACTCTTTTATGTTATCAGAATTCGTCTCCTTCAGCAAATGTTCTACCCTTCACGATAGACTCGTATAAACGTGCTCATTGTAATACTTTACTCTTTTACGAACACTCAATGGCAAAATCATTTGAAAGATGTTACTTGAATGCAAAAATCCATCCTTCTTTCGATGAGAATTTTAACTTAAAAAAAAACTTACGCCAATTACTTACAAATCTACATAAACTACGTCAAATCGAATTACTCAATATTGATTACAATTCTTTACAAAAGTCATTAGCCATAAACAACAACGTCACATTATCTTTCATTTATATTGAACGCGAAATTTTGATCACACCCCATTTCTTCGAAACCTTAGAACGAACAGTAGAAAACTTTTTCATTTTTCATTTCGACGACTACATCGTTCTCAACAATGACTACAGTGATAACAGCATATCAAAAATGCTGTACACTGATATCATGATGAATAATAAATTACCAGCTATTCGTCCTATTTTGGACACACGCCTTGCAATTGATTTATGTCTCTACGCACAAGCAGCTGAAATATTGAACGAACAGAATCAACTTGTAAATCTGGGCAAAGTCTCTATTCATCTCACTATGCAATTATCAGACGCGACAATACGTGAATTAAACAGTTATTGGAATAACATTAAAGGCGAGCAATTAAAACCAGAAATTTGGCCTGACATTGAAATTAAATCACCGTTGCTAACGTATCACTCTTCTGTGGAAACAGCCATATCAAATATGCAGATATCGTTTAATTTGAAAGATAAAACTGACTTCAGTAAAACATTATTCTCCGAAGAAAAAGTGCCAACATTCAATGCTAAAGCAGCTATGTGGTTATTATCAATTTTCTTAACGAAATTTGAAACACTTTCTCTGCCAATCGACAAGAAATTACGCCAAAATATGTCGAAAGCTACAAACTTCGAAATTGCTATAGCCCCAATTTCTACAAAAGCAAAAAATTGGTTATTAAGTGGCATTACTATAGCAACGAGTCCTCTCAAAGCCGATGCTAAAATATTCTATAGATACGAAAAATATTTTACACGTCTACTCTGTCAGTACCATATCACCGGCGTAATTCCTATAACAATCTTATGTTTCAAACTTGGTGTAGATTACAACGACATCACAATTTTCTCGGACCATGTACGAAAATACATGTGGGGTGCTACAAGTGAAACTCGTTACAACACTATACCCGGCGATCTCTTACCTCTTTCTACAGACGATATTTTCAACAGAAGACCAAAGAACACAAAGACAATACGTCAACAATATAAACGCAAACTTGCTGACAACCGCAACGATCTTCTCTACAAATGGCTCCAAAAATACTATGTCACATGCAAGTATCAAAAAGATGTTTACTTTAATAAATCTCTTTTACAAAATGGCGTGTCAACAAACATTATTGTCACTGAAAAAGTTCCGCTAAGTCCTATCGAACTTGAACAAGAAGAGATTCTTCTCCGTGATAGCACAATTACAATATCTCCATGCCTACAAAACGAGATCAACAAAGTAAATTTAGAAAAACTCGGTATCAAACCTCCTGAACAATTACAAGAATGGATATCTGTAATAGACGAAAATTTCCTTATTACTAAACTTCCTTCTACTACTCAACAAAAAGAAATTGCTACTCCGCGTCAATATGGCCCAGTAAAAGAATGCGACACAGAGAATCTAAAAACCTATTTCGCTACAGAAGTATTTTCAGAACAGGAGATAAACAATTTATTAACACCACTACAACTTATTAGTCTTGACGTCGAATGTGCACCAGCAAAATTCTTCATACCAAAAGCTATTCAACTCCAATTACGAAAAATTGGTTTAAGCAATGATTTTTGGATGACAATTGATAAAGTACAACACAATTTTCCTGTAACATATGGTGTTGCTTGGTTAAAAACAACGGCTATCACAGAAGATGCACTATGGAAACATATCACCTGTGAAAATTACTTATGTACACCACCATCAACTATTAAACTGCCCGCCATTATGCCTACATGGAAAGGCTCAAAATCTATCAACAATGGAGTGAAACGCCTTGATAACGATAATTATCATAACAGTGTAACAACTCTTAATCAATATGTCAAAACAGAAAAATACAAAACGGCTGTTGAAAAAATCAAACACCACGGTAACAACAAAAGACTGTATGTTGATTCTTCCCATACCTTAACTGATTTACTAAGAAACGGAAAACCTATTCACAAACAACTGTCGCTTATACAACAGACACTAACTAAAATGTCAACACCAACCATCGCCTTATTCTCTGGTGGAATGGACGTGCTCTGGGCAAATCTCACGAAAGAGGATTTAAAATTTTATGATGTGGCATATTGAACAGAGATAAAAGTCATGTTACGATCGGGAAAAACAGATATTAACGAAATTACTGAAGACGATGTTACCAACAACATTTCATTGTTCTTTAAGGAAATAAAGGAAACCCGAAATCTTGTAACAACATTTCAGGAATTATACCCGAATCTAACCATCGATACGACAATGGCACACAATTCTGATTTCGATGCTAAACTCACATTAATGATAGCCATCAAAGGATTAAAACTTTACAAGAAATTTTCATACATCTTCAATGAAAAAATAAACTATTTTCGTCAATCGCATGTCATATCACATCGATTACAACACAACAAAACCATTATGTTCAAAAGTCGATCAACAACTGAATTGGAAACAATGTGCTCTATACTTCGTTCAGACATGTTACTCTCAAGTCTCTCATGGAATGATACCAATGCTGCTGACATCATCACCAAAACTAAAAAACTCTTGGAAGAAGAAGCCGACATACGTATCCTGGATCCTAGTCCGAGCTGGGTGGGCGTGTAGTATATTTGCATCCCTAAGTTGTAAATTGATAATATGTGTCGATTTAGTAATATAGCGACGATAAGCAATGTACAATTAGTGATTGAATATTCTTTGTATTCTGATTGGTTGCTCGTACGAGGAATCCATTTTGTTTGCGTAATTTGAATTTCAGACATCGCAGTAGTTTTAAACATTTGTTCTGCTATTACTCACCATTTGATCACAAGTGAGTGTTATTGTTATCCATTATTTGTAAATACTCAAATGTGTTATTTCTGCTTAATTTAAGTTTTGCTACCCTAGCTTCCAGTTGCTTTTCTTTTAACTATTATAGATTTCCCCAGCCGTATATTTAACTAACATTATCTTTTAGCATTTTTCGGATAAGATAGTTTTCATAAAGTGCCCTCTTATTATCTTTTATTTTCTTTATTATCTTATATGTATTTGATCAACATGATCAACGCTTAAGGTATCACTCCGGGCGAAAGGTAGGATAACCTGAGGCTTTAAATGGTCCTCTGGTTTGACTCCTCTAGTCTAGGTGATAGTAGGTATTAGGTATAAGGATGAGTACGGTTAGGAAGCGCGGTTTGCATGTAGCTATAATAATTGCATTTTCTCTAGTCTAATATGAGCTGAGACATTAGGTATTGGAAATGGTTCATCACTTCGGCCGGAGGCCTGATTCTGTAAGAAGAAGTTTGGAATTAACTTATTCTCTGAATACTGATAAACCTTGGAATGAAAATGCTCTTGTTATCTCATTAGATAGATTACACAATAACTAGTAGTTCCCTCGGTTATGTTTAATATATCTAAAGATGGAATGCTTGCTGAGTGTTGCACGTGCTTCTACCACAAGACAAGCATTCTACACTAACAATATTACTAAATAATGAAAATAAAAAATTTTAAACATTAATTTTTGCAATAAATAGCCTCAAATATATGCCTAAAATCACACATTTTGGCTAATATCTCAGCTATTAATGAACACTTTACAATGCAAATTGATATTTGCGCTTTCACATAAGAAATAGTGATATCAAAAATGAGTGAGTTGGGCCACAAAGCCAAATATTTGGTCTTTTGTGGACCTTCTCACGTACAGACCAGCATAACACAATATTGGATATTGTGCCATTTTTGTAACATCTAGAAATTTAAAAAAATTTTTATCAGTTTTTGAGAAAATTAAGACAAGTTGCAAATAACTACTATATTCATGTATTTCTATAATAATGATAAAAATAATTCTTTGAAAAGCATTCGCAAATTGTACATTTTTCAAAGAAATATGCATTTAATATCAAAATTTGGAAATCTTGATATACAATGGAATGTATAAAAGTTCACAAATTTTGCATATTTCAGAGGAAAATGCATTTTATATACAGGTTCAGGAAGTTTAATATATAAAGGTGGTGTAGTTCTTAAAGAAATATATATTTGATGTATAAATTCAGAAATCTTGATATACAAAAGGAATGTACATTTTCAAAATAATGAAATAAACAAATCTTGTAATTATGTGAGGAGTGGACAAAGATCTGTAAAATTTGTAACAGGGACTAGTTTTGTTTACCAATGTTTAATGTAACACCCTAGTTGCATTAATTTCAATTTGCATTAAGATTGCTGGACAGTATGTTTCAGAACATATTCAATGTTACAGTTAGATGTCGAATAATATTACATTACTTTGATTGAATTTCGGTAAATTGAATATATTTCTGAAAAGTATCCAAAGGGATTGTTTGCAGTATCAGCACAGCAATAAAGACATTTCATATTTAATTTATTTTGTTTTATTTATTGCAATATAATTAATTTCCCTAATTTATATTAATTGTAAATGCATTTAAACTAGAGTTTAAATGTGCTTACTTTATATTTTAACTTAAGTTATTTAGCAATCATATTGTTATAACTATAAATTTAAGTTTGAGTTTTACTACCAGATTTGAAATATTTTGTTTTATATGTATGTTATTACTTTAATGTAACATTTTGATTGCATCTGAAGAAGCAATGATTAGCTCTTAAATATTTTTATCTAAGTTTGATGCTTATTCTAATTTATATAATGCTTCAAATACATACTTGTTGTAAATGTTAAGTAAATTTGTTTAAATATATGCTAGAGTGACTTTTTGCTCTATATAATTGCATTGTAATAAGGGAAATGGAAAATTCATATTTTACAACTTTACAATTTCGAATAAATGTTTTTGTAAACAATATATATATTTTATTTATGAAGATGTTAGGACATATACAGGAACTACTTTATAGCAAAGCTAATGTAATTGTTTTCTAAGCAATATATATATATATATATATATATATATATATATATATATATATATATCTATATACAGCTATTATTAAAAGATATTTCTTGAATTTATATGAATAATGGCCTTTCAAAATAACATTGAGAAATGTAAAACAAATGGTTGCATGCACTATAGAAATTTTTGTCAAATACATGGAAAACGTGATGATTAATGTCGTGACCAACCTTTGCATGATTCTTACATCTATATAGCAAAGCACATTCATTAAATTATAAAGCAATCAGAATTATGATAATTGTTGCTATTAGAATTTGTTCATAAATTGCTGTGAAAGCTGAAAAAATATTAGAAACGAATTTTACTAATAAATGATTTCTAGCTAAACATATCACATATTTTAATTATTTCCTTAGTATCTCCTGGTCGAAAGCGCATTTTAATATCGATTTTAATAACACGATGTTTTGAACAACTGTTCCTAATATCGAAATTTTTCATCGCATTAGTAAAAAATATATGAATAATTATAAAACTGGAGCCTGTAATTTACGACTGCACTACAATTGGATAACCCTGGCGTTTATATAAAGTCCCTATCAACAAAGAAACATTTTCAATTTACTCGATGTTGATGTGACTGCTTCTGAAGGCTGGGTGCTTGGCGTTGTGTCTTCACTGATAACAATCACATCTGTGGCTTCAATTGAAAAATTACCTAAAATCGATCAAGGATTAGATAAGGCTTAAAAGATCTACATGCGAGCATTAGCTAAGTGCACATCCAGGGTTTTTAGTTGGAGAGGGAGGTTCTATGAGCCAAACTGCCCCTTCAAATGTATTACTCATTTCAATATCTTATGAAAATGGACGTGAAAGCACAATGCGAGTAAACATATAATTCTTACATTCTTTAATAGGAAATAGTTCGAAATTTTTAAAAAACCATTAATTATTACAATGAAAATAAAGTTGTGCAAAGCAATGTAATAGAAATGAATCTATTATTGTGTTTAAAATTCATTTTAGTAGCAACTTGTGAGTTTTCCCAATTAGCGTGGTCTGAAGTCCGCGGACTCCCTCTAAATATGCTGATTTTAAAATATGTTATCAAAAATTTATAGCAAAAGGATGCTATTCAAAACAACAGTGGAAAATTAAAATTGCTTGAACATAATTTGTATTCCTAAAATCAATATGGTTTACGCAAGTATATATCTACTAATGATGCTTTGTTAACAGCTACAGAACATTGGAGAAATAGTATCAATTTAGATGAGTTTTCAGCAGTTGCATGCTTAGATTTATTAAAGGCGTTTGACTCTATAAACCACGACATTTTAATTAAAAAAAATAAAAATTATGGACTTCACAAACAAAAGTGCAGACTTAAAAGATAGTTATCTTCATAATCGTAGGAAAACAGTTAAGCTAAATGGAATTTTATCTGACTGGATTTTAATTAAAAATGGTGTTCCACAAGGAACAATTTTAGGACAATTACTATTCAACATGTATGTAAACGTTTTGAGCAATCAGACTGCATGTAATGTCATACAATATACTGACAATACTATGCTATTTAGTTCACATAAGTCTCCTGAAATTGCCATAAAATTTCTTGAAGAGAATTGCATTTATTTTGCACAATATTTTGCATCACTAAGGCTGAGAATAGACCCATTTAAAACACAATTTTGCATAATTAGTCATAAATCTAACCATAACAACACAAAGGTTTTTCAATATAAATTGAAATTTAATGATATGTACATAGGTATAATTTTTGATTCTCAACTTAATTTTTCAAAGCAAATAAATAATGTTATGAAGGAAATGACTATTTCAATTAAGGCTCTCAGCAATATATCTCAACAACTTCCAACCAAAAGCAAAGATTCAATCAATTCACACATTAATACTAAGTCACTTTAATTATGGAAACATACTATATACTGACATAAATCAACAACTTTTGAATAAAATCAATGTACAAATAAATTGGGCTATAAAATTAGCAGTTAATCATTTACATAACAAGAATGCAGAAATAAAAAAATTAACAAAAACTTTTCTAAATCCACAGTGTATTTTTTATAAAAATGCGTTCACTACTTTCTTTAAAATATTTAATAATATTGTCCCTATAACAAATCTAATGTTTTATCCTCCAAAATATCGTTTAGATATAATTACAGAACCCTAAAAATTAAACCTCTTAAATATAACAAGAAAATAATGAAAAATTCTTTTCTCAATACATCAATAATCGTATGGAATAATATATCCAAATCTATAAGACAAATCAATAAAATAAGAGCATTCAAAGACAAAATAAAATAAACACTTCCATAGTTATACAAAGGAAAGACTTGAATACAAATGGTGAGGATTCAAATTTTATAATACTAACTATTGAATTGACCGCATATAAATTCGCCATAGCCCAGGCCATTAGTTATAATTGCCTTTGTAAATATTCATTTGTGTAAGTTTATATTTGTTTTTTGTACTTGTGTAGTATTTTTGACGCTATTTAGAGTTGTAAACAATATTTTATATTGTACAAATCAACATTTCTTTTTCTTCTATTATAATATTAGATATCAAAGATTGTAATAACAAAACCGTCTGATATAAATATTAATGATAATCTTATATTAATATTAAATTCTTTATGAAAAATTTTCAAAAACTTATAGTTTGACAAACTTTATTGCATACTTCATTAATTTATTCAATATTATTGCTTTTGAAACAAAATCCTAAATGCTTTATAAAACGAAAATAACTAAAAACTCAGGTTGTATGAGCGACTTAGTGTGATATTAACTTAAGTGTGATATACAGAAGCATGAATATTACCTGTTGACGTTTCAGTTGAGTTTTCATAGTCCATGATATTTTCAGATGCTTGGTAGGTGCCATTAATGAATGAACCTAAATATATTTCTTAACAATCTCAAAATTCCGTAATTTAGCAAACAAGGAAAGAAGACTTCAACACAAATGGAAAAGCTTACTTGTGGCCAATTGTAAAGAAATGAGGAGAATTGCAATTGAGAACATTGTTAAGTTATTGATCCATAAAGCCTAAAAATGGTCACATTTGCAAAACGAATTTAAAACCATTTGAATAAATTTAGAAATCAGCAAATATTTGAAATTACTCATTGCAAACAGTGAACAACTAAAGCATCTAGTTTATGCAAAACTTTGTTCTCTAATGAGTAAATTGATCAGACAAAGTTTATTGTAATAACTAGTTGTACAGTGCATTCAGTAAGTATCTCTGCGGTAAAAATCCATTATATGTAATCCAAACTCATTTAAATAACTTACACAGTTCTGCCAATCAGCCAACTTACCAACAATGAGAAAAGTTACGGGTACTTCCAGCAAGATGGAACAACGGCTCACATTGCCCATTCGACTATGCGATTATTAAAAGATGTGTTTGATGTACGTGTATTTTCAAAGGATATTTGCCCACCTCGTTAGTCTGATCTGACCTGGCCAGATTTTTATGTTTGGGGAGCAGCTAAATGTTGTGTTTATAAAGACAGCCCTACAACAATCGATCAACTCAAAGATGCTATACCTGATTTCATTACTTCGATAACATATGAAGCTCTTCAAAAGGTCTTTCTGAACAAGATTCGAAGAGTCAACATGTGTCTTAACAATAATGATCGTCATTTTCAACATTTATTGTAGATCAAAATGTGATTTCTATAATTAATAAACTTGTTTCATATAGCATATAAAACTATTTAAATAAATTGTTTAAACAATTTAAAAATCTCACTGCGGAGAGACTTTCCGAACGCACTGTATATTCATTTTCAAAACTAAAATTGCATCCTATAATGTTCCATGCAATACAGAAAATTTCTTAATACACCTGAAGTTTTAGTATAAAATTGAAAAAATATATGCATAATTTTTTTCTATTAAAATTGGGTTAGTTACTATTAGTATATTAAGATGAGGTACTGCAGTTATGAAAACATGTAATAACACGATACATTTCAGAAGAATGTCAATTTTTGAGGTTAATATCGATAAGTTGAGGGAAAAGTTCGGTTTTTGATGATTCATTTTAAAACATATCACCCGATTTGTCATTAGAATTCCCATGAAATATTTGACAGGCTACTGGCAATTCAATAGAATATGATGTAGTGGTAGTTTTTTTTAGCTCAAGTACAATATTCATTGATTTATAAATGACCGAAAAGCGATGAAAAACAGGAAATGTTAAAAATTATTTCTACTTGGTGTAAAAAAATTGTGACTGCATAGACGCTTTTCATTGAGTTTCTGTTCAAGCTGAAAAAAAATGGTGTGCGTCTTTGTACTACTTAAGCATCTTAATTAGTTTTTTAGAAATATCTGAAAGGAATGCTAAATGATTTCTAGTTCTTAATAACAGAAATTATATAATTGTAGAGCTTCCCAGTTAGTAGATGCATGTGAAATCATCCAATAAATCTCTCTGCATATTATACATTGTGTAGGTTATTTAATAATTACATTATTAATAAATCAATAAATTGTTGATTGTAAATATTTACAATATTTGTTTAGGTTAATTATTATTATAATATAATAAATCAAATATTTAATTTGATAAAATGTAGTAAATCTAAAAAGCATTTTAATGGAAACTACATTGAGGTAATTCACTTAAACGACGCAAAAAATACAAATAAGAAAGCAATCTTGGAAAAGTTAGAGGGCCATACAGTTTGAATAAAGTTTCAATCTTACATCAGAAATGTAGAGGTGCTACATCATACCATTTGCTTGCCGATAACGACCAATAGTGTCAACATAAATGAAATATATTGTTTTTTATTTACTCAACAAATATTCACATTAGGTGAAAGAAGCATCATGTTAAGATTTAAATCAAGCTTAATATTTGAAAATGAATGAAAAATGGCGGGAAGCAAATACTATTTCAAAAATTCTGTAAATATTAAATTTATTAAAAGTATATAAAATTATATATTAAAAGTGTCAATGAATTTCAAATAATACAATGACCAGACCATACACTAAATGTGATACGAAAAAGCCTTTGAATTTGATATTTCATAGTGAAAACAGATTTAATTATGTATAGACTCATGACTTTTATATAAGTTAAAAAAGCATTGAAAAAACTATATTATTCTATAATCTGATTTCGTGTAAGAAGGAAATTGAATTTTCCAACTTAAGGTGGCCAGTTACGAAATTTGACGCAAACTACTATATTCACATTTATTTGGTTGGATTTGCTGCTTAATCAGTAAAGATATATTAATGAATGAAGGCCAAGTAAATATATACATATATATATATATATATATATTCATTGTGGCGATGCTTGAGAATACCTAGCTAAATAAAAGTATTCATGAAAATATAAAACTAACATAAAATTTCAAAAACAGAAAAAATTATATCGCGTAGCGACTTTCTCATGTGACAAATGTGAATGTTATTGTAGAATAACAATGCCTTTGTTATAAAATATGATGCAAACACATATCCATTTACATTAGAGATATTGCAGAATTGAAAATTGGAGTACATATCGTGTTCTAAAAGCACTGTATTTTCAATATATATATATTTACAATAGTAATGAACATCACGCTTCATTCAGTGTTTCTTCAGATAGACAGCAAGATACTGAATTATTTTCATTTTCTGAACAGGAAAACATTAGTGATTTTAGTTTACATTAGATGGCTACATGATTTTGTAATAGCTTATACCTAAAGCTAACTGTATTATACAAACAATATAAACCGTTTTTAAAACACCTTCAAATGATAGAAAATGTGAAAAGGGGTATACATATATATATATATATATATATATATATATATATATATATATATATATATATATATATATATATATATATATATATATATATATATATATATATATATATAATATTTGCTTGCAGTATATGGAATGCAAGAAACATACTGTTTGATAAGGGTATCTTTAGTCTACTAGCGTATTGAATTTATCTGAAATGCTTTGTATGATTTTGATAAAATATGTTGCTATTCGGTTGAAATGAGTAAAGTGCATATCAGTGATTTTAGCAGGTTTGCATTGTAAATACAGTAATGAAACATTGTAGATGTTGTGAATTTATCAATACAGAAATCTAAATTTGAAATGATTGCAAAACGCCGGCACTATGTTATAATACTATACCTATGATACATCTACATATTCTGATAATCTCAAAATTGTTACCATAAAAAAGTGAACTGCAGCAAAATGAATAATTGCTTTTGCATCTCATGGTAATAGAATACAGAAACGTATAGATTATAGAAACTCTGGCTAATGAATTCTCCTTAAAGTGACCCTATTTCGAAAATAAAGAAAATTGGGAGGGAAGCCGCCTTTGCTCAAATTTGATAGATTGGGAATTATCTGAACTAAAATGATTTATCTTAAAAAATTTGCCACCATTGCATATTCGATTGGTTGCATGTAAGTTGTCGGAATTTTCATGTAAACGAAGATCAACTGTATGCAGTGGATACTGGCTATTTGCAGTAGAATTTCCTAAAACGAGACCAGCAAAAAACTTCAATCTCATACCAGCATCTGATGAAAAAAAGTTGTTTCAAAAATTAATTGTAAAGAATTTGTTATTTTAAACGGCTCGACAGTTATTGAAGCATTTTGTTATAATTGATATTGTTTAAAAATACTTTGAAAAAAATGTGGCCAATCAAAATAAAAACTATATTTAAAATAAATTATTTGACGTACATCTCAACTACGGATTAGAGAGGTTGTTCAACAAAGTATAAAAATAACCATTAGCTCTCTACTTATTTTAAGCAAATGCAATTGTGGTAAGGCTTCAGAAGTGAAGAAATTTGCAACATTGAATATCTGAGCAAAAGTTTCTAACACATTTCTGCTTTTGAATGTATTTAAAGTTTTGTTACAATATTTATGACTCCAGGTCGCCTGGCCGTCATTAAAGTAGGCCTGCGTAATGCCCCCAATATATAATTTTAAAAAAGTTATCCTTTTATACAACTTGAATTTACCGTCAAATATGTCACTAGTCAACATTTTGAGTTGGTACAATATTTATGTAAATGATTTAAAAAATCCATTTTCAGCTTTTAAATTACAAAATATAAATAATGATTTTGATTTTGAAAATATTGAAAACGAATTGTTAAAAAATTGAAAAATTAAATGAAAATAAATATTTTTTTATCAGTGAACTTGTATTTATAGCAAATTAACAGAATGACACAATCTATTTACTAATTTACCTTTGCTTTCAACAACAATACTGACAGGAATCTTATTAGTATTGCAAACAATGCCAAATCACCAAAGTTTATTACTTCAGAAAACAAAATGTAACATTTCAACGAGCTTTTGAAATTTTCACTTTAGGAAATTACCATAATGGGGAGGAATATATATATATATATATA
>CABFPE010000029.1:1254674-1293736 GCA_900660155.1 Hofstenia miamia | reverse complement strand
TTATCAAAAATTACTCATACCAAAAAAGTGTAAACTAAATTTGAACATGAATCATGCAAATAGGCCTGAATATGGTACACTAATTAAAAGCTATTAGCAAGCTGTCAGCCAGTTACCCCTGAGCTGTCAAAAAAGCTTTGTGAGCTGTCAAAACAAGTAGGTGATTCACTAATTATCATTTGCAAACACCCCTCGATATCTGTGAGTCAGCACTCAAACCACCCTCGCCAATATTCATGGTCTGTCAGGTGACATGTGACGTCATAAGCTCTCGACCAATCAGAGGCGTTTTTGCGTGTTCAAGCCTGCCCTATATACACTACTGTAGGGTGACTTTTTAAGAGAAATACAACAAAAATAGATAAGTTTTTTGTGGTTTGCAAAGCAATCCAGTGAGAATGTTTCCTACTTCTGTCCTCTGACTTCAGTTTCATCAAAAACAAAGGACATTTCTGTATTGAAAAATTGTTGTTTCAAGTCCCTAGTTTTTTTTCTGACAATTTCATGACAATCTTCTAAGCAGTAATTTAAATGTTAGAGGCAAAAAGACATTTCAGATGCTCATTATTGAGATTGTACAATGGGATGTGTGCTGTAGTGAATGATTAAACAACATTATTGAGAACACAATCACTTGTTGTCTTAAAGTTCATGCTGACTGTTCTTGGAGAAGATTGCAATGTTAATCTGAATTTCTGTGGCTTTCAACAAAGAACACATTTTCATGCTTTACAATTTTGTAGCACAGCTTGCAATATAATGTAGAGTCACTCAAGGACTTTCCCATGTTTATTTTATGATTATTTTGATTTTACTTTTTCCTTACTCTTTCACATGATTTTCTATTGTAGTTTTGTGGTGCTATTTAATTACTGTCCCCTCAATTACTCAGGATTTCCTTTGAGGATAAGATACCTTCCCCCATCTTAGCAGTCTCATGCTCATCTTAGCTATAAGGAGCAGAGTGCCTTGGCACCACAATGTTTCAATTATGGCTTTATCAGCCTTGGTCATGCCATCAGAGAGGAGCATGTCATTGAGATGAGCACTGATAAGCTAATTCATTTTCAAGTATGAAGGTTGCCTGAAAGCCTCAAGGAAGAACATGAAAAGATACTGTACAATCTCATTGATAATGGAATTATACAGGCAAGCCAAAGCCCCTATGCTATTGCTACTATCTTCATTAAGCAAGGGGAAAATACCAGCTGTGCATTGACTATTGGAAACTTAACAATGTTACCATCAAAGATGCCTATCCCCTACCAAGGATTGAAGGTCTGTTGTATGAAGCCAGTCAATACCAATTCTTTTCTTGCCTTGACTTATGCAAGCCATACTGGCAAGTGCCAATAAGACCATCCAATATCTCAAAGAATGCTTTTATATTGCCCTACAGATTGTATGAGTGGAAATATATGGCATTTGTGATATGCAAGACCCCCACCACTTTTCAGCCACATGTATGTAACAAAAATCTTGAAGAACAGAGCAAATATGTTAGAGCATGGAATTTCCACATACATTGACAACATACTGGTAGCAAGTCATATGTTAGAGGAAGCACCTCAACAAGCTGGGCAGAACTTTGACCCTTCTCAATAATGCCAGGCTGAATTAAACAGGAATAAGTGCTCACTTGTGCAGAAAAAGTTGATCTTTCTTGGACGCATTATCCAGAATAGAAGGATTTCCATTAAGAACAATGCAAAGGATTTCTTGAGTGAAATAGAGATGCTGAAAGCAAGAAAGAACATGTAATGTCTGATGGGTTTCTCAACTATTATGGGATGTTCATCCCCAAACTCACCAATAAGCCCTGGCACACATAACAGTTACTGAAAAAGATCATTGATCTTAATGGACATAGAAAGAGCAGGAAGAACTGGAGAACAATATGCAAGTGCTGAAAAAGATCCCCAGCCTCAACACATTACAAAATGCAATTTATCATCAATTGTGATACCAGCACTTTTGTGATCAGTGGACTGCTGAGCCAGATAATAAATGCTATAGAGAGCCCTGTGTAGTACTTCAGATGGAAGTTGAAGTCATCTGAAATGAACTATGGTGCTACCAAGTGTAAAATTCTTGGAAATGTTTAGTCTCTCTGGAAATTCAGGTACTTTATCCTGGGATGACCTTTCATTGTGCACATAAACTACAGCTCCCTTACCTTGCTGAAAAAATTTTTGGGAAAAAGGTCAAACATTGTCACACATTGGATCAAGTTCCTTAATGACTTTCCATTTTCAATCTAGCACTGTGCTGGTTGTCTCCACCTCAACACTGACTATTGGACTGAATTCCCAAGCTAGGAGAGAGATTTGAGAAAACCAGAATGAGAAAATTAAAGTTCAGGTTCATACCACTGAGTATGATTTTCTGCCTAAATAAAGTGCTAACCACCAAGGTAAGCCAGTTCTGCCTATAATGATCCAAGAGATCAGCAAACACAAAGTCATTAAGTACCAACATCATGAAAAAGTTCTTGGCAAAATCATATGAAAGGTCAAAACACTGTCAATGCTGTTGAGTCTCCTTGCCAACAAATACTTTATATGATACAACTGGAAATTAAACAATGAAGGACTCCTGTATGTCAAAAGCCACACCAACTGGTTAGAGTTATCCCAGAATACTTTAGACACACTCTGATCCAACAAGTACATGAAAGGGGACATCTGGGAATCATCCAGACCAAGAAAACCTGCATCTCCTGATACATTACCATCAGAGTAAAAGCAGCTGTCAGTGATGTCATCAACAAATGTGCCACTTCCTAGAGCAGAGAGCCAAACTAGAGAACTGGCTAGCTAAGTGACCAAATGAGGTCATTCATATGGACTTGGAATAGTTGTTTAGAGATGACAACAGATACCAGTATTTATTGGTTCTAATTGATTACTTTACCAAATATGCCAGAATTGTTCCACTACGCAGCACAAACCCTGATATCATTGGGGAAAAAGTCATAAAGAAGTGGGTGCTGAAACTTGGCCCCATGGAGAAGCTGGTGACTGACCCCAGTTTGAGAACAATCTCATGAAAACTCTCATGTGGGAGTTAGAGATTTTACATGAATTTACCACCACTTATCACCCACAATCAAATGGTCTAGTGGAAAGATTCATTAAAACCTTGATAAAACTATTCTGAGTTGCACTCTCCCAAGCTGCCAGAAGAAAGTGGAGAAGAGTAATTGAAATTGTGGAATATTTTTATAATACATCTGTCCACACTACCACCAATTTCAGTCCCTTCAAGGCTATGTTCAGACAAGAGGCCAGTACTCACCTCTCAAGGATGTACCCTAATTATCATGAGAAAACCTTGGACAAGTATGTAAATCAAATCATGTGTGACATGAACAAAATTCATCTCACCATATGCCACAATACTAATGAATCAGCCATAAAGCAGAAGTGAAATTTCAATAAAAAAACGTATGAAGAGCCCAAAAAAGGGGAGACAAGGTGTTTGCTTATTTACCAAGTAGATAAGTGACAAGAAACAGCTATGGAAACTTGTAACTCACTGGCAAGGGCCATTCACAATTCAGAAAGTGCTAGATGACAATACATATGTTTTAAGCAATTGTAAAAAAATTCATTTTCAGTGGCTTAAGAGAGCCATTAAAGATATTGCGAATGTAATCATAGATGAAATTAGTGAGTTTACTTTTGTTGATAATGGTATTGGCACTTATGAACAATTTGACAACCTTAACAAGCCTGATAATACCATGAACACTCATGTGATGCCTCAACATAGGGCTTGGGGTAGAAATAAATTTGATCCTGATATTTGAGACCTTAACTAATAACTTTGTTAGTAACAATGAAATTGGAGCAAAGGAAAAACAAGTCACCAACTCCCCGATTTCACTGGAGGATATGAAGAAAGATGGATGATGACAGTGGTTGCAACACTTTTGCAAGGAAGATTTTTAAATGTTTTATAAAAGATTTCAATTTTTCAATATTTTTAATTTCTTTAGGTAGCAAATTCCAGGTTTGAATGGTGACATTAATGAAGGATTTCTTTAAAACATTTTTCTTATACTTAACACATGTAAAAAGCTTTGATCTTGAATTCTGTTTATGAGTAAATCCCAGTATTTTTATTGTATTATAATGTAGAGTCACTCAGGGCCTCTATTTTTTTGATTTTATTCTTTGATTATTTTGGCACACTGAAAATTAGATTTACATCATAGTGACCCCATGCTTTGTGATTTGATGCTATCATTTTATATCAATTTCCTTTAAATCAATATGTATATTTTTAGTGCAGTTAATTTGAACAACTTATTATTTGTCCCCTCAAATCAAACCTATGTGTAATTGCTTGTTTAATTTTGTGAGGAAAGTTGTGTGCAAGTTGTAAACATTAAGCAGGTAATAATTTACAAAGCTGTAATAAATACTTGAGGAACTTGTAGTGAACACACAATATAATTCATCTTACAACAAACATGTTTGGTCTTCCCTGATGTATTTATATGCTAACCGCCTTTAGGTTTCTTAATGGATTTTAATCTGATAATTTCTGCTTAATTCGTTTATTCCAAAAAATGATCATGCTGGGAAGTGAAAATATTTTATCAGAGTTTTAACCAAATAAACAAATAAAAAATACGTACTGAGTTCTTTTTTGGAAAAGGTTATCCAGCTTAACTACAATGTTAAAACCAACTTCAAATCATTGATTCATTTTATTCAACCAGATGACATGAAATTGGAACAAAGAGAATAGTGGAGTGATATAAACTTTTTCTGATGTATCCTTAATAGTAATACATTAGTTCGCCCATCCAAAATTACTTGTACATGCAAAACACTGTTTCATTTCTACACAACAAATTAAGAGATTCAGTAAAGTAATCATTTACTCATTTGTAAGGTTTCCTTCTGTAAAGCCAGTGTTATGAAATTGCGTTTGTACCAGTTGAATGCATTTGGATATGATGAGGGAGACAGTCAAAATTTTCCATTGATTGACATACCGCAATAATATATATTTCCTCATCCAACAAATGAATAGTTCTTTAATATAGTAAATGCTGTTGTAAACATTTCACACAACTTGAAAAACACGCCAGATTTCAAACAAGGCGTCATGATTGATAAACAACCAACTGCATGTTTTTCACGTTTTCACCTTATTTCATTGACTTTTACATAGCTACATACATCACTATGGTTTTCTGCTTTGTAACTTTAATGAGTAAATATGATGACACATTTGTTATTCCATGATACATCCCCATTTTAAAATGTGCAAATGATTGTAAATTGGCAAACAAAGTTAGTTAATTTGATCTTTTAAGATTTATAATGAAAAATCCACTCGAATTCACTACTCTGAAAACTATTACCGCCTTCAATCTCCTGTATGTCAAGATGATTATTTGATAAACAAAATCTTTTAAAATGAAAACATCTTTAATTGGGGTGAAAAAAATGCTTTAAATTATGCATACATCATTAAAAACTGAAACCACAATTACTACAACATGTCAAGTAAAATAGAACAAAGAACAAAGAAATTTTGTAAACATCAACACTATTTTAAAAATTAATTCTATTTCACTAATTATTTATTGTAAATTTCTTGGTAAATTTATTTTTTCAAGCTAATTATTTTTTTAATTTATTTTTCCTGCAATTCATTTCTTTGCTGAGAGATTTGAATTATAGCATTTGACCAAAAACCAATTAATGTTAAAAAAGCATCTGACAATGGAAAGATGAATTTATCACAATAATGTCAATACATATTCTTTCCCAACATCAAACTACTTGTTACCAGTTGTGAAGGAGTTGGCGTTTTAATGCTATGAAAGAAGAAATTCTCTCTTACAGTTTTTGCTATTGTTTTTCCACCTTGTGAATTAGTTTCTTTACACATTGCATTGATAATATATGTAGTGTTTTCATCCTGCAAATTAAGTCTCGCCATGAAATTTTTATTGATATTAAACATGTACAAGAAATCATTTTTCCCTTAATTGTATTATTTAATTGTAAAAATAACTTACCCACAGTGGAGAAATTCAACCATCCTTGACTCAATCTCTGTAAAAACTGAACTATGCATTACATTTTGCAACTCGGAAAAATAATATCAGTAGATTTATTTAATTAAAAACACAAATGTATAGAGTTTACACAAATGCTACAAACTTTACATTTATTCCATTGATATATGATCATGACACAGGTTTATACATTGGATTTCGTTTTTTCATGATGGTGCTTTGTTTTACAGGATATCTCAGAATCAAGGAAATTTATCCAATATGGGTAGTAGTGTGTGTCCAACAAATTGAGGTTCTAAAATATTGATTTGTACCATTAAAAGATGATTTCCACTGTATATCTCACGTTCATAGTATACATTGGCTGTTGTGTTTGGATATATCTTTCCATAAAATCCTAGCATATTTCCATAATTGAACAAAATTAGTATGATATTTGTTATTGAAATTATAATAAGATTTATGTTGTCAAATAAATTACCACACAATCCATGTAAAAATTGAATAATGTTTTTGTTTCACTTGAGAATTTTGCTGATTTTTTCATTAAATATATAATTCCACTGCTAAAAATTTTCCACAAAGTTTCCTTTTTGCAATGAGTGGTTAACATCTAAACAGATTTTTTTGTTAGGCTAACAAATTATTGACGTGTTACTAGTTATAATGATCAGATGCACACCTGCATTCTCTAGTAATTATTAAATTTATATCTCTTTACATGGTGGCTTGAATATATCCAATCCACCAACTCCCTATATGTAGGTGATGTCATGGTTTCCAGGTATAAGGGGAAGTGTTTCACTGGAGTTAACTTCTCTCCAGATCTCTGCCACATCTCAAAAGGAAAGACTTATATTACTGTGCTGAATAACTCTACTTCATGGGTCAAGATAGACCCTGCTAAGTTGATAATCATTGTGACTCCAGTTTGCTTGGAATTGAAAGCTTCCACTTGTCTACCCATCCTAATGGCTATACATGACTTAGTGGAGCCAAGTGATATCATCTGGATTCCTCCTGTCATTGAGAGGACACACCCCCATCTCAGTCCTCAAGAATGTGAGTCACTCTCTCACTTGCTTCAACAACACCATGAAGTGTTTAATTATGGCTTGATCAGCATTGGCCAGGCTGTTGGTGAACAGCATGAAATTGTAACCAAACATGATTGCCCCATTTGCCTACTAGTCAGGAGGGTGCCAGAAAACCTCCAGGAAGAATACAAAAAAATCCTCAGTGATCTTATAGAAAGCAGAATAATTCAGGGCAGTAACAGTCCTTATGCAGCACCTACCATTTTCATTAAGCAGGGCAACAAGTACTGCCTCTGTATGGATTTTTGGAAGCTAAATGATGTCACAGTAAAGGATGTGTATCTGCTTCCTTGCATTGAAGATCTTTTATATGATGCCAGTCAATACAAGCTGTTCACTTGCCTCAATTTATATAGGCATATTGGCAGGTGCCTATGAAGTCTGCCAATATTCTGAAAACTGCCTTTATCACTCTGTACAGCATCTTTGAGTGAAAGTACATGGCTTTTGGGCTCTGCAATGCACCAGTGACTTTCCAATGATACATTACCCATGTGCTTAGGAATGGCACCAACATGTTAGAAACAGGTATCACTGCCTATATAGATGACATCCTTGTCACTGGGAATACCTTTCCTGACCATCTGGAAAGGCTTAGAAGAACTCTCAGTATATTACAAGAATTTGGCCTCCATGTTAATTGGAACAAGTGCTCTCTTCTCCAGCCACGTGTCACCTTTCTTGGAAGAGTTATTGAACCAGGTCATATTTCTATGAAAAAGATTGCAAACAATCATTTGGAAAAGATCTAAACTCCACAATCTCATAAGGATGTGCAATGCTTTATGGGTTTTTTGAATTATTATGGCACCTTCATTTCAGAACTGGCAAACAAAACTAAACATATTTCTAATCTTCTATGGCTCAGTGTGGAGTTCAAGTGGATATGGGCAGAGCAAGAGGAGCTTGATGCCATTAAACTAGAGCTAAGGAAAATTCCCAGCCTAAATCTACCAGACTATTCAAAAGGTTTTATTGTTGACTGTGATGCCAGCTTTTAGTCACAATTAGCAGAGTCCTTAGCCAAGTCATTAATGGGATCAAATGCCTATCCAGTACTTTAGCTGAAAACTTAGAAATGCTGAGCAGAACTATGGTGCCACAAAGTCTGAGGTGCTAGCCTGGTTAAAGAAATTCTTTGGGGACAAGTCCAACATAGTCACCCATTGGATCAAATATTTGAATGATTTTAATTTCATGATACAGCACTGCCTGGGGAGACTTCACATCAATGTGGATTACTGGACTGCTCTCCCCAGTTATGAGTGTAATCCTAGAAAACTACCAGGAGAGAAGATGCCTTTCAGATTTATTCCACTCATTGAATACAAGTGCCTTCCTGAGATTAGCACAGACAGCCATAGAAATGCTATTCTTCTGATCCTCATGAAAGAAGAGATTACTGAAGCAGAAATCCTCCAACATCAGCAACCCAATGAAGTGTTAAGCAAAATTCTTGCAAAGCTAAAGAATGCCAATTACATTCTCAGCCCAGTTGCTAATCATTACTTCTGGAGGTACAATTGGAAGTAAACAGATGCTGGCAGCAGGTTAGCAGTTCTGAGTATTTGTGGGGGGACTTAGTTCAGAAGATCCATGAGAAAGGCCATCTTGGCATTATTAAGACAGAGCACACTTTCAATGCAAGGTACATCATGATCAACATCAGAGCTGCTCTGCAGGATGTAATCAAAAAGTGTACCACTTGCCTGCTGCAAGGAGCCTGACATTTTCTGGAACAGCAATCTGAGCTGCACAGCTAAGCTGCTGAATGTACCAATGAGGTAGTCCATATGGATATTGAGAAGCTCTTCTGTGATGACAAGGGATACCAGTACATTTTAATGCTCATTGACCACTTCACCAAGTACACTAACTCATCCCCCTCAACAGTACCACTGCCAAGGTCATTGGAGAAAAAGTTGTAAAGGAGTGAATCCTCAAGCTTGGGCTGATGGACACCTGATCTCTGATCACAGTCCCCAATTTGACAACCATCTCATGGAGACCCTAATGAAAGAACTCAAGATCCTTCACAAATTCATTATGGCCTACCACCTGCAGTCAAATGGTGTTGTGGAGAGACTTAACCATACAGTCATCAAATTAATCTGAGTCACCCTTGCCTGAGCAGTGGCTTAAAATTGGAAGCAAGTTATTGAGGCAGTGGAATATTTTTACAATACTGCAGTGCATTCTACCACAAAAGTCAGCCATTTTAAAGCAGTGTTTGGTCACAAGGAAGAGTATGCCTCTTTCTATTATGTTTCCTGATTATAACTAACCTACTTTGTAAAATTTTGTGGATCATATGTTGCACAAACTGTGTGAAGTGCATCTTACTATCTGTGGGAACACAAATCAATCTGTTATGCACCAACAGCAGAACTTTAATCACAAGTTGTATGGTGAGCCTCACAAGCTGGGCAACAAAGTCTTTGCCTACTTTCCTCACCAAATCACCAATGCCAATCAGGTGCAAAAGCTTGCCACTAATTGGCAAGGTCATTTACTATAATGAAGGTGTTAGACGACCACAAGTATTTATTAAATAATGGGAGAGTCACCCACTTTCAATGACTCAACAGAACTGTCAAAGATATTGATAATGTTGTCATTGACCCAAATAGTGAATTTTCACTTGTTGACAACAGAGTAAATGAATTTGAGACATATGATAGCTTCACCAAAAGACAACCTCACCAATGTCAAGTACAGTAGTAACTATAGTAACCTCAGTAATAGTAGCAACATTACTGCTACTTGTGATTTGCCTAGACATAGAGTTAGGGACCAAGAGTATTTAGACCATTTAAATACCCAGGATTGGTAACTTAATTTAATATCTATGTTTAGCAACCAAGTTGAATAGATAAAAAGAACAGAAAATCAACCACCCACAAAGAAAACAAGTGCAGCAAAGACCTAACCCACAAGGTGAAGAGAGGAAGTGAGATGATCCCCATACCAAGTAGACAAGAGCACATCCCCAAAGAGAGAGAGGACGCATGCAGAGGACTGTTAAAGCAGACATTACCACTACTTTGGGCAACAAATAGCTCCTCAGGAGCATGATCTTTCCTGCAACAACTTGGGGTGACAAATAGCCCCTTGGGAGTGGACCTCAGATGACTACTTGGGGCGAAAAATAGCCCCTCAGAAACCTGAGGAGTCAAGTATGTTAAGAGTACCCTTCACTAACATTAGTGATAATACCCAACCATCCTAAAGTGACTCAAAAACCCCATCTAGTGCTGGTCCTTTGTGACATGCATCCACTAGTGTTAGATCAACAAGGATGATGGAGAGACAAAGAAAGACTTCTAAGGTGGGAGATGAGATTTTAAACTCATACTTTATTGCTACTCCTAAGGCTGTGAATACTCTGTCTGGTTGTGACAATCTGTTGGAAGAAACAAAGAACAAGTTACAGTGGACCTTCAACACCAGGTCTCTCCCCTGTTCAGTGGACATAATCCCATTTGTTATTGATGCTGAGCACAGACCCAAGGTCAATACAATCATCTGCAACAACTATAAGATGCATGGTGGACTCAAAAGGCCCTATTGGCAGATCACAGTTCACACTATGTTCAACAAGGACTTCAATCTCACACACCTTTGCCAGCCCTAACTAATAAGAGTGAACTCCAAAAATTCAAGTGTGTAAACCTTGACTTCAAGAGACTGCTCATCATCTACTTCTTCCACACTGGTGAGATAGAACAGCCAAAGATTATGGAGAAGATTGAGATTGCCTACAGACTTGCTAAAGTTGAACACATCTGCCTAGTCATGTTTCTGAAGGAGGAGTACAAAGACAACATACCCAAGCAAGTTGAAAGCCTCCACTTTAGGATATAGAACTTCACCATCTTATACACTAACTATTACCGCCCTACTTGCATGTACCAGTCAAACATCTTTTCAATAATGAAGTTCCTTTACACAGATCTCCTACTCTGCAAGAAGATCACAACTCACTGCCTGGCAGTCAACATGAGGCTCATAATTGATGCAATGGTGTACTCTCAGAACCTTGAGTCTATAAACATCAACTGACATGGCCTCACTTTAGTCACTGACCTACATATTAGCTTTGCATTCTCCCACCACTTTCATTGAGATTAACAAGGTCTGGATGAATCTTAAAGCCAACAAGAACCCTGAGTCTGTTTGGCACACTATCAACATTTCTAGCCTGACCTCACAGTACAGTTGATTAGTTGAGAAACTCCTAATGGAGTTGCATATCTCATATACATCCCAAGACCAGCAGAACTAGGCTTAGAAGTTGTTTACAATGAGAAGATTTGTGCCACCAATTCAGTCTCACAGAGCCATTTGGATCCTAGCCATCTTTCTAACACAAGATCCTCACCTCCAACTACCTCTTGATCACAATACCTGAGAGCATTTAGCCAGGAAGTGCAAACACAAGATAGCTATCTGCCTGGCATCTTGGAAAGTGAAAAATTGGCTCCTACATGCATGCTCCTTGCTATCATCCCCTGGGAAGACTAAGAAAGCTATGGAGTGTTTTGAAAAGTTCTATGCCAGACTCATTGGTGCAAGTAGTCTGCTAGGGTGCCTCCCACCCCAAATGATTGTCAACAATCTCAGCCTTGCCTTTGCCAATTTCAACATTTCCTCCAAGATGCTGAGAAAATATGTCTGGGGAGCCACTGCCAAAACTAAGTTTCCTTCACTGTCATCTAAATATGCACCACTGTGCATGAGCTGCTTGATTCACTGAGAGCCTGGATCAACACAACAGTTCCTAGAACTGGTAAGCCATTACAACATTCACACAAAGACTGAGATTTTGTTCAACTTGGAAAAGATGAACTACCCTGAATGCAGTTATAACCAAGTTGGTGAGACACATAGGCAAGCTGCAAAGGATGGTGAAGTCATCCCCATCAAAGTCATTGCACAAATGATGTGCTTGTCCAAACAGTTCTATTGAGAAGAAGAGTTACTTTCCTCTTCTGCAATCAAAGTGTCTCCTAGCACTAAAACCCTCATTGAGGCAGTCAACCTACAGAAGTTTTCAGATGTCACCAGCTCTCAAATGCTTATTTCTGCCTGGTTTATCACAGAAGACAAGTGCATCTTGACAATCAAGCACCACCCAGACAAGTTTGCAGAGAAACTCTCTATCATCAACCACATTATTGAGAGTAACAGAGACAATGATATCTTAGGTCTCATGAAGTGGTGCCTCACAAAAATATTCATGAAAGAGGAACTGGTGTTTACAATTGCCTGGGCAACAAATAGCCTTGGATGTAGAGTGCACCACATCTTGACTCAAAATCTCCAATGCTTAAGTTGATAAACTAAACTCCACAAACTGGGACTCCACAGTACATTTTGGGATGCCATCCAGGAAGCTAAGATCAACTATTCCATCATGATTGGAACTGCTACATTGAGGAAGAAGGTCAAGTTTGACCAAATCAAGACCAATGCTGAAAAGAACAATCTGCTTTGCATAACTCCACCCTGCATAATGACTCTGTTAATCCTACTGTCCTGGCATGTCAAGAAACAAAGTGAGAAGGTATCAGCCCATCTCTCCAACAAGGTTAACTATGATAAGATAAGATAAGATAATCTATATTTATTTGAATTTTTTAACAATATTTTACTGATATTTCAAATGAATAGCATCATTAACTACTATGTACAAAAAAATGAATAATAACAAAAATGAAATAAATAAAACAACACTGACTACAGATAGCTTACTAATTTCGATTTATTGTATGTCCACTGCTGCTGAGATCTCCAAAGCCATGCAGACACTGGAATACCAGGAAACTAGGAAAGCTTTAATTGAAGGAAGTTAACCATTGAGGATATCTTTAATAAAGGGCAACCAATCTCCACCCAACTACAAAAGATTCACAACAAGATTGCAACATTAGATCCACAGGTCCTTATTCTGTTTCAAGTGTCAAATGACCTCATATGGACAAACAATGTTGAAACCCTAACTTGTTACTATGATGTCACCAAGCAGATTGAAATCATCACTATGCTGCAGGCTGAGGTCACCAATCCTGAAGAGATGACACTTCAGCAGGTCAATGAGTATTGCTCTTTATTGGTGGATCATGCTACTCACATGGGGTCACTAAGAGGAGTCTTCACCCATTTCTACCCAAACACTCAGATCTTTGCTGAAGATGCCCATACATCTGACACAGATGCACTCATGATGCTCTTGATTGCACTGAAGGGCCTTCAAATCTACAAATGCTTCTATGATACCTTTACATGGAGACTAAACAACCTGTGAAGAAACTGCGTGATTAGCTCCCAACTACCCGAGATCATGTCCTTCTGCTTATGGAACAAAGCAGTCACACAGAGAGAAACAATAATGCAAATTACCTGGTGACCCAGATATGCTGAAGGTTTGTCCTGGGACAATGATTTAGCAGTCAAGATGGTGGAGGAAACACAGAAACTGCTATCAGGTCTCATGGTCCAACTCCTACTGCAAACTTAACCATGCAATGGGGGGCATGTAGAGTCACTTGAGGCCACTATTTTTTTGATTCTATTCTTTGATTATTTTGGCACTCTGAAAATTAGACTTACATCATAGTGATGCAATTCTTTGTGATTTGATGCTATCAATTTATATCAATTTCCTTTAAATCAATTTGTATATTTTCAAGTGCAGTTAATTCAAACAATTTATTATTTGTCCCCTCAAATCAAACCTATGTGTAATTGCTCACTTAATTTTGTGAGGAACTTGTGTGCAAGTTGTAAACATTAAGCAGGTAATAATTTACAAAGCTGTAATAAATACTTGAGGAACTTGTAGTGAACACACAATATAATTCATCTTACAACAGACATGTTTGGTCTTCCCTGATGTATTTATATGCTAACCCCCTTTAGGTTTCTTAATGAATTTTAATCTGATAATTTCTGCTTAAGATGTGGCGACAATTTGGGAGGAAACTGCACTGTGCCTGGGGCAATAAATAGCTCCTTGATGGTGACAGCCCAAATCATGGTTGCTTTAGGTTACAGCTATGACTAAGTGTAGGAAGTAAGAACATTTAATTAGATTGTCTCATTTCATACAAGCACATAATATTAACACACTGCAAATATACTATGCTGTTGGTGAACATGAATGCACAGCAATTATGGGCCTTTTGTTTATTATTTATTTACATGAGCTGAAATAATAGAACTCTGAGATAAATTGTTTATTGAGCTAGAAATTAATACTTGAGACACACAATTAGCACCTTGGAGAGTAAGGATGGCTTCATGGATATGGCTTTGGCATGATGCTGTGTGAATTGGTCACTGCTGGAAGTCTGTTCTCTATGGAGGATTTCTGTTTTTCTTGAGTAAATCAGTGAACCACCAATGCTTCTTTCTTCTGCTGGAATGTGGGTTGCTCTCTACAATGGTAGCCTTTGCAACCTTTGATCTTAACTCTTGAGTTTCTCAGTACCACTAGAGTAGCCAGAGCTCCCCTGTGATTCTACAATAAGGTGGTAGGTTTTTGATTAGCTTGAAGATTGTTAGAAGGGTATTCAATATAACCAGTTGTTTTGAAAAAATAATTGACCTAGAAATGTACTGTTTGGTTTTTGATGAGTTTTTATTGTGGTATTTAATGCCCATTGTGATTGAATACCACGTTTTTTATAAAGCACTTCACTTAGGTCAGTAAATAAAATATTTGCATAATTAAGGTGACTTATGATGAAAGCACGGAAGAATTGAATTATTGTACAAGGTGGTCATACTTCTTATACCCATAGCTAATTTTCTAACTATTAAATTGATGTGAGAGTTGAATTTTAGCTTTGAGTCAATAGTTACTCCTAGGTACTTGAAAGTGTCCACAATAGGAACATTAATATTATTTACATTTAAAGTCACTGCAGAAACATTGTAATTGCTTTTATTCAGCTGCAAAATACAAAATTCTGTTTTAGCTTCATTAATATTCAACTTGTGCATACAAAAGTATTTTGAAAATTTGTTACAATTCAATTCTATAGATTCCACTGGTAGGTGCATTGATGAATTATTGCAGAAAATGCAAGTGTCATCAGCAGATTGGCTGATAATTAGTGGCAATTGATGGATGATTTTTCTTAAAAATAGGAGTAATGTGAGTAAGTTTTAAATTATTTGGGAGGTAATTAAATTTTATGCATTCATTAAAGATAAAATTTAAAGGATTTGCAATGATGTCTGCAGAAATTTTAAGGGTCCATGAGGGAATGCTTGAGTTAACCACTTGATTTTTTAGTCTTAAGCTTATTGATTGACTTAATAATTTCACAACTAGTTGAGAAGCAGAAGGAAAATTTCAGTCTAAAAATTTTGCTTGAAATATTTTCATACTTAATGAGGGGGCCTTTGTATTTTCCTAGATTAACAAAAGTCTTATTTAATTAATTTGATATTTCTAAATTGTCTATCCTTTCTGATCTTTTATCACATCAATTGAGTTTGATTTTGATTGCTTATACTTTGTGATTCTTGTATTAACTTCTATTTTGAATGTTAACTTGGAAAGCATGCATATTCATTCTTAATGAATTTGTTGAATGCCTTACAAGATTCAATATTCAATGCATTTCTAGCCTTTTTGTATGCAGCAAAATTTTTGCTGGCTCAGGAAATCATAAAATTTTTATATGTTTTATTCTTTTCACTAATCAATGCTTTGCAAGTGTCAGTTATCCAAGGTTTATTTGAAAAAGTATTGTTTGCTTTGGAGTTTGTACTGGATTTGACCTTTATTTTCTTTTCAGGGCAAAATCTGTTAAGATAAAATTGAAAAATTTTGAAAAGCTTTCCAGCATTTCATTTAAATTTGATGCAGAATATACAGGAAACCAATTTTCTGATAAGAGGGATAATTTAAAATTATTATTATTTTCAATACATTTTTCACAAGTTTTAATCATTTCATGTTATTTTTTAGGGCTGAATGAGACCTTTGAAATTTGATAGATGTAAAACAGTGGTTAGAGAATGGGCATTCAGAAGTAGTATACTCATAATATAGATTGTTGTTCTCACCTAGTATAATGTAGTCAATTAGTGTTCTGCTCAATGATGTCATTCTAGTAGATAATGTTTTATTGGCCAATGCTAAACTAAATGTGTTCAGAAATAGATCCATCTTACATTGGTCATTAGCATTAAAATAATTTAGGTTCCAATCCCTGAAAAGTACTAAGTTGTTATTTTCAGAATAAGCAAGTGATAATTTGTTTTCTAGTTGTTGAATAAGAGAACTTCTTATGTGGACAGTAGGAAACATTTAATAACTGCAATTCAAAACATTAATTTTTGATTGGATTATTAATTTCAACCCATAAACTATGAAATTTGATTTGTTGTTACTCTTAATATCATTGCATATCTTGGGATTAAATAACTTTGGGATTAAAAATAATTCACCTCCACCTTTGGATTTTCCTAATGCTTTGTTCAAAATTCTATCTCTTCTAATTAGTGCATAACTTTCATTAACAGTCCATGAGCTATCTAGATCTTCATTTTTTAACCAATTTCAGAAACTGTGAGAATTAAATCATTTTTAGAGCTTGAAATGAATTCCCTATATTTGAAATTTTTAATGCTTAGATTCTGAAAATTTAAATGTACATAATTCAATATATCTGAGCTGGTATTCAATTTTTTGATGTATGATTCAAAATTTAAGATCAGACCAGGATAGTTTCAATGCCATTTACCACTAATAACAGGAAATTATAAGAGATATAAAGAACGACTTTTTAAAATTGATTTTAATAGTACATATGTGCCTGGATGTCATAGTTAAAAATGTTCTTAAATAACATGTAGTTGATCAATATGTATTGAAATAAAACTGTACTGGTAAGAGTAAATCATACTCATTAGATTTGCAAGCTGAAATAAGGAAAATAAAAGTAAAGAGTAATAATTTTGATTTGAGAACAGAATTAAATTTAAGTTTATAGAAATTTTTCCATAGCCTGGGTGTACTAAAACAAAAATAAAATAAATAATAAAACATAATTAAAAAAGTCATAGTACAAAAATTCCAGATAGAAATTAATCAAGTAGCATTAGTATCTAAAGTTGTGTACCTCATCAATGTAGAAAGGCAATGTGGTGTTACAGAGTGCAGTGATTGATGTACCCTGGACAAATGATGAAATGGGTTGCATGGTGATAAGTAACAAGGGGCAAAGCTTTCATAGACTGCAGTCTTTGATGGCATGTGTGTGAAATGCAGTGCTTTTCATTGTGATGGCAGCTTTAAAAAGTGATTTGAGAGTAAGTACGAAGTTTGACATTCTGTTATGTGAAAAATGGATTCCATCTTATGATAGGAGATTTCTATTGACAACTTTAGAACCTTAACAAAAATTTGTGAATAGCTTAAATACTGAGAAGTTTAATTTTTGAGACAAGTTAAAAATAATTTTGTTCACTTTAACTATTTTGTTGTTACTCTGAACTAACCTATTGCAGAAAGGAGGAAGTTTGCTGAAGAAAAGTCTTGTAGGATTAAGCTTGTGCCTAATAACTTTAACAAGGTTTGAATACTTAGCTTTGTAATTTTCTGGATCCTTTAGTATGTCATTTTGTCTGATTTGTACAAAGACAGTTTTGATTTGTGTTTGGAGATATAATTGAAACATGTGTTGTAATTTAGAAATGCATGCTCCTGGATATGACTGAACTGTGACTTCCTCGTTTTTAATTAAATTTTTTGATCGCAATTTCCTAAACATAGGATACCTAACACTAAAAAATTTCTACCTTTTTTAATCATACATGGCTTCCTAGTAGGGCAAAATGAGCTACAGGATGTGGTCAGATTACTAGATGTTTTTTCTGGATGTTGTGATTCATGTGAATGAGTAGATGTGGATGACATTGTAAACATGTTTGAGTACCCTCTGAAAAATGTATGCAGTGATAGCAGTTCTTCTTTGCTGAGCACTAGAAATCGCGCTGCTAGTTTGCTATGCATATAATTGGAATTACCATTCACATCAACAATGATCAGAGCAGAGCAGAGCTCACAACCAGCTGCCTCAAATGAAATCATCACAGTGATGACAATAATGATCACTCTTAATGGGCTGTGACTCTGAAAGATTTCACAATGTGTTCCCCCAGAGTCTTAACAACCTCAGAAAAAACTACCCCATCAATCATCACTTAAAACTAAAAGAACATCAGCCTGTTTCATTTAAAAATTGAGGTCATTACCAAGTGTGAGGCACTCATGCAAATCACAAAACAACCCCAGTATGCTGATGTCATTACCTGGGATCAGGCACTATCCATTAAAATGGTGGAGGAAACACAGCAATTAGAGTCTGGGCCTCCCATCTATGCATTATGGCAATTTGCTAAATGGTCTTATGAGTTGAGTGGCTGCATCCTCCAATTGTCACAAAGATCAAGCCAGTGAAGGAGCTATGTTCAACATTGATGATTCGTTCTTCATATTTGGACTTTTTGAGCCCATATCCATATGCATCGTTTATCGCTTTTGGGTAACTCTCAAGAAGGGGTTGAAAACCTCTTCTTCTTCTTCAAAAAAAAAAAAGTTCTTTCAAAAGACGTTCCCCAAAGGCCATTTGCTTTGATATCTAGCCAAGCCTCTTTGTCTGTGGAGGTTGTAAGTTTTGAGAATTGTAAATTATCAACAGGTTGAAGTTTAGGTTTGACTTGAACATCATAGCATACATCTTTAAAAAAATGTGCAAGTGTCACGAATTTTATTATGTTGAATAATGGTGTATAAGCCTTTTGCTTTCTTCTCTACTCCATCAGTCTTTTCAAGAATAGTCTTAGCCGCCCCTCCCCACACGCTGCATCCGTAAGTGATAATACTGACCACAATAGACTTGTAGATCAATTGTAACTCAGCTGAAGTATAACCCAGCTTCTTCAGCTTCAGCAGCAGGAACACTGTAGAGTTTGCTCGCACAACTACGGCCTCAATATGTTGTCTGAAGCTAAGTTTCTCATCAATAATAACTCCGAGAACTTTCACAGCTGCGACTTTGTCAAAAATAGCTTCACATGTCTTGATCCAATTTTAGAAGATCATTTATCTCATTTCGGGAATATTTATCTTTTACAATTTAATCATTTATTGTCACAAAAAGTGCAAATTAGAGTTTGAAATATTTTTGCTTGTTTTGGCTAATATTGTAGGAGACCTATGTTTTTCAATTTAAGAAAGAGTAAAAAGTTGTTTAGTACTTTACATTAGTCAATAAATTGTGAGATTTATCTTTACTGGCCATTGACTTTTATTAAAACATAGACAATATTTCAAAGTGGAAAGCTCGCAAAACATTAATCAGGTTTTGGTTATGGAAGCCAATTTAATTTAACAGAAAACTTTATTTAAATGCAACATTAAATTGCCAGCAGTTGAACGAATTGTTAATCACAATGTTTTTACCAACAGCGGAGTATATAGAACTCTTTGTTAGCCGAAAATATTTCACAAAGACCAAGGGCTCATCGCTAAAGGTCCCACAAAAAAGCAATTATTTTCACGGAGATTGATTTCATTACCCGTTGCGCTACTACGAAGAAATCTGTAACAAAATTCATATTTTTTTAATAAAAACATTAGACTAAATGAAAAATATTTCGCTCAACTTGAGCATCGTCAATTTACAAAATTTCCCTTTAAATATGCATTATTTAATTAAAAGATATTATATATAATTAGAGGTAATTAGTGCTGATATTTGTAGTCATCTATGATGTTAAGACTTGGTTGCATTGATCTTGTGCATATACTTTCGATTACTTTTAAATTTTTGGGGATGGTTGATCTTAAAATTTTGATGTCATAATTTAATCCACATATTATTAACGGGACTGGTCCTTGCTCTTTTTTCATTGGCTATTAAGCGAATGAGTAGTAAATCTAGTTTACATCATTATATCTACTAGCTCCGCCGTTTCTAGATACACATTGTGCTTGAGACGTCCGTAACAGTTTGTTAAATAATAACAAACTTTATATATTCAAAGTCAAAGCAAGTTTATTGCGAGATAGATGTATACAAAAAATCTACAAACACATGACAAAAAAATAGAATATAAACAAATAACTAAAAATTATTATGTACAATATATAATAATATAATCAATGTTTGAGTAGGTATTTAATATTGGATGTATGTTTCGAATGCATGAAGTGTATTGCCGTCTCCTAATGTATATTGTTTTATTAGAAAAAATTATTTCAATTTTTTTTCTAAGCTTTATATTTATTTCTAGTCGCATTTCATAATCTAAATTATTCCCCTATTTAAATGATGTTATGAAAGCCATTAAAATTTTTATCTAAATACAAAAATTTTTGTGATCGCTCATTTAATTTGACATAATCTTTTAAGAAGAGACGTTTGCCGAGATTTGAATTTAAATAAAATGAATAGCATATGCAGATGAACTTGGTAGAACAGAGAAATTTTATATTAAAAATAATATTTACATTCATTGACTTCAAAATATTGAAATTTGTAGTCTTGTCAAATATTTAGAATTTTAGATATATTTTTATTGAAATTTCCAATGGGACTGGAGGTCATTATAAACACTGGAATGTTATAATTAAGAACAATTCACTAATTAATAAATAAAATCGACTCGCAAATTAAACGGGCAGCAAATATTTATAATGATAGTTACTTGCCAATGAAGGACAAAAGTGTATATTCTAATAATGACGATGCTTCATAATGTTACCTTACATTAATAAAAGTTTCAAAACAACGTTCACCTTACAATAAGCTGCAATTCCCGTTATGTGTGCACAGAATTAATCTTTCGTGGACTTCTACGTACAGAAAAGTGAAGTTTGAAAAACATTTTCTTAAAAATTCATTTTTAAACGCAACAATTGTACTACGGATTAACTTACCAATTGAAATGAAACAAATCGAAAGTCGCAATCAATGACTACGTCCGTAAACAACATCCCCAAAATCGGTTCTACGTCATGGCAAGGACTTTTCCAAGAATATCATTTATGAACAATAAACTGAGTAAATTGTAAATTCTATATCTGTTTTTGTTGTGCTTTATTGCTATTTGTAATTCATGTTATTATTGATGCATTAAGTGTAGTATTAAAAGTGTATAAAAAAGTGGTGTAATAAATAACAATGAATAAAAAGCGTGCATGCATAAACTTGTTTGAAACACGCATCAAGTTTGTATTTCAATGGCCTTCAGTGTATTCACCACATAATCGAACAACGGAACTATTTCGAATAGAAAGGTGTAATTGTTTAAGTTTTCGAAAGAAAATTCTCTGATCAAAAGAAAAATTCTATATAATAAAATAAATCAATTTTTCATCAGCAAAGCGTGATTAGCCAATGTCCCATTTTGAGAGCCAAATTTAGTGATAGAATAATGATTATACTTGCGCAAGTCCACATAAATTGCACTGGACATTTATGAACATTCATGATTATAGATATTTTTGGCATTCATTAAAAATGAAACAGAAGATCAGGTACAAATTTCAATGATTTATTTAAAATCGAAATTGGATTTGTATTTAAATTCTTAATAGAGAATTTTGTTCTGTTGGCATCAGCAGGTGGGTGCGTTTGCACAAAAGTCATAGAAGACAATGCTTTGATAGTTAAGAAAACGTTCTGACTACAATTATTAAAACTCAAATAAATAACAAATTGCCCGTTTGCTTACATCTAATAAAAGTAAAATGACGGAATCAACTTTAGCAAAGTCATCCTGAAAAATGAAAAGTATAAAAAACAAACAATATGCCAAATGAAATACTAAATTGCCTAAATCGACTAAAAGTAAAACAATGTACAATATAAAAACTAAGGTCAAATTTTCACATCTCAAAAATTACAAATAGCAATGATATCTACAACAAATTCTCAACATTTGACAATAAAACAAAATAGAAAAAATTAAGACGGACTTTCTATTCTTTCTGAAATCTGCACACGGCAAATCGTACATATCTCCAACTGCATAGCGCATGACATACAGATCCCTCTAAAAAGAGAAGACAAATAGATATAACTAATAATAAATTATGTCATATCATCTAGTAGCACCAGACTTGTCAACGAGCCGAGCTTCTAACGAGCCCAAAACGAGCCTATTTTAGGCAAAGCAAGTTTATAGTTCTGCTTGTTAATTTGATTATGGAGATTTTTATTTTTTGCATTCAGTATGCCTTTCCTATAATCTTATTTAACAAATGTTTATTAAATAATAGGAAAAGCTATGTAAAAAATTCTTTGAGCACAATATTTTAAAAAAAAACCGAGCTAAAACGAACCTCATTCAAGGATTTTATGTGGCGAGCCGAGCCGAGCTAGGAAATGTCGGTTCGTTGACAAGTCTGAGTAGCACCCTATCATTATTTTGTCATGTGTTAGTTTATAGACTTTGCATACATTTAAGCAATAAATTTGCTTTGACTCTTATCAACTTAAAAATTGATGAATATAATAGAAGATGACAGAGCATCGAAAAAATGAACTCTAAATATTATAGTTGTATCAGTTGGAACGTAAGCATGTTAAAATTAGACTACATGCAAAAGTGGTCAATTAATTGCACAATGAACTTAATAAATTATTTTTGAAATCTTATATATTGTCACCTTGATTTTTAGCATTAGGTTCAATTCTTTGCATTGCGAATTCAAATTTTATGTTATTTTTTTGGAGATTTCGTTTTTCCTCTTATGCTCCTGTGAAGGGTAACCTTAAACACTAACTCTATAAATAAATATGATATGAAAAACGTAGCATAGACATATTCAACATCATAAGCTTAGTAGATTCACGCACTTATGAATGACTACACTAATAGGTTTCAGAAAAATTGAAATTTAAAATGTGTAAAAAATCCTATTACATAAATGAAATATTTCTGAATATGATGTCTTTGCTGTTTTACATATCATGCATATCTATGGAGTTAGATTTTAAGGTTGCCTTTGACAAGAGAAGAAATTTGAATGTACAATATCCACATACTAAAAATCAAAGCTATAATATGGAACATTGCAAAAAAATTGTTAGGTTTAAAATGCATTAAATTTGATGATTACTGACATGCATTGTAAAAAGTATAGATGTGCAAAACGAAACCTTACCCATGCTTACACGGCAGTAGGGTCGTATTAGCTTGTTGCGCACAGCAGATAATACATGGGTTTTCCAGAGAATTTACCTCATTGAGTAACTTCTGCTGAACTATGTGTCTAAAAGAAAAGAATGAAATTCAAATTAAAACAAAGTCAAAAAGTTTCATCTAAGTACTTAAAACTAACTATAGGGTACGATATTTAGGTGTGAATTAAAAAAATTAAACTTCTAATGATCTAACAGAATTCAATCTGAAAATTATATTGCCTTTTGAAAAAGCATTTCGGTATTTGGTTCCGGCCTAAATAATCCACTGTTGACCCATTTATTGCACCAGAGCAAAATTTTTTAAATATTGTATTTTTACCTACAATTAGTTCATTTTTATAAGGTGAAAAAGACTACTACCAGCATCGAACAAATGTCTTGTTCAACTTTGGTAATGGTTTGTTTGAGTTGTATTGCTTCACAAATGAACACTGTAGAAAACATTCGCCAAATTGCTGTCACACAGATGTGTCGGACCTCGTTAAAATAGTAGAACAATTCAGAGATACAAAAGTCTGACACATGTCTACAGCTTGCAAAGTTCATTGTGAAAAGGCTAAATTTCTCAGCCACAACAGATGACAGCAAACAATACGCGGTAGATAGCAGATGAGTTCGATGCTCCGGGTTAAAACCAGTTCATTAGAGATTTGTACAAGAACGTTAATCGAAATCTTCAACAACGTGGACTTCATTTATATCGTCTAGTAGATGCAACAATAATCATATCTACAGGGAGTAAGAGAATATACTCAGTGGACTGCAGCTCAAAAGGCACATGTTGTTTTCTCAAATGAACATCCGCATGTTGCCTCAAATAAAACATGTAATTCGATTGTGGTTCCTTGCAAATATTTACAAACATTGAAACAATTGCAAAAACTGTTGAATAACTCAATCAAGGAGCACAGTTTATTTTACAAAATCGGCAAGACACAAAACCTGAAGAGATTCATAAGCGTACTTTGCTGGCTGGAGCATACAAGTCAACGAATGAGCCTATCCACCAATTATGAACTCAAAATTGTGTTGCTTCTCTCAATTTTCCAAAGAGATACACAACTGCATGTAGCAACAAGTCAATAAAAATTCCAGGTAAATCAAGAAAACAGGCAACATACATGTGGTCATGATAGTCACATTCACAAAGTTTGCAAAATGTGTTCACTATGGCTTCATTATCAAACATGCCAAAGTTTTACTTAAATGAATGAATTTACAAAGTCATTATTAATGCTTGTTAAAGGACTTCATTTTCAATATCAGCAATAATTCTAAATTTATTATATATTTAAAAATTTGCCATAAAATTATATTGGGGGAACTGAATATAGTTGATGTGTAAATTTTGCCAAAATATGAATATCAAAATTTGATTGGAAAGTTTGGAATTTTTTGCAAAAAATATGAAAATTGTATTTGAAAGTTTGAAAATGCGAATTTGAATTAAAAAAAGCCAAAATCCAAAAACCTAAAATCAAATTAGCTAGATACAAAAAACGTAAAAAATTTGAAATTTTTTGTCCATTTGGCCGGGTATAGCTCGATGAATTTGTGTCCAATCTTAAAAATTTTTACATGAGCATTTTAACCATCGATCGAACTCTATTGTGCATATAAATTTAACATAGTAAGCATTAATCGGATAGAGTGCTGGTCGATCATGTACCCAGCAGTGAATAAATAAGCTTGGTTGACCAGTACTCTGGTCGATTACTGTTTACTATGTTAAATTTATAATTTATATATATATATTTTTTTTCTCGCATTAACATTTATATTTTCAAATTTTGAATATGCCGACAGACGATCAGTAAAGTAAAACGCGATGAAAAGCACGTCAAGGAATTATTCAAACAAAATATTGTCTTTGCATTCCTGCAATTATTTAATTAATACATAGTTGAGGAAAACACAATATGTCTGATATTATTATATTGTTATAATTATCATTTTTTGATTGACAGTAAGAAAAACAACATCTGTTTATGGATTGGTTTGTCTTGGAATGTAAACAATGTTTACATGTTTTGAAGTTGAGAAGTAAGCAATTAGTTTCAAGGAGCTATTCGACTAGTTTTAGTACCGTTCAGACTATCGACTTTATCAGCTGATAAATTATCAGATGACAGAAATCTGGCTGTTTTGCCAAAAAATCTGATGGAGCGTTCAGACTATCGACTTTTATCAGCCGATAAAAACGCAGATAGGGTGTTCCCACTATCGACTTTTATCACCGATTTCTTGACAGATGATAAAAGTCGATAGTGGGAACACACCTTTAACAATTGTTTATTTTTTTTGCCGTTTTCTAGGGTAAGATTGCTTATAAGAACTTGGTGCATTCACAATTAAAGGTAATTTACACTAGAATTCATGATATCTTTCCTTCATATAAAATACAAAATTGGAAATTAAATTATTATTAGAGAAATCCACTGGTGTATTTGTTCTCTTCTTTTTCCTTGAGTTAGATTTTGAGAAAGGAATATGAAAATAACATCATTTAAGCGCAATAATTTGATTATTTACAGCGTCTAATTGAATTTGAATGATGTATAATGGTTAAATGTGTGGCGCATGTTCACAACTAAAAATCATTGGTTTAAACTTAAGGTATTTGTCTATCATTACACACACATGTGATATTTTATAAGCCTAAGCGCATTATCAAGCTTGTATATGTTCCTAAAGGAATAAACAATATTGACATTTTTTAACGATGATAATTATGGTGCAAGTAAATGGCATTAACTAAATATTTGCCTCTTAAATTAACTATATGTCGAGAATTCAATTTATATTGAAATAGTCACGCTTATTAATTATAGTCTTAGTTTTTGGTGAACTTCCTGAATCGACAAACTATGCTTCAAACAAACAGGTTTAATGGAAATTTCCAATTCCCAAAAAGAGTTCGAATTTTCTACCTGCACGCGGAGTGTACAATGAAGCGACATAACTATATATATATATATATAAGTGTATTGACAAGCGTAAGCATAAGCTGCACAAGCGGCGCAAAAATCAGATGTTTATTAAAATGAATGCACTTGGACTCGCTACTAATTCAATTCCCGCATATTGATAGTTTTAAGGAATTTTTGTATCAATAATCGCGAAATTAATCAGTAAAAATGAATCTAATCTACGAATCTGATATATTGCAGGTAAGATTGATTGGTGAGGTTGCCAGTAAACTTTATTCAATTATGACTAATTACAAACAGGTAAAATAACATAATTACAACAAAAATATTACTCCGATTTTCAAAAATTAAAGCTTTTTTGCTGTCATTGCATAAGCATAATAAAAAGAGTTTACATTTTTTGATTATCGTAAACTTAGAAGTAAATGAAAATTTCCAGCTTTTTGTGATTAGGTTTTGGATTGCTCAAGGTTAGATAGTGTTACTTTTTTGTGAAAAAATTTACAAAGATAAGAAATATAACAAATACTATGTGAGAGCTGACATGTTATAGATTCTATCTTGGAATAAGTCACCATCAACATTCAATCCAAAATCATAAAAAATGAATTTGTGAGCAGAGGCGTTCAAAGCTTCATGCATGTGATGCATAAGCCCACTTATCAAAATCTAGTTGAAGAATGCTTAAATTTTTCTTCTTCCGATACGTCAACGGAAAAAAACTTAAATGTCTCAAAGTAGGATCCAAAAATATTATTTTCGGTTCGAATATTAGCTTAGTAACTTGACGTAAATTGGTTAATATTTTTTTCTGATCCTATTTTACATTAGTATTTTTATTGACTTTTTTTTCTATTCTATTCTAAAACTTCTAAGCGCTATAGACGAAAGCACAAAAGCTCAAGCTGTGATAAGTGCAACTTGAAAATGCGAAAGCGACGATAAGCGAAAATTTATTAAGCGATCAATTCACTGATATAAATATATATATGTGATGAGTTCACCTGCACTTCAGACCTGATTTGAATCAGTATCAAACCTGACCGGATTTAAACCTGCTTAGTCCTAAACTCCATAGATGGAAGGATTTTATAAAAGCAATATCCACCTCTTTTGAATAATATTTCCCATTTTTGTTTACACTGTATTTCAATGAAACATTATATTAACATATTCTAAAAAAACAGAAAATTATGCTAATTAAATATTATTTTAAATTAATCCCAGTCTTGCAACCATAGTAACATCTGAACAATATTTAGGATGTACTTGATATAAATATAAACTGTAATGCAACTTACCCTAAACTGCTTACAGTTACTTTAAATGCAAAATCTTTTTGCACAATTCTCAAGCAATATTCTTATAGCTTATTAGGAAATTGAAAATGCTAGGATTTGAACGGTATGGTGAAAATTTTTGATAAAATTATTCATCTGTTAGAAGTGCATGAAAGAAAATTCGAACCCTCAAATTCTTTCCATACCCAATGTTCAGGTCATAAGCCGGCTGCAACTAGTCTCAAATATTTTGTTTTCTGTAAATAAACAACAAAAGTCCGGTCCAGTCGCGCTTTGTGCAAAATCAGAAGTCGTCGTGCCACATTCAGGTTTTTCATGACGATAAAGGTACATCTATATGACGTTTGCACCCCCTGATCCGCAGTTTCCGGTTGAAACACTTCGCAATGAAGCTTTTTGAAAACCAGTATACTATTGTTTTAGTTTCCTGCATACGCCATTTCAGTGTCGTTATGGAAATTGTGGTTGGGGTGGCAGAATTGAATTTACTCAAAATATCTTTTACAGGACTTCTACAGTGTCTTTTCAGTAATAAAATCAACCAACATTTGTTTTGTACGCTCAACTATGTTTTGCAGTCACTTTCCAATAAAAAGCTTGTTTTGGTTATTCTGAATAACCCTGCGAACGGTTTCAGTACTGCAGTTCATTATTGATGCAACTTCCTTTTTCTGAATGACCCTGCGAACGGTTTCAGTACTGCAGTTCATTATTGATGCAACTTCCTTTTTCTGAATGACCCTGCGAACGGTTTCAGTACTGCAGTTCATTATTGATGCAACTTCCTTCCAAGTTTGCATTTGACAACAAAATGAAATCGTAAGTAGAAAATATCTTTGTAGCTATAGTCTCTGAGATAAGAAGTTATATTGTAAAATTATATATAAAAAAGTTATGTTTAACTAAAGAACGCCAAACGAAATTTGTACAAACATGAGGATTGACAGAAAATTGTTGAATGACGACTCTAAAACTTTCTTCAATTGACAAGCATGCCACAAATATAAACTTAAGTAGTTATTCTAAAAAACTGTAAAGTTAATATACAAAGTGTGAACATTTCAAGATCATTATTCATTAAGAAAACACGTGACGAAAGTTACATATGAAAAACAAAATCCTTTGAACCCTAAAGAATCTATTTTAAACAAATTGACAGCTTGCATACGTAGACCGCGTAAATTTAAAAATTGCTTGCAATAACAGGCTGAAACAGGCGCTAAAGCCATATTTTTTTACAGTAGTACTACAAACAATATAAGTTTGCAATGATAATGGATTTTGAAATATTTTACAATGAATTTAGCAGAGATGGACTGAAAAAAATACTTCGATGTACTTCATCTTTAAATGCCTTACGGAACAGATGTAACAGAGAACATACAAACGCATTTGTAGCAAAATGTAATTAGATGAAGTAACAATTGCTATTTATGCCATATCATTGTTTTCCGAAATTTCCTTTGCTTATAAATGTTAGCAATAATTTAACGCCATAAGTAAAATCACTCCATGGTAACTCAATTCCCACAAGAGATATTTGCAGTGTCTATAGCCGATTCACGTCTTGCTTATTCTTTATTCCCCATTTAATGTTATTGTTTTTTAATTTAAAAAGTGCAATACACGCACCCATTTGATGTTATAAACTAGTGCATTATTTGGCATTATCAAAAAGTGGTCACTTTTTTGTACTTTATCAATGATTTTCCGTTCGTAACAAAATCTTTTAACCTGTGTTCCTGCCAGAATTAGACAACTTTGGACACAGTAACCTCTTGTTTAACCTCATGTTATATGTATTTGAGCATGACTTATCATTTTTAATCTTATGAGAATGTAGCAGAAAAATGGGAATATTTTCCGTCCATAACGAAATGTTACCTGATAGGTACAGAAGCAATGAATCATTATAAATACAAATGCTATGTACTCTTATAAAGCTAATTTAGTGACCTTTCATAACATACCATTACCTGATGAAAATATGCATATACTTCACAGAGATTTTCATACATATAAATGATGTTGAAACCACCAGATTTTGCGATTCCGTCCGTAACGAAATTTCAAATCCTATTTTTATCAAAGCTGGTCAAGTCCTACTTTTCAAATTGAATTGTGTTGAAGCCATGCATGGTATCCTTCATTTGGTTTACAATATTCTTCTCTAATGATCACCCAAACTTTTTTGTGGGCTAAAACATGTGTGAATTCCCTACGTAACGGCCAGGGGACTTTTTGATAATGCCCTACAGTAAAATCTCTCTATAACGTACTTGAAGGGATCAGCCAGAAAAGTAAGTTATAGCGAAAGTTCGTTATAGCTATTAGTAAGATCTTTAATGCATTATTTGCAATTTTAATACAATAGTTAACGGTACTAAGGTATTATGTGTTAATATATACCGAGCATTTTACATGTAATGTATATACAGTAAAACAAAAACTTTTTTAATTGTATTAATCATAATAGGTATAGTGTAACAGAAAATTAAATAGTACTAGACAACATTGCAACAGTGATTGCAAGCAGCTATACTTATGTATACAAAGACGGGCCACAAACGCTTCTGATTGGTCATATAAACTAAATGGGCAATCATTGCGCGCAAAAGGATTATTGTAGCACTAAGATGTAATGCGCCGAGATGTACAGACTACGCAACGTGAAAACAACAGCCGTTCTATGGTGCAGTAACACATCGAGGTATCAGTATCAATTATTTATGGCAATATGCTATGAGCCATGAATTAGGCTATATTTCTACCGTCTTTGTTTCACATGTCAGCTGCTTCTTACTCTGTGATCTGCACTAAGTTTTGAGTGGCTGATAATTATCTGCGTTTTGGTAGCAACCTTTTATTTTAATTTATCAAAAACTTTCATCTATTAAAGTAGCAGGTACGTTATAGGGAATGGTTAGGGTTGCATTATTTGTGATTAAGGGGACTAAATTGAAGGTACGCTATAGCGAAAAAGTACGTTATAGCGAATAAAGTACGTTATAGCGAAATTTTAAGTAGGAATTTTTAGGGCATTTTCAAGGGACTAAATAAAAAGTACGCTATAGTGAAAAGTATGTTATAGCGAGGTGTGTTATAGAGAGATTTTACTATATACATTATAAAATTTTGGCAAGTTATTCATTGCACACGCCTGCTTGAATGCATTCTTGAATACATAGACATATCTACTGCTGACCAACTATTTTCCAAATTCTTCGATTCTATAATTTTCCTTGCTATTATTTCTTTGAACAACCCCAGAATTACAGCTAAGTTGTGATTTGTAAGAACAGATGATGAATTTGGTCAATCTATTACATCATATTCTTCTGGCGTAATTTTAAAAAGGAAAGGCGGAGCTTCATCATGCTAAGATGTTGCTTGTAAATGCTTAAAAATCGAATTATGGATATTACTATTAATTGAGACGATTTGTGATATTATTATCTAACAAATTTTCTAATTATATAATGATAAAACACCTTTCTGTACACAATGCAAAAATCTCAACTTTTTGCATATTTGTGACAGGACATTTTTCTATTAGAGGGTAGTATACTGCAATAGAGTCTAGCATTTGTGGAAAATATCTATTTTACTTAGCATAGATGTATCTATCTATACTGATAAATTAAATGTAAAATCTAAACAAACACTTTACATTAAAAGTGAAAGTGTTGAAAAATAGTGCAAAATCAATGAAGACAGAGAAGTATTTATCCATGTCCTCAGCCTATAACATATCAAATGAATTATGATGACACGTGTCGATGATCTTCCGAACATAGTCCATAATCATTGTAGTTATTAACAACATTGAATGATTAAACTAGATACTTTAAACACTTCAATATAATTATCGACAGACCCTTATTAATTTATTACACTGAAATCTACTAACGAGTATATCTGACATTCGAAGCTAATCAATCTCAGCTGATTTTAACAAACCGTATTTGCTTATCACATAGCAGAGTAGCTTTTTATAAGCTATATTCAATATATTTGAAAACTGCTTTTGTTTTTTATGCATTGGAAAAACTCATTTTAAGAATGAAACACAATTTTCGCGGAAGACTAATGCGCACACACAACACTTGAATATGATAAATTTTATGAACGTTTTATTACAATACTGACTCAAATGTTGACAATTCGAAAATTTCAAAATAACTGTTGACTGGTGAAAGCTTAGATTTAATAAATTTATATTAAATAAATTGAAAATTATTGAATAATATTTCATTTATATATATATATATATATAATTAATAAACATAGTCTACGTCTGATTGATTAAATCCAATACGTTTGAGGATATTGATTGAATATTAAACAAATTACAATCGACTTATGAATCCTACAATTTAAAAAACTTCAAAAAGAAATTAAACAGACTGAGGTGAAGAATTGTTTGTTGGATTGTGGCCTTTGAAGTCCTATCCGGCACTGCTGGGTAATGGAACTTAAAATTTCACCGACACAATGGTTTTTCACTATAGGTATGTCAGACATCAACCATTTTTTATCATCATAATTGTTTGCATTTAGGCACAACAACACGGTATTAAAATTCAAAACACTGGATTATTCTACTATTGTTGAATGGATAATTATACCAGTAGTGTTCGGAAGATTTTAGATCATTCTACTTTTCTTTCAACTTTGGTTCAATCAGAGATGGACATGGGCCGAAAATTCAGGTTCAATCCCGCCGCGGTCGAGGAAACTTTAGACCGGCTCATTTAAATTAATGCGTGTTCGCCCATTATCAAATACTTGTCAAAAAGTTTCTTTAATTTTTTCGATTTGCTACCATGGATATGTACCCGAAAAAACATTACTAGTAACAAAGTGTGAGCGAATGTCACGTTGTGAATGTGGTAAAATTTTGTAAGATTATAATAAAAGAAAATTGTGAACATAGTGTGTACACTACAAAAAATTGAAATCGAAGATGTCAACCCAATAATTAGTTATGAAAAAATGACATTTTCAAATAAAAGCATGCAGCAATAGCTATTTAGCATATATAACAACGTTTATGATAAAAAGTGCATAAACCTTTACTTGTTTGATTTGAGCGAGATGAATCGATCCGTCTGTGGGGAGGGTCTCTCAGAGAAGGTGAGAAGCGATTGGGACGTCGACCCTGTCGACCAGAACGCGTATATTGCAGACGAACAGGACTTTCCCGAGCGTCGCCACTTGAATCTGTTTCAGAAAGGAGACTGCTGGAATCGGTCACTTCCTAAACGGAAGCATACAGTCATCAACCGACACTGAAATAGCATGAAAATGATCGTAGAAAGATAGAAAGTTAAAAACATAGACAAAAGACAGTTAGTTCGTTGTTTGAGTTTCAAAGAACATCTATCAGTTTTCAAAGAAAGGTTTGTCCAAAACTAATTGGTCTTTTGTCTTGATTATAATATCAAACCACTATTACGTAGCGAATAATTTGAGGCCCAATTAGCCCTCTGTCTGATAAGTAATGCTGCGTGTAAAACACAGGAGCATGCTTCCGCTAAAACCACATCAAATTACACAAGCGATCATGTGTAATGCATTCATTGTTTAAGAATAGAAAAGTGAACCTTTTTAGAAATAACCTCTTCTTCGAGAGAAGATTCATCGGTGTCAGAAATGCTACCAATGTTGTCCTGCCAGTGTGCAATCGGTTTACGGATACTGCGCTCACTGACGCCTGAAGTACGTCTATGGGTATGCTGTTTAGGTAAAAATGTGGGGGACTGCAGAAGACGTTCAGCTGCGCGTTGCTTCGACTCCTTCAGCAATGAGCCGAGAGTTGACTTCACCTGAAAGAATTAAACGTTATTTGAACCTTAAATTTTTAAAGAGTAAAAAAAGGAAAGATTTACCCAAACTTTCAATTAAAAATAGATGTAGATTAAATATTATATTCTAGTTGAATATTATCTATTATTCCACGATTTAAGGTTGAACTCAACACTGATACGAGGAATGACTAATTTTTCACCTGAATAGGATTCAACTTCGACGGAGAGGACATGGTTTTCGAGGGGGATGTTAGCAGTGTTGGATCGGGTTTGATGACTGTTGAGTTTTTCAATTCATCTAGTGTAGGAGTACCCGGAGTCTTGGGACGGTCAACTTCTCTAAATAAAATTCCATTTTTTAATTTATTCGAATTAAATGTTTATGGAATACATTATAAATTTCCTACAATCACATTGTCGAGACAAGATAATTACAGGGTATCGCAAGAAGACCGATGAGTGCAGCTACTATATTTTTAGAATTAAGCCCTATAAAAATCTATATATCCTTCTTAAGATTGCACACTGTAGCTTGGATTTAGCTGAGTTAACAAATGGAAAATTGCAGACCCAAAATTGGGCTTCTCGTCAGTTTTCATCAGACTAAATCGTGTGCCTGTAGCAATATTGTTACAGCTCAATTTTTCACATTGTTGCATTGAGATTATCATTAAAGAAGAAACTTGTGACATTAAGCAATTTATATTTTGAGGGTTTTAGTGAGAATTTCCCAAAAACGTATTGTAAAAGATTTCAAAGTAAAAAATTTAATAAAATAAATTTGACTAGTAACATTATTGCTTCAGGCCTGCGAAATGTTGCAGAAAAAGACAAATCTCAGCAACTTATTGCTTGAAACTAATAGATCTTTAAATATAGCGTAACCTACTCTTTGCTATTGTTAGCTCTATTTAAAAAATTTCAATTGCTTGTTTTTGCAGTTCCAAAACAATGTTTTGTGGATTATGTGGGGGTTCAACATTCCATCGGTATAGTACTGAATACTTGTTATGGAGAAATGTCGACTACTACAGATGTATTAATACATTACTATGAAAACACCATAATTATATATTTCGTAGTACACCGCGTTTAAAGTCATCTAAACATTACAAAAAATTGCGGATATTTTATGGGAAAATTTTGATAAAAAATAAATTTTACTGATTTTTATAAGGTTAAAAACAGATTTAAAGCGACTTAAAAAAACTAGCTTCCATACGCATCTACATAGACCATAACGCTTTGCGGAGAACCTCATAAATCATTGACAATTTTGCAACATATGAATAGATTTTGTATAACTTGCAAATAAATAATCGTTTTATAATGGGAAGTCAATTAGACTTACGTTTGCTTGACAGTCGGTGATACATCCTCTACAGGTGAGAGGTCCTCGTCATGAAGCGATGAGACGGGAGAAAGGGGTTCGAATTCCGGAGAAATAATGTCTTCAGACTTGATTATGTCTTCTAAAGCATTAAGAGGTTTCTATCAAACACTATTTTATGATACGAACAAAGAAAAATATAAAAGAAGAACGTATTTCAAACCTTTTTTCACAAGACGACCTTTTAAAACAGAGTTTAAAATAGAAGTTGTTTGAAAATGGGTAGATAAATATTTAAGAGGAATAAACTTTACCATCCTCTTGGACAATGTCCATTGGGACATCTTCTGGAATGCGCTGGGCATGCTGAGTTGTGCTAGTTTCTGCACCAATGTTTTCAACATCTTTACTTGTAAATGAGGTTGATTCTAAATTTATTTCTAAAGTATTTAGGTACCTGTCAAATGTACATTTAAGATTTTATTAATACAACATACAAGCGTGCTACCTTCATGTACTTGTTGGGTTTTAACAGGAGATGATTTATCATTGAGGAGTTCATCGACACTTTTTTCAACAACTGGTCGAATAAGGGTTTGAATTTGAGGTGCCACTAGCTGGTCAACAATCTTTTTAACACCGTCACGTAAAAGGTGAGATCTAAAGCAAAGTGAATATTAATTCACAATTCCTTTACTCAACTGTTGAAGATCTCGCCGCAGCATGTCTCTTATGTGATTCTTGCTTAGACCGGGTCGCCATACTTGCTTGTTTAGAAAACGCGCTACATTTCCCAAAACCAATTGTCGAATATTTTGGTAGGAGGACTAAATAAGCAAAAATTAATAAAAATGAACTAAAGAATAAATGTACTCACAAATGTTTCAACGTCAGTGAGACATTCTTTGCGAAAGGAATCGAATTTGCCCTGTGATTTGACTGCGAGTATAACTTTATCAACGAATTCTGCAGTTTCTTTATGATCCACTGTCATCTATCTAAAAACTGAACACCATTTTAATAGCTATTCCTAGTCCACAGAACAGCAAAACGGCAAATTGTTACAAAAATATTTCTTAATTAGTTGCCAAATAGTCTACCACCACTTAGTATTAAGTTGTGTATAAGGGCTAGAGAATTTAGTTGGTGAAAAAACAGTAAACAAAATGGATTTTGAAAAGGAAGCCCTATTACCCTTTAAAGAAAACTTAAACATAAAAGAGAGTGAACTTTTACAATACGAGTACTAGAGAACATCCTGTCCAAATTTCTTAGAGAAAATTTGAATAGCTATTCACTATTTTTCAAACCAATATTCATGTAATAAGATATTATGGTCAATTTTGAAATTTCCGAAAAAGTTCCCCCACCCACATGCTTAATCCAAATCTCAAACAATATAAAATGCATATTTCTGAATAAAGTAAAACACATTTTGGATGGAATAAACATTGTATTGGATTTTCTATATTTTTTACAATAAGGTAACTTGAAATACAATTAATGCCTTTGACAAAAATGGAATATTGTTAATAGATATTTGTATAAAGATCATTCATTGCCTTCAGGATCTTTTTGTTTCAACTGTCTAATTTGCAAAAGTTTGGTTATTAAGCTAAAATAATTAAAACTTTGCAATTAATGAAAGTATATTCAATGTGATTTAATATTTTAGAACAATATTATTTCTTAGAATTACAAGTTTGCTAACAATTATACTTTGCTTGGCTTAAAATACTATCTTTAGTATATTTAAATTCATTTGAAATTATTCAAATCCACATGTAAGACACTGTGAAAAATTTAAATAAATATGATATCAGATAGCTTCTATATGTGGTGATCAATGATCCATAGTGCTCTTAGAATCATCATCATCATAATCACTCATAGATAGTTTATGTGAAGTAGATGATTTTGATATCCAATGAAAATATGAGATTGATGTTTTTTATAACAAAATATAGTAGTTCAGCTCATTCACTTGGAGTTGAAGAAAACTTGCCCACTTCAAAATAGATTTATGCTTAAATCAGCTTTTCACAAAATTGTTGTGACATACTTCACCACTTTAAGAAAGACTGTAATTTTTACCAACATAATTTCTTGTTTTCGTTGCCAAATTTTATGTAGTGATGATTCACTAGAATTATCAGAAACTATAAAATGATTTCGCAGACAATGGTAGAATGAAATTTTTTTGAATAACATACATTCTTCTTTGATGTACAGTAGTTGATATTGTCAAGAATAATTTAATTACTCGAAATAATTACATACACCTGCAGAAAATTTTCAGTAAACTCTTTAGTTTGCTATATGTATTAATTTAATATAAATTCGCTAAATATTGCAAAATATAAAAAATTCATTTTCAACCAATAATAAATTGCCTCCTGTGGTCTTACAATCATTAATCACCTTGTCTGTTTCCAATCAAGCCTATAAAGAAATTTCAATAAGCAAACAACTTTGAGCCAATATTCTCTCATGCAATGGTGCAAATCAAAGAAGAGATATTCACGTATTCTCAATTTTTTTAAATAAAACACTACAGATATAAAAAAAATTGCTCAGTTGCTTGGTTGAATTAGGATGCTTTTTCTTAATGCAAGAAAATGAAATTTGCATTCCTTTTTATAGATAAAAAGTCATTCAAAACTCTTTATAAAAATAGTTTTTTAAAGTTAACACTCTAATGTGCATGTTTGGAAATAGTTGCAAAGGGTAAATCAAATTCTTAATGTGTTTCACAGTAGCTACATGCAACAGAATTTATTGCAAATGGATGAATTTTGCAGTTATTTTCTCATGGATTTCATCAGCACTGATCGTTATTGGGTTGGCTCTATGAGCAGAACTTTACCTATGACTTCATAGAGTAATTTTTTTGCTTCTCGCTACCCATTCCTGTCTAAGACGACATTTAATATTGGTTAGTGAAAACATATAATTTTGATATTTTTCATTTTAAGAATACTGTTTAAGGGCTCATAAAAAACGTCTTTCTTTCAATTAAAGCTCTGTTTTGTAGCAGTAAAAGTCAATTACAAAAATGTGAACGTTGTTAGTATACTTATGCATTCTAAAATCTTTATTCGTATTCTATGCTTTCTATTAGGGATCCTAAAAAACTTAAGAAATCATCAATTGTAAATAAATTTCCTCATCTCTATTTTCTCTCCACAAAACAGGGGTGTTTTGCTATGGAAAAAGTAATAGGACATAAATTCAGTCCCCATGCAAAATTTAGCCATTTAAAATATTCAAGAACATGTATTTGCCAAAAATGAATTTTTTAATGAACTTTATATTTACAAAAGTTAGCAAAATTTTAGCGTACTGTTACATTACGAATTATTGATAAAAAGTTAAACAAGCACATTAACGTGTTATCATTGTCTTGGTATGCATATGTAAACTTCTGTATATTGTGTTTATTCAGTAGGTGTAAACTAGACATGCACATTACGCTCTACTTCATACCTGAAAAACTGCAAGAACATAAGGTTAATACTAAACAATTGAAAAAGTTCTATGAAAGTTTTGAAAAATAAAGGTCAATGTAATATAATTAATATATTATGAAGACATAATAACTATCCCAACAAATCTAGTATTCTTTTAATAAATAATACCTAATTAGTAGTTGTACACATAAATTAAATTTTACTCAATTTCTTGGGATAAGCATAAATTTGCTCAAATTGTCAAAATCGTATTCTTAAAAACTAAATGTAGCCAAGAAATTCTTTCAGGATTGCTTGACTCCTTTTAGCATTTGTCAAACTCCCATTAATCTTCTCATTTCCAAAATTTCAATGTTCACTATGGGTGGTTACTATGTATCTAAAGTATTTGAACCAGGGTATCTCCCTTAGACATTTCCGCCAAGGTCACAATTCAACCACTTAAATCCCGAAAGTCGCCCCTGGGGTGAGAATGCCGGATTTCAACCTCATTTTATTAAATTTTCTGTTGTAAAATCACAAATTTAATACAGATTAAAGATTTTAGTGAAATTCCCACTAATGTAAATAGCTTAACGCTAAAAGTTCTTTCTTCAATGATTAATCTCAGTGCAATAATGTCAAAATCTTAAAAAATGAACTCTGAAAATAATTGACTTGTAACATGATCGCTCCAGGTCCACGATTTAAAATAAAACATGCGTTTAAGGCAATATCCTTACACATACAATACAATACATAATGAAACAACATATCTTAAATGTAAGCAATTTCCTAGAGAGAACTTTCAATGCCATGCACAAGACCCTACTAAAATATCTATCAAATTATCTATATTATTTGTTT
>CABFPE010000029.1:1186457-1201179 GCA_900660155.1 Hofstenia miamia | reverse complement strand
TCTTATAGCAGGGTATGAGAAGTTGGCACAGAATGAGTATAAGTTCAGGCATGACAAGGTGGGAAGAATGGTACACTGGAGTTTGAGCAGGCAGCATGGGATAGAAGTAGGAGACAAGTGGTATAAGCACAAACCACAGGGCGTCATAGAAAATGAGAAGGTTAAGATACTGTGGGACTTCAACATACAGACAAGCAAGGTTATAGAAGCACGGAGGCCAGACATAATAGTGGTAGACAAAGAAAAAAGATTAGGAACAGTTATAGATATAGCAGTACCAAAGGACAGAAATGTAGAAAGCAAGGAGAAAGAGAAGATAGACAAGTACAGAGAGTTGGCAGACGAAATAGAAAAGCTGTGGAAGTTAAAGAAGGTTGAAGTAGTCCCGGTAGTAGTAGGCGCACTAGGAGCATTAAAATTAATATTTACCAGTTGGGTTGGATTGAGTCACTATTTTTTTTAATCGGTTCCACCCATGATTGATAAAACTTTGTTTCTCAATGATGAACATTGTGTTATAATAGCTATGCCTTCCCTTTGTTTACATTCACTTTGACCTATATTGTACAAGTAATTAGGTGATCAGAAAGGAAGAAATTTGTGATATTGTAATAAAATTTTAATAGTTCGAAATATCTGTAATTATATAGTCAATCAACGTTAAAATTTTTCATAAATTTGAGTTGGTATTGTTTTATTGAGCGCTTCTAAATCGAAAATGTCAATATCTTGAATTTTCGCATTATCATACTTTTTGAAAAATTATCGTTATAGTCGCCCATGAGAATTACTGGCTTATTTTCAGTCATTGCTCATGATAATTTGCAGGATATAATAAAAGAAAACTCCCTAAAGTTTCTTCGATTGTTGTAATAATATAAATTAAATGCTTCGCATTCGATGTTATAATTTCTAAGCATAAGCTTTCAAATTAAGCATTTTGAACATTTAGATGTTGACGTATTTGTAGATGAAAATGCTTAGGTACCATTAATAATATGTTGCCACCTCCAATTTTTGTAGAATTTCTAAAATCTCTATCCTTTTGAAATATTTTAAGCCAATTTCTCTTAAAATGCAGTCATTACAATATCTTTTATTCCTCAAATTGTATTGCCATTCATCTTCAAAATCAATTCTTTATACTTTGTTACTTTATTTGTTAAGCTTTGGAAATGAATATTTAGAAATTTGACTTGGTTTTCATGTTTCTTCATATATTCATTACATTCAAATTTCTAAATTTATCTTTAATCATATTGAGTCTTTCTAATTGTAACATTCAATTGTTCAATGTACATTGGGCATTTTCTACTAAATGCATTATGACTGGATATTTCGATTTTAAACTGTTTTTTGAATTGACACTAGTTATACAATTATGGTGCTGCTTTTCATTTTGTGATAGAACATTTATTATACTATGATTTTCTAAACCGAACATGCACGATAATTTATCATTATTGTATGCTTTTGATGAGTGTCCATGCATACCAAACTGACACCAAATATATGATTACGATTATGATACAATTAAGACCCTCTTATTATTAGTAACAAAAAATATACTAATGGAGTTCACGGAAGATTTTTATCTTCAAAAAGATGGATTAGCAATGGGAAACTCATTGAGGTCAACTTTAGACAACATTGATCTTTCTTCAATTGAAGAGCAATATATTGAAATCAATATACAGTTTAATTTCTATGAAAATTATATGAATGACATATTTGCTTTAGTTCATAATGAAAAATCGCAGAAGAAATGTTAATTAATCTACATTTAATAAGATTATAACATTAAGTTCATAACGGAAAAGGAAGAAAATAATATTTTGTTTCCTAACGTTAAAATAATGAGAAATTCAAAATCATTTGCAACTGAATACACAAGAAATATCAGGTACTAGTTTGTTTCTTCATTTTATTCATATTCTCCAAGATCTTTCATAGTATCCTTTATTAGAAGGAATTTTTATTACTTTGACAATATATAATTATACTGATAGCAACTCTGAAATCGTTAATAAACAGTACCAAAAACAATACAAAATACAAAATTGCACAATTCAGCTATGGCGTTTCAATTTCTGTTATTTGAATAATCGTGGTTGTAAGATTGGAAACACCTCCATTTTAATTCAATTATTTCTTTTCTAGAATTATAGTAATATCGTTTGACATTGTCTTTGAATACCTTAATATTATTCAGTAACTTTAATTCTCTAGGTAAACGATTCCAAGGTTTTAAAGAGGTATTAATTAATAAATTTCTCATTATTTTCTTTTTTACAAAGAACTGGTTTAATATTTCGAGTGCGTGTATATAGGTGTGCGATTTTACCGAGATTAGGGAAATTTATTTTATCATAGGGGTAGATGTTGTTTACGATCTTATTCAATGTTGTTAATACATTTATCGGAATTAGGCATTGAGGATTTAAAAATTTTTTACTGAAGTTTTGGTATTTAATATTATTAATATCAGAATAGTTGTTCGTTATTAACTTCTTTGACCATCTTAACTGTGTATTAATTTCTTTAAGAAATTTTCATTTACATCTATAAAGGACATTGCTATAATAAAAATGACTTAAAACTATAGCATGGACATACTGAATTTTAGCTTTTGTAGGTAACTGCTGAGATATTTTCCTGAGTACTTTAATTGAAATAGCCATTCGTTTAATGATTCTATTAAATTGCTTTTGAAAGTAAAATGTAATTTCCAAGTATTTAAATTTATCTACTTGGTCTATTTGGGTGCCATTAAACTTTAGCTTCTGTTGAAAACAATTGAGGATCAATACATAGAATATTCGATATTAATAACTTTTATGACAACATCCAACAAGAAATTATCAAATTGAAAGCAAACCTAAGAAAAAATTAGTACTCCAACAACTTTATTGGTTAATATATTTATTTAATTATGAAAATACTTACAACCAATAATGAAGTGAAGTACCTCCATAATTTTGAACATGAATATATACAATAATCTATGAAGAAGAAGAAGAAGAAGAAGAAGAAGAAGAAGAAGAAGAAGAAGAAGAACATCTTTATTCAGTACAGTAATAACTATTTACAAATTAATGTTTCAATTATATAATACTATTCAGTCATCTTAGCTCTTATGACAAGGTTACGTGAATTAGGATGTAGATTAACCACCCTGAAGAAGCAATATATTCTATTTATGACTAGTATTGTAAACACAAATAATTTCATACTAAATCTAAATTAAGCGTTGATATTGTTGTTGTTGCTTAATCATGTGAGAATTTCACGTCGGATACTCATGCTTGAAGAAGCAGATGATATGATGAAGCAGTCCATTCCTACTCGAAGGACAACAACTAGCATTCCAATTGCTTCTAGATCCACTTTGAATGGTTCACGAGGGACGCCAATGATTGCTGCTTCTTCACCGTCTCCTAAGTGGTTCCGATGCCAAATCTAATCAAGAGATTTTGATCGAAAATATTATTCCAGCTTATTTGTTTACACCATGGCAACATGTTCAGATCAATTACAAAATCTCCTTACTACAGCTGCTCCATGAGAGATGCAATTTGAGGAGGAATTTAAAAGTATTTTGTTAGTAACGAGCATACTCCTACACAATACTGATAGTCATGCAATTCCAAAATCTCAGAGAAATACACTGAAAATGCTATACCATGAATTTGAAAAAAATTACTTAGACAATGAGTTTAAACGTGTACAGAAAGAAACTATTAATATATTTCAAAATAAACCCTATTATTTGATGGTTGACAAGTTGACCAATTCATGAGACAAGATGATTTCAGCAGCCCTGGTAGGACATGATGATTTGACTGAAAAAACTTATTTGATCTGAGTCATGCAATACCCTGAAACAGACCACAAGACTATCATGCACTTTATTACGTCAACATTTGCACGATTTTCATAGGAGATGAAAACTTCAAACATTTTCACCTCTTTGCAACTGACACAACGTCCTCTATATTGAAAACAGGTTATATTTTAAAGGAAATCAACGATCAACTGCTTCATACAACAGGCATTGTGAATGCCTTGATTGGTTAGCAGACTACATGACAAGAATCCAGTTGCAGATTTGTTTGAATCCCCTATCAAAAAATTTTGAAAACCATTACACTTCCTAGACAATCTGTTGTAAATCATTGGGAAATCGGATCTAATGCTTATGGTGCAATGCAAAACACTTTGAAATCATTTGCGAGTACTTGTTAACCCTCGATTGTGATGTATCCCAATCTGTCAGGAAATTGCAAACACTGCTGAGTGAAAATGAGCATTTACTCAATTGTCAACTAACATTGTCGCTGCAATTTTTTTCTTCCATCATCAATTGAAAAATTTCAAAAGCGTCAAACATTTGGAGATGTAGCCGTTATTTTGCATTAATCAATTGGCAAAATGATAGTAAAACAGTTTGAGGCAGGATTAAGTTATGCTTTATTGAATAAACCAGTTCTCAATCGAATTTCTGGAATGGAAACGTTTTTAAACGTATGCCTTTGGGGGCCAAATATTATCCATTTGTTAGTGTCGACGTCGACACTAAGTTTTTTTGAACTTCAATAATATTCCTTTGCTTCAACGTCAACTTTTATCCATTTTCATTTAAAATAGCATATTATAACTTCTGGTGGAGGTGTAGAAACTTATTATCGCAATTATAAAGTTGAAATACTTGCTCCTAATGGGCATGAGAATTTCGAAATCCTATGAACTACAGTTTTCACACCTACATCACAAATGACCATCTTCCTCGTCTATGATTCACCTGGTATCAAATATTTGATTGAGTATGTAAAATACATTATTGATACTATCGATAAACTTGACCCTCTAAGCGTAACGTTGATTGTTTGTGGCGATTTTAATGATTTTAACCTTGACCATCTTTATGAAAATCTAGAGCTATACAATACGTATGCAGGCCCTACTCTGAAATCTAAGCAGCTTGATTATATTCTTTGTGCCAAATACTAGGCGTATGACATAAGATCCCTTATGTTGCACTTGAAGTCGGACCACAGAAGTTTGTTAGCAGTTCCACACATCTCTTTGGGAAATTACGCGCGTTGCCTTACTTTAGAAATGTACGCCTTCCTAGACAAAAGATCCTTAACAATGCCATTAACACTGCTTAGATGAATAGTTATTTTGGCAAGGTTTTACAGGAATATGATCCAAACAAGGTTGCTGAAGCATTCATCCATGTAGTAAAGCACTTCTATGATATCGCTTGTCCTCTGTGTTCAATTTATATGTCTGCGAGAGTCCCCTTTTCATAACTTCAGATGTAAACTACCTACTTCGCCAGAAATAGAAGATACACAATAAAAATTCTCCAAAACCAACCGGCATTTTCGAAATCTCTTCATTCGAAAATCTTGATTAATATCAAACGCAAAAAAGGAATAAAGGCACTCGTCATTGGTGGAGTGTTGTAAATGAAATCGTCAAAACAAAGAAATCATCGCCCATTACTTTATCATCGGATGTATTCAACGATTATTTTACTTCCATATGTACTAGTAATAACTATCGTCTTCCCGAGCAACTGACGATTGACCCTGCAGAACAGTACCATCATTCGAGCCCTATCAGTTCTATTATTCTCTAAAGGAAATCAAAAACACTGCTGTAGGTCATGATGAATTTCCTGCTTCGATCTTTCCCGAAAATGTCCATGTTTTTGACAATCTAGTCTGCCATATTTACAATCTCTCAATTCGAACATTCATATTTCCCAGTATTTTTAAACTCTCCAAAATCATTCCGATTCCGAAAGTTCCAAGCGTTAATTCCTTGGATCATCTGAGGTCGATTTCAGTTACAACAGTCCTTTACCAAAATTCATAATAACTTCCTAAAAAAGCTTCATATAATTCTTGGCTGTCTTGTAATCAATATGGATTCCGGAAAGGTCTCTTTGCGTTATTTTAACTATGCCAATATACTCTACGCAGATGTAAAAAAAAATTCCTCAAGAAATTTCACGCATAACTAATTTGGGCTATCAATGAAGCAGTTAATAATTATAGTTTTAATAAGAATAATGAATACAGAAAGATCTCAAGTCTATTTCTACATCCACAATGTTATATCTATATAAATGTCCTAAAGACATTCTTGAAAATAGTTAATAATACTTTTCCATATAACAAAATTGTCACTCTTCACGAAAAAATAATTAATTAACAAAAGAAAAAAACGCATTTTATTGAACCAATTAGATATAAGAAGAGAATAATGAAAAACTCATTTCTAAACAATGCTATAAATATATGGAATGAATTCATCAAAAAATAAATAGACTAAAAAACTAAAATTGATATTTAAAATGCTTTTACACGTTTTTATTCCCAATAGAAGATTATATTTGGGAAGGAGATAGACATATACAATAAAATATCCATTAACCCTAGCCATCCTTTCACCAGAGTGCAACCCATCTGCCAAGAATATGCAAACAACCTTTGTACCAATTACCAAAAGCAACTAATGACTGCAGTGTATTGTGATCAGTATTCACAAAGCGCCTCTTCTGATGCTATGTATTTTGAATAAGAGATGCTAATTTCTGATTTAGAATTGAATATGTTCTTTTTCCTTCTTCTTTTTATTATTATTATCCTTCTTACCTCTCACAGCTTCATGCTGGTATCCCTCTCAGCTCGGGGAACTCACCAGTTCCCAGGGAGTCTGAGAGCTTTCCTCAGGACTCTAGCTGTTCCTAACAATGCTGCCTTCTGTGCTACTGCTCCTCCCCACCTTGGTACTCCCAACTCCTCCAAATATCTCTTATGCTTCTTACTAACTGCTCTTAGTGCGCTTACTACTACCAGGACTACTTCAACTTCCACAGCCTTTCAATATCCTCTGCCAACTCTCTCTCTTTGTCTATCAGATGATCTACTGTCTCTGCCTCTTTTTACATAGCCTACACTTATCACTTACTTCTACTCTTCTGTCTATGTGCTTCTTCACCCAGTTTGTTCTTATTGTTTGCTCCTGTGCTGCCATTATCAGTACTTCTGTTTCTCTTGAGTCCTGCCTTCTGTGTTCCTCCAGTATTCTCCATGCATTGCCTTCTGCCTATACCTTGTTTGTCTCTCTGATTCCATCCTACTCTGGTATACCTTCTTTCCTTCACTCTCAGTTCTTATCTTCCTTAACTCTTTAGTGACCTCTAGTAGGGATCCTCTAGGTTGCTCTTCTACATATTCCTTTACCCCTAGTGGTTCTGCTTGTAAAGTTTTCTCCACACTTAGCAGCCCTTTCCCTCCCTTATGCCTTGCCATGTACAGCCTATCTACATCTCCAATTAGGTTGAATGCTCTTTCTCCTGCTAGTATCTTCCTTGTCTTGCTAGTATCTTCAGGTCATCCATGTACCACAGGTGACTCACTGCTCTAAAATTATTCTTCATCTTATACCCTATGCCTGTCTCCTTTAACTGGAACATGCCTCGTCTAAACCTCAACATATGCTCATCTATCCATTACCAAGTTTGTCTTACTTCTTCTACAATTCTCCACCACTGCCTGGTCTATCAACAACTGATCTTTGCATCCTCTTGTCTTCGTCCTACATCCCTTCTGCTCCTCTGGTATCAACCTATTCTGTTCTAAGTAACATGCCAGCCTATTTGAAATCACTGAAGTTAGCAATTTCCACGTTGTTGGCAGACATGTTATTGGTCTGAAGTTGCTTGCTTCACTACCTTTCTTTGGGTCCTTCTGTATCAGAAACAGTTTGTACAAAATGTTCAACATAAGAAAATAGGGTCTGAAAAGGCAAACAGAGGAAAATTTGAGTAATATTGTAAAAATCAACAGGTCTGTTGAACAAGGTCCACTGTTCACAAGTCAGAAATTTTTTGATGCACTGTGGCAATAGATATATACTGGGCAACTCGGGGCAAGGTTTTGCATAAAGTTATGGAAGTAAAACTGCAGAAAAGACCTCTGCTGAAGTAAATCCAACAAAGTGCATTAATTTGTTGCCAAAATATCTAAGGCAAAATTTTCAACATGTTGCATGGACTGACAAGTTTCAAACAATAGTAAATGGCATGAGGTCGAGTTTTGATATTGGATAATTGTGATATACCTATCAACAAAGTGAGAGAGATATTTTTTTTAAAAGTATAATTTACACAAAGGATAAATTAAATAACACTGAATGACTGAACTGCATGATGAGATAATTATTGGGATATCTGGTTGAAAGAGGAAACAATTGATTTTCTCATTAACTAGTGTGTGTTCTGGGGTACATCAAACATTCTGGATTTCGTTTAGATGCCTTCAGAAGTGATTCATATAAAATGTGTGACGATGCATTAAGGATCAATGTGAAGAGCTTTGAGGCCAGGTCGCTTGTACCGTTTTTGCATGGAACTTTCACTGTAGAATCTACTGCTTATAATGAGTTTAGCACAATTTCTAACTCATTGCAAACCATTGTTTTGTTTGTCATTTAACATGAAAAAGATAGGGCTAGCATAATCTAAGATCAAGAGTATCAGTGATTCAAAAACTGTCTGTAATGTGTTAAAATCTGTGAAGGGTTTGAGCAGACGTAGAATAGAAAGACGCTGTGATGCTTTTTTCGATATTTCGTTTACATATTTATCCCACTTTAGGTCATTTGATATGATTATATCAAGGATTTTTCACTCTATTACGACATCCAAGTTTTCTGGAAGTGGAAAATGACACTTCCTAAAAAAGCTATTTGCTTACATTTTTTGGCTGATAAGGTGAGTTTGTTTAAGTTGCTCTATTCCTTAATATTATCACATTCAGTAGTGATACTGATTTCATCCTTCAGAACAGGTGTAATGCTTAATATGTCATCAGCATATTTTTGTATGTAGTTCCCCAGAAAGTGGACTCTAGAATAGGGCCCAGAAATTATCCCTGGTATACTCCCCTGTTGACGTGCTTAATGCTAAATTAAAAGTTACCAAGTTTTAAAATACAAGTTTGATGCTGAGCCATGTCACTAGACTTGCATAGTGTGCAGTGTCCAAGATTTTCTTAAGCAGAGCTCACTGACAACAAGTATTGAACAATAATAAATGGTCTGAGGTCAAAATTGGTTTTTAGATAATTGTGATATTGTAGCATAATCCATTAAGAGGAAAAAGAAAAGAAAACCAAGTCTGAACAGTATATTCAAACATAAAACTCTGATTTTCTAATTTATAATTTTAATAGAATTAGCATCACCTAACATAATTTAAAAAAATTGTAAAGTAATTATTTCCACATTTTATTTTTTTAAAATCACTAGTGGATGAATAGCTCCACATTAATTTTAGCATGCAGCTAATAGCACACAGAAATATTCTACATTGACTGCAGAAACTGAAATAGCAACAGGTACTTGTTTGCATAATAAATATGTTCGCATGAATTTCTATAAATATGTAAAAAGTATATTATTTGATTGATGGAGAATAAACTCCTTGGAACTTTATTTTTACTTAAGTAGCTTTTATTCTGTTTATCCTTGTACATTCTCTGTACTTACAGTCTGTAAATATTATTTACAAAATATATACAAATAGTGTACATAATATATACAAACATATTTTCAAAACTGATATCTACAGATATGTACAAATAAAATAAACAAAGCTAAAACAATAATTAAAATAAACAAAAAAAAATTATCAGTTAAAAATAGGAAACAAAAATGACATATTCTAATTAATTGGTTGGCAAGAAGGTTTTGTTTTAATAATTTTTTAAATATTTTTAAGTTAGGTGCATTACATATATTAGAATCTAGTTTGTTCCATAGACTACTGGTGTTGGTTGTAAATGAATCTTTCCAATATTTATTCTTAATTTGATAGTTATTAATGCATTTATTTATTGTTGTTCAGTTTGATTAATTTATTATAATGTGCAGCTAAGCATTTGATGCATGTAGCAATCACTAGGATGTTGTGAAGGGATATGAAATGGTATTAGCCTTGATCAGTACCTGCATTTCAGTTAGGTATAGTGTAGAATGCTTGTCTTGTGGTAGAAGCACGTGCAACACTCAGCAAGCATTCCATCTTTAGATATATTAAAACATAACCAATGAAACTACTAATTATTATGTCGTTCTATCTAATGAGAAAACAAGAGCATTTTCATTCCAAGGTTAATAAGTATTCAGAGAATAAGTTAATTCCAAACTTCTTCTTACAGAATCAGGCCTCCGGCCAAAGCGATGAACCATTTCCAATACCTAATGTCTCAGCTCATTTTAGACTAGAGAAAATGCAATTATTATAGCTACATGCAAACCGCGCTTCCTAACCGTACTCATCCTTATACCTAATACCTACTATCACCTAGACTAGAGGAGTCAAACCAGAGGACCATTTAAAGCCTCTGGTTATCCTACCTTTCGCCCGGAGTGATACCTTAAGCGTTGATCATGTTGATCAAATACATATAAAATAATAAAGATAATAAAAGATAATAAGAGGGCACTTTATGAAAACTATCTTATCCGAAAAATGCTAAAAGATAATGTTAATAAATATACGGCTGGGGAAATCTATAATAGTTAAAAGAAAAGCAACTGGAAGCTAGGGTAGCAAAACTTAAATTAAGCAGAAATCACACATTTGAGTATTTACAAATAATGGATAACAATAACTCACTTGTGATCAAACAGTGAGTAATAGCAGAACAAATGTTTAAAACTACTGCGATGTCTGAAATTCAAATTACGCAAACAAAATGGATTCCTTGTACGAGCAACCAATCAGAATACAAAGAATATTCAATCACTAATTGTACATTGCTTATCGTCGCTATATTACTAAATCGACACATATTATCAATTTACAACTTAGGGATGCAAATATACTACAATATTTATATCTTTAAGAAAAATAACAAATGTATAAAAATTTCGAGTCTTTTTAAGAGTGATATTAAAGTGTCAAAATTTCTATTGTAAAGGATTTCTTTATAAAAAATATTATAATGATGCTATTTGCAAGACTTTTTTTGAAGTTTCTAAATGTTGACTTAAGGACGTCTAAAAAGGTGCCTTCTTATAACAATACTTGATAGAACGCATAATATTCGTTATTAATCCTTTAAATGAGTTGATTAACAATAATGAAAAATGCTTAAATGTTTCCATAAAATAGCTTCCAAATGTGCAATAATTCAGGAGAAATCGAACTGCTAACTTAAAATTTCAGAGTTACAAAAGAAAGTCGAAAGGCGAACAAAACCAAATTAAATTTAAATGAAAGCGGAGCAACGATGCTCAATGAGTTATTCAGCAGATTCAATAAAGATCCTGAATGTTTCTCAAGAAATATTACAACAGCTCTTTAGTAAGATTAAGGTTGTCTCATCGCCTGGTTTTTGCGAAATTCTTATCTTGATTTACAAGCATCATCGTTAGCTAATGGGCAAAACGTCTGCCCAAGTCAATATATTTTTTAAATTTGATTCCTTTTACAGCTTTGCAAATGATTTCAATATATTTGGGTGCTGGACCGTTTTTATATCTAAAGATTTGAGATGAAGTCTGTGTTGAATAGATCGACAAATATTCATAAGTAATCACAAGATCGTGGAACTGAAAAAACATCAGGGTACCAATCCTTGTGTTATGAAAATGACATGAAACTAGACAATTCAACTCTACAGTAGCACAAATGAATTTTTTAGTGTCTCAGAATTTAGTTATAAATGAGTAATTGCAATAACCAATCAGCAAGGAGGTCTAAATCACTTCCATTTCCATTAATATTTATTTAAAATTTATTGTAGCAATAAATTGCTTTTGAATCTTAATAACCGCAATCGCGTCTCATAGTGTAAACACAGTTGCATATTTAACAGTTACCTGATGAGGCAAAAATCGAATTCTGAGAAATCAACTAAGCCGTCTTTTATATCTTCGAATATTTCAGCAGCTGTTTGATACTTAAGGTGTGGGTAGCTGGGCAGATGTCATAATGAAATTAGATTACAGTAGTACAGGGCAAAATGACACTTTACAATATATCCACAAAAACCTTGATTTTATGACCTTACAAAGTTTTTCCGGAAAACTGCATGACAAAATTGATAGAAGAAGTTATTTTTAGGGTGGAACCTAATGTTTTGTATTTAAGTAGTTAATTTGAGCTAATGTGATTGAATATTGCTATGGTTAATTTTCTTACATCTATATTGATTTGATACATTATCATTATTATTAATAAAATTCAAAAAAAAGTTGATGCATATTTATTTAATTCATATTTAGGCATAGATGAAAATGATTTTGGAACATATAATCTCGTTCTGTTAGACACAAAAGATGGTTTTATTGGAACACATATGATCAAACTAAAGCCATTTTAAACTAATTTCAACTTCAATTGACTTGAACATTTAACATATTCTTAGCATTCTTAAATAAATGAATAATTAAATCACAATTAATTATAAGAACAAGTTTATAATAAAGTGATGGTTATACAACATTTTGTTCTGTTGTATGTATTGATATTATAACAAAGCACTAAGTGATGTCAAATACAACATATTATCCGATCTCTGTGTTCTTCAAATAATCGATTTTTGATTATACAAAATTTAGTAATGTTAAGAAATTGAACACATGGCATGTTCCTACTCTCAAGAATAATAACTAAAGAGAGCTCAGATAGTTCTCCAAGAATATTCAGTGTATTGGCAATGGCAGCTGTGTTTAATAGTGTTGATTATTTAACTGTTGCATATTAATAGGCATACAGTCAATGAGTGGTTATGATTAATTAACATTATTGCAAGTCCACATAAAATTAAATTAAATTTCAGAAATATTTAAGAAAATGCCTAATGTCACAGTAGAGAATTTCTGAAGATAAGTTCATAGAATTATAATGACTAGCCATAATCTGCCTTTTATAATTATATGCTTTGGTTTTTGTGTACATTATTAGCTGTCTATATTACATATCTAAATGATTTCTCCTGAATTCTAATCTGTGTTGTGTAGCATTAACGTTATTTGCCCTTGTGTAATATTAAACATTTTGTGTTAAAGAGTATCAAGTTTCAAAAACAGACAGCTTAAGTTATATAGATACAACAATTTCTAGCAAATAGACTACTAAAGCTTCATCAAACTAGACCATGTGCATAGTCGGAGTTTGGATGGACATTAAATTTTTTTAGGAAATCATTACAAATGCTAAAGAACTCTTGAATGGAATATGGTAATAATAGTTGTTTGAACATGTTCCTACACAACATTTAGATGCCTAAATGGTAAAAATAGTTGTTTGAACACAACATTTAAATGCCTACATAAAACTGATATGTTAAAGTAGTTTTTGGAATCACGATTAAACAAATATGTGATTTTTGGTAAAAAACAAAGCAGCAAAGTTTTTGCATTTTTAGGGTAAATTGTGGATTCATGAACGTCTAGCAGCACTCACCGTTCGTAGGGATTTAATCAAATTACTGAATCGAAATCTAAAATTATCCAAAAACTACATTTGATTCAACGTAACCCTGAAATCGACGCGTGTTTGATTGCAATGCGACATCACAGATGCATTAGAAGCACTATTTTTGTTGCGGCTTTTTGGAAACTTGGAAGCAGTAGTATTACGAAGGTTTGGATTTCAGCTATGTCATTACTTTCGCATTACAAGAAATTTAAACAGTGCCATGTGACGTCAGCAAATAACTAGTGAAAAAATAAATATCTCTAAATTTTCAATTAATTTCAGCAATATTTCCATATGATCAAAAGCTTAAATATTTGGGAATTACAATTTATTCAAAGCTTAATTTCAAATCGCATGTTAACACTATTGTTAAAAAAGTAGCAATAGGTGCCAGTCTCCCAAAAATTACATCTGATTGCGATAATGAAGTTTTTTCATTGTTTTATTATGAGGAACTTAAATTATGCGAACATCTTGTTCACTGACATAAATGCGAAATGGTAAAGAAACTTGAAGTACAATTGAAATGGGTAGTAAATGTATCCAAAAATTCTTCTATGGTAAAGATTATATCTCAGCATCTACCCTTTTTCCTAAGCAATTATCTACAATGGAATGTTTATTTCTTTGAAATAATTAACAAAATACCAGACTACAATGAAATTTATTTCTAATACATTGTCTCAAACAAAACGACAATTCAAGAAACTTTTCATCCATTGAATTTAATAAAAGAATTTTGGACTTATCGTTTATAAACACTGCAATTTACAACAAGTATCAATTACCAAAAGATTTAAAAAGCATTGACAAATTAAATAAATTCAACAAGTTGAAATCCTTCATACTCAAGCCAAAATTCATATCCGGAAGATCTTGGTTAGGATTTAAGTTCTATAACAGTGATTATACAGTTTGTCGGCATTAACAAATAATCCATTTATCCCTTTATTTATGTGGTGAATAATATTGTAAATAATCTTCTATTTTTCCTGGTTTTTGTATTTCATGGCACTAGTCTGCTAATTTATCAGAGTTTCATTGTTATAAGAATTAACAGAATTAAGACTATCTTGTTTTATCTTTTAAGAAATTGGCAGAAAATGCGTATTTTAATGTTAACCTAACATTAAATTTGAACTTCAATAAAATATTCGTGCGACAAGGCTGCATATTGGTATGCATGTAATTATCATTGTATATATATATATA
>CABFPE010000029.1:1139159-1174119 GCA_900660155.1 Hofstenia miamia | reverse complement strand
TATGTCACAATTAGACTTTTGCAGAAGAACATTCAATATATTTTTTTCAAAAACTATACTAATGATACGTAGTTTGTTGTAAAATTTGTCTACATATACAGAGCTATGAATTCCTGCATTTTTAATGTAAATTGAATTTTTGGTAAGGGGTGAGCAGTTAATTTGCCCGACACTGTATATATCTTTCTATAATTTTATAATGAAATTTCATAAATGGGCATTATCAAAAAGTCCCCTGGCTGTTACGGACGGAATTCACACATGTCTTAGCCAACAAAAAAGTTTGGGTGATCATTAGAGAAGAATATTGTAAACCAAATGAAGGATACCATGCATGGCTTCAACACAATTCAATTTGAAAAGTAGGACTTGACCAGCTTTGATAAAAATAGGATTTGAAATTTTTTTACGGACGGAATCGCAAAATCTGGTGGTTTCAACATCATTTATATGTATGAAAATCTCTGTGAAGTATATGCATATTTTCATCAGGTAATGGTATGTTATGAAAGGTCACTAAATTAGCTTTATAAGAGTACATAGCATTTGTATTTATAATGATTCATTGCTTCTGTACCTATCAGGTAACATTTCGTTACGGACGGAAATTCAAAATATTTCCATTTTTCTGCTACATTCTCATTAGATTAAAAATGATAAGTCACGCTCAAATACATATAGCATGAGGTTAAACAAGAGGTTACTGTGTCCAAAGTTGTCTAATTCTGGCAGGAACACAGTTTAAAAGACTTTGTTACGAACGGAAAATTATTGATAAAATACAAAAAAGTGACCACTTTTTGATAATGCCCTCTATATAAATTACAAAAAATGCATAATAATTTATTTGCAATGAGATAGAATTACAAATGAGCATTTTACTGCTTATCAAAAGAATTTACTCCCAATAAATCTTAATATACAGATATTTTCTGAACAAAGAAATATAATCTATTAAAATTTCATTCACACATAATTTTCTTCAAATTTTTTTTATTTAGAAACGAACTTGGATCTTTTTTGTTCCCCCCGCACTAAAATTATTTTCATAGAACATATAGAATGTTTGCATATATTTAGGCATAACTCTAAACTTAATCCCGGTCAATTCTTCATTTTTCCAGATTTATCGGATAGTTCTTCATTTCATCAGATTATTCTTCACTTTTAAGGATCTATTCTTCACCTAAGTTCAACCTTAACCTAAATTCTTTTTTATAGACCAAAACCCTAACCAAAGTCACAAATCCATATTCTTTAAGTCTAAAACCTAAATTTTGATTATTTCATAAATCTAAACCCTGAGCCAAAGTCACCGATCCTGTTTCCTGTTTCTAATGCAAACATTCCATGTTCTATGAAAATAATGTTTGTCCGGGGGAAGCAAAAAAGTCCACAAACTTAAATACTCAATTTCGCTGGCCAAAATGCAATATTAAATAGGCGGCAATTGAATGAATAAAAAAAATTGCAATACAAAACAATATTATACACCCCTACATGCAAGCAACGCGAAGAGACTTTTCTCAAGATGATTTTTTAGATGAAAATCAAAATATATTTTAATTTTTTTCACTTATATCATATTATGGAGGCCAATTATATTTTAACCAAAATGCAATATTAAATAGGCGGCAATTGAATGAATTCTAAATCAATGCGGTTTTACAAACAGCGTAGCATAAACAAAACACGGAGTTTTGCATGTAGGATTATTTTTTAGCCATCGCTAAAGGTCCCACGAAAAGCAATTATTTGCACGGAGATTGATTTCATCACGCGACGCGTTAGTACGATTAATTATCCTGAGTTTTTATATTTAATTTACATCTGTAATAATAGATACATTGAAACATGCAAAACACTGTAATATCAATTAAATTTAAAAATAAACTGTTTTTAACCAGAAAAATGCAAAAAAACCCTGTGTTGCCATTTGGAAAAGCTAGGCATTCATACTAAAAATTGTCAAACAACATAAAATATTTGATACATAAACTAACATCATATTTCATGCAAGTAAAGTGTGCACAATTCCTTTTTCAATTATTTCCAGGACATCTTTTGTTTTTGTTGAAAATACTCCAACAACCTTTTTTCTTAAAATACACAAATTCAGGCAATCTTAACACTTGAACAGTAAACATTTTTTGGGTCACCCACTGAGCTTGGGAATTCTACATAGCTAGACAAATTACTGAAATATATTTTCTGATGAAAATCAAACTCTTGTACTTTTTGTGCTCCCTATGCATTATTAGGGATTATATTTTTCAATATTTCCCAAACTATGACTAAATTTTTTAATATTTCAAAAATTGATGTGTGCAGTAATTAGCATCACCTGTTTGAAATATGAGGAAATTTCAATAAAAAGCTTTTTAGAAAGACTATTTTAATAATATGTACATGTACCAGTGGCGGATCCAAAGGGGAAGGAGGTATGCATAATTTAAACTTTCTCAGGATTCAGAAGTACTGTTTACTTGAACAACATGATGAGGTTAATCATTAGAGAGGGGATCTTCCCTTAGCCACTGTTGTATACAAATAATATATTTTAAAATATTAACTATATACTATTCTTTATCTATTGAACCAAGTTGTAATCTTCTAAAGCAGTAACTGCAGATGCAGATAGTAACTGCGCTTTTACTGATAAATGTTGGATATCAATACCTCTAAATCTGTGCAAATATTTGTATTATTTCCATTTAGTGAAGATTTAATTTCTAATGAATTAATGCACTCTACCTAGTCTTGTTTTATGCACATTTCCTCAACATTATACTGTTTGGTGAATTTATGGAAAAACCTTATTTGAGTGCCTAGTGTTGCCATATGGCAACACTATAAAAAATGCCTTAATAATCACACTTTGAAAAACTATTGTATATGTTATATATCAATGCGTAAAAGATAGTTTTATATTCATAATACGTATGGATTAATTTTAATTACTTGCATAATGGATTCATATGGGGCAAAAAACGCCAATGTTTTATTTGCAGACATTTTCAAAAATATAACTGATAACAACTGTGAATGTATTAGTCAAAATTTAAAATGTGGAGAAACACTAATGTAAAGCACAGTATATGATTTCATTAAAAACAATAGTGTTGCCATATGGCAACTCTAGTATAATTAAGGTTAACAAAATTCACATTATTAACGAGAACAGCATCGACTCGCCCTTGCTTTTTGTTGATTGGCTATTACGCGAATACGTAACAATTCGATATTATGCTTGAGACGTTCGTAGCAGTTTTTTAATAAATGTGTAATTTTAATTATACAGTATATTAAGCGGAATATTTAAGTTCAATCACTTCAAAATATGGAAATTTTATTTTCTTCAAATATTTAGAGCTTGAGATATATTTTTAAGATTCTTTAGTGGGACCAGGCCCCAAAAAAAAACGCAACGCCACTGAAAACAAAATAAATGCAAAATACTACGCGTTTTCTCTTTGAAGTAAATAATCTCACTTTTTTATCCTCATACCTCCGTTTAAATGTATGAAAAAATGCTGAATTATTTTTGCGTAGTTTAATTTGACTTTGGCCTACTACTGCACTAAGCAAGTTTGATTCGAATTCAGATTCGCGAATCCTTTGCTTAAACATTTGCATTCGAATTCGAAATTGAAAAAGTGGATTCGCAGGGCCCTAGTATATGGAAGCGAAAATTCAATAATTATTGATCTTAAGTTTATCAACTGAGATTCACAAACAATACCACGTTTGATATTAACACCAGCTGAGTCAATTTAGCAATGTTAATACTTCTAAGGTTTTCATCAAAGAACGTCATTAATAATCAAAATCATCCATGAAATTTTAAGTAGACATGAAGAAATTTGCAGAATATTTTTGTCTACTTCTATTGTTTAAAAAGGAAGTTGAGCGTAATTTGTTTATCTATTGAACTAAACAAGTTTGTCGAAATGAGAATAAGTATTCAAACAATGAACTTTATATTTAAAACATTCACTAATGCATAAAGTTATTTATAATATACCAGTTTTAAGTGTCATTGAAAATTGCGCACTGGAAAATGATTTCGATCACCCGAATTTCATAAATTCTTAGAGCAGTGTAAACAGGGTGGCATCTTTTAAACATGACCTGTTTAAAACATGTTCTAAACACTGTTTGAAACAGCTGTTTTTTGCAATGTTTTTTTTTCAAATTTATATAGAAATTTATGGAATTTTTGAACATAATTTGTGAGCTTCGTCCCTTCATACTTTCATAATAAATTTTCTACTGAAAACAATAGTAAAACCTGCGTTTTGTTTTCGTGTATGAAACGAAAAATGAATGTTTATAAACTTATGTTTCAAAGTTTGCTACTAAATGTATTTTCAGCAAAATTTTAGTACCTTGAGGTGGTGGTGTCAAAGACCAAAAAAACATTGTGAAACGTTTAATACTTTTTTGTATAAAATACACTTTTTTTGCCAATCCTGAATGTAGAAATGCTTATTTGTTGAACTCTAAGTGATACGAACAATGTTAATTAACGCAATAAAATTATCGGATACAAAGAAATGTTCGGCAACCGCATTTAATCTGATCAGAGCGTGCTTTGTTTAGGTTATTCTCAATTATAGAAACCAGTGCATTGACGTGTATTACCGATATACGATATTATACACGAAATTTTCAGGAACAATACACGAAATACCCATACACTAAAAATCGTGTATTTCAAATCGTATAACGCGTATTGTAGAGCCATCCGTCATTCATTGTTCTTCAATTAATTGCATGGCAAGTTCAATCATAAATATGCGAGAACTTATGTTATTTCCAGTAATTTTGTTGAAAATACCCACGGGCATTTATCATTAACAGCGATCTTTTCAAATTCGAAACTGACAACAGTAGGCGAATATTTTTACAATTTAGATTAGATTAGATTAGTTTAGTACTTAAAACCAAAGAAATAAAAGATCTAGTCTCACATGTTATATGAAAATAATTTTATTTCAGGAAATCACAAGGATTCTAGGTCCAACGCAATTTATGCAACTATATCTCAGATTTCAATTTATCTTAAAATATTCAAAATAATATATCTTTAAGCAACAGGACGTTAATAGTGATCGTCAAAAATATATTTTATTTATATATATTGCAATAATTTCATAAAGTATATTTATTTTTTTATAAATAAATCCAGAAATACTAAAATATATTGCATACCGGTTTTATTCGAATGGGCGGCACGTCCCTGTCTGGTTTAATCCGCTAATGGAGCTGCGTTCACCGCCTTTTAAATTTCCCGCGCATAATTGTTTGTAACAGAACTTCTAGGACGCTCCAAACTAGCGATAGTGTTATTCTACACTAGGCACCAATAAAACATATTTTTCAAGATAAAATACTTTTCAATACAATATATATATATATATTTTTTTTTTCAAGATTTAAAATTCAATGTATTTATTTTTTGAAAAATACTACTTAAATTATAAATATAATCTTGACGATCACTGTCACAATACCCATGTCCAGGGGTTTATATAAATATATTTAATTTAAATATATTGGCAGTACATATATTTATATTATTTTGAAAATTTTAAAATAAAATATATATATATTTTTTTTTTCAAGATTTAAAATTCAATGTATTTATTTTTTGAACAACGCAATTTCAAAATATATAATATAATAATGTTAAATTGGAAGGAGTTCTGTTTTATATTATAACAAGTCGTATTTGGGAAATAATGAATTAAATTTCATTCAACAATATGTTTATTTCTTACAACATTTTAAAATATATTTAAATAATATATTTTTCAAATTTTAAAAAAGATATGTTTATTTTTTTAAAAAATATATTTAAATATATTTATATACACCCCAGCGTATGTTCATAATATTATATCAATAGATTGTATTTGATATGAAGCATTTCATCAAATAAAATGGAGATTTAAAAATATTCACATTAAGGGTGTTGCAAAATCAACTAATTCAAAATAGTTACTGTAGGTTAATATTGCACTTTTATTATTATTAAATCATTTATCAGAATCTAGAAATAATAACAGAACTTTGTTAAATTAAAGCATCGTCTTGTTTTTTCTGTTAGTTTGAAATGTTTTTACTACTATAGCTTTTTATAATGTAACATTGACTCATTTTGAGTACTGCATTTATTTATTCATATTCAACAATAATGGAAGCATTACAAGTGATTTTTTTTAAAGGCGAAAGTGTACTTTAACTATGCTCCAAAAATTCTAAGCTACTGCATATATTCAAGAACCCCGTTTTTATTCTAATAACTGTGTTATTGAATTTTTTAAATCTTCATTGCTCACAAATATTGTTGGGTTGGCAACCTTATTTTGTTGTTATGTAGCAGAGTATACGTATGATTAAAATGTTTGACTAAAGTAAAAATTTTATTGTTTATGTTTCTTTAGTCTTTTTTGTTGAATATACAATTTGTTTTTTGTCTATTAGAATTTTAACATTTTCTATCAGAGAATTTTGAGTTTTTTATTTTTAGGAAAGATCAGGATGGCTTCTAAAGTATTGCAAGTGCGCTCTGGGCGCGGTAGGTGGCGTTATTAAATGCATGATATGCTCGCCTTCCCGCATGGATTGTTCAATTTTGATCTAACTTTTACATTTTAACTATGAATTGATTATCTTTTCTCTAATAAGACTTTCTAAATCTTTGATTAACCTGTCTTTCAGTTTGTAATACTTTATAATTAAATGTCCATATATTTTGCTAGCAATCGCACTTCAGGCCGAATTTAAGCAATGGACAGGGGCCAAGAGCTATTGAAAACTTTGCATTTGTATTTTCAACTTAATGCTCATTTGCTTCCATTCATGACCAAGTCCACCAAGCAAAGGATTTATTGATAGTATACTTATATAAATCACCATAGCTATGCTATCAATTCTTCACAGATTTTGATTAAGGATTAAAACTTTAGCGTTCGATTCTATTGGCAAAATGCTAAAAACTCTTAAAAGAGCATATCATTTTCACTTCTAAATCTGCAATGTGTGTCTCAAACCCGTTTGTTTGTAGGGACATTTGTAAAGGTTATCACACTATAGAATGACGTGTTGAAGATTGTAATTTTTTGACGAAATTGCACGAGCTTGTTAAAAAGCTAGTTTATTGTACTGACGCATTGGATATTTGTCCAAAGAATTGCCAATAGATAACCGAACTGTTAAATAAATTTGCAAACTAGATAAAAATCTATCTAAAAATGTTTCTTCAATTAGTTGAAGCTGGATCATTTTGATCGATCGGACTATCCTGATGTTAAGTATACTGCAAAGCAAATTTCTACAATCAATGCATAAATTAGAATCCTTCATACTGTATTTGATTAAAACTGTCGAACAAGTGCAACTTTGTGTGATTGAAGCTTTAGTTTGAGATATCAGTGTACAATTTATTTAGGTGAGAAAAAAAGAACAGATAAATCACGCCCATCATATCAAAGTAGTAAACGTTATTTATCTGAGGATGAAGATGACGCACGATATCAAAAGCCCTGGAAGAAAAAACGACATCAATCCCGAGAAGAGCGACCTGTCGAAAATGTAAATATCAGTGAAGGTGACTTGGCAGATGTTGTAAGTGCTTATTGAGCATTAACAGATATTCAATTCATAATCACTTAGTCGGATTCAGATGCCGTTTCCACTCCTGCTCAAATCATCCCTGAGCAGAAAGCTGATGAAATGGAGGAGGGTGAGATATCTGATGAGTCAGACAAAGAGGTCCGTCGTAGTAGAAGACATCCAAGAATAGATTATTCCGCGCTCAATAGGTAAAATGCTAGAATCTAATCAATTGTTCTAGAAGTATGGAATTATATTTTGAGTATAGTTTATTAGATTAGAAAATATGTAGTCTTTTATAACTTATTTAGAGGTGAATTTAAAGAAAGCAGTAAAGGTTGGCATGCAGTAAGTTTATTTCTTAAATTTGACACGAGTTAAATTTCGTGATTTGATGAAAAAATTCGTAAATATTTTCATCACATGATTGAGTTTTACGGAATATTAAATATTTATTATTTACAGTGTGCTTAAGTAATTCATTAAATATGTTTTTGCAATGGTTTTGAAATGCTATCGTTTGTTACAAGCCATGAATTTTGACAAATGATTGATTAGTTTTTATGCAATGCATTAATCTCTTCATTTTTGCCGCTTCTCGACTGAGGCTTAGTGTGCATTTGTGCACACATTAAAGAAATGCTACCCAACACGCAATATCCGCAGTAGAAAACATCCAAGCCTTTTCATCATAACTGTTGTTACAAACAAACTTCAGAAGCCCGTAAACACTTTTGAGAGCATTTAAGTTGTTTTACGCTAATCGTTTTCCTGATTTTTGGGCCTACACTAAGACAAAAATAACTAGTTATTGTGATAAACAGAAAATAATATGTATTCAGTTGTAAAAGCAATTTACCCTTACGGTTCTGGAGAATCTTAGCCTGTAGAATATTTCACATTTTTTTCGCACAATTACTTTCCTTGTTTTGAGAGTGATTAAACGTTTTTTGTCTGTAATGAATTGAAAAAAAATACTAAACTTATTGAAAATTGATAATCTATTGAAATTTTATCATTTCGCAACATTTAAANGCGTTCGATTCTATTGGCAAAATGCTAAAAACTCTTAAAAGAGCATATCATTTTCACTTCTAAATCTGCAATGTGTGTCTCAAACCCGTTTGTTTGTAGGGACATTTGTAAAGGTTATCACACTATAGAATGACGTGTTGAAGATTGCAATTTTTTGACGAAATTGCACGAGCTTGTTAAAAAGCTAGTTTATTGTACTGACGCATTGGATATTTGTCCAAAGAATTGCCAATAGATAACCGAACTGTTAAATAAATTTGCAAACTAGATAAAAATCTATCTAAAAATGTTTCTTCAATTAGTTGAAGCTGGATCATTTTGATCGATCGGACTATCCTGATGTTAAGTATACTGCAAAGCAAATTTCTACAATCAATGCATAAATTAGAATCCTTCATACTGTATTTGATTAAAACTGTCGAACAAGTGCAACTTTGTGTGATTGAAGTTTTAGTTTGAGATATCAGTGTACAATTTATTTAGGTGAGAAAAAAAGAACAGATAAATCACGCCCATCATATCAAAGTAGTAAACGTTATTTATCTGAGGATGAAGATGACNGTCTGTAATGAATTGAAAAAAAATACTAAACTTATTGAAAATTGATAATCTATTGAAATTTTATCATTTCGCAACATTTAAAAATATTTGCATCTTGAGAGCTGTAGAATGCCTGTTTATATGTGTTTACATGCTTAAGTGTTTTATTAATAAACCGTCTCATTGAAAGGTCGTGGTATTATATAACTGGGATTACTGATCCAAGCGAACTTGCTGAGGGAAATGGGAGCTTTATGGTCTGTATTTAGCAAAATTGGGAACAGAGACTCACTGGAAATATGACCTAAATGTGGCCAAAACAGGTTGATTACTGGACCCGGTAAGGGTTATCTTACACCAATTGTGTGTTGAAATCCGACAGTTCCTGCAAAAGATGTTTTAAGGAACTAAAGTCCAATGGTTAGTCAAAGAAGAAACCAGCCAAAGCCTCAGATTATGATAGAATCCACATCGAAATCAATTGACATTTTGTCAAGAACACGAAGGTTTTATGTGGAATTACGTTCTACCATTAAATTTTGGTACAATGGCCCAAACTACCATAATAAAATATTGCGAATTTTTCACCCTCAGTTATAGTTTGGGGTCAGTTTCACATAAATATTTTACTTATGTAATATGTGTGGCAGTGAAAATGCTGAAAAGTATACATCTGAGCAAGGGTTATAGAGAAAAATTAGCGGCAGGATTTGGAAAGTTACAAGATATCCTTCGGCATGTTCTGGGACGAATTTCGTTGGAAATCCCAAATTAACTTATAAATTGATTACCCAAGAAGACTTTAACTCTGTATTGCAGAGCAGGATGGCCCAATCCCTTGTTAATTATATGTCAAGTTACATAAAGTAGCTTTAATATTTTTTTGGTTGCTGAGAAAATCGGAATTAATAACTATAATGTTATGTTACTTTTTCGATGCGCAGGATTGGCTAAATCAAGGGTCGGGAATCATTGATTTGGCCCCTCCACTCAATTATTTTTTTATCATCAATCAATTGGTTTGCAAATTTTAACCAATTAATTGCCCAAATAATTGCCAATTAATTGTTATTCAATTAATTTTCCCCGGCTCCTGGATACAACGTTTTAGTGTATTTAGCAACAAAATGATATAAAGAAATAACAACTAAAATAGTTTTGAGACTAGTTCTTTTGATCAAAATTTTTTGTTGTTTCAAGAAAAGTTGCATTTCTAAATTCAGGGGAAAATGCTTTGTCAAATATCGCTGAATGCATGTCCTCCGAAACTGATGAACCGTTGAACAATATTGGAGGTAGGTAAAAGAAAATGACATTCGATTTAGCTATTTTCTTCATTGAAACTGCAGTTAAGTTTTCGTCTTTTTAGGACCGATGTTGCAAATATATCAGGTCTTACATTCTCATTATTGTCTTCAATATCATTCATTAAAAACGACTTAAGACAAGACACCGACACTTTTTCCTCACCACTTAGCTTGTCTGTTTGATTATTGACAATTTTTACAATCTCGTTTTCAAAATTTTTAGTATGAATGATCTTAGCATCAGGCAAATATTTCGACAAGACTGGATACAATTACTGAATGGAATTAGCGCCGATTTTAGCTCGTCGCGAATTTATATTTTGGCGGGAATTACTAAGTGGAAAATCAGGAAGTTTGCCAAAAAGCGTGAAAATCAAAGTCCAGTTTGCTACACATATTAGTTACTAGATAGTATGATGTCACTTCTATTCAATTTAATTCCCGTAAACATAAAAATCAGTTTATTTTTATATCACTAATCAGCAAATGCAACGTTCATATGTGTCTGTGGTTGCTATCACAAAAATATTATAAGAAAAATTGATTAAAGCCAATATTTATAAATTGGAATTTAATGAATAAACAAAATTGGGAAACAATCTGAAAAGCTGGAGCAATTTTGATATGCGGGAGTAGATTTCCCACTCAATGTGGGAGCGTTAGCAGGCCTGTAAGATATAAGTTCGAAATACGTCACATACATGTATCAACTATATAACTGAAAAGACAACATCGATATTCAAAAAAAGATTTTTTTAAGGAATACTATCCCTAAAAAACTGTTGGATTTTTTAAAAATTTTTGGATAATAGATTGTAATGCAAAATTTTTCAAACTTAGAAAATTATCCTAAATTCATGGCATTCGACAAACTCATCGACTGTGTAAAATTTTAATTCTACCAAATATCACTTTAGTTTAAATAAATTTATTAGAAAATGTAATTTGAACATATCTGTTGGACAATTTTTCCTGCTGTCAATGTGCAACTTTAAATTATTTGATGTATTTGAATGCTCAGATGCAAAACATAGTGATAGAAATGAATGAAGCGTCGTTGTAATTAAAAATGGATTGCGATCGCAACTGCTACTCTTGACAGGGTACGGCATTCTTAAAAATGGATCGTGTGTCACCCCTCTGCATAGCGGTTGCAATGCATTTTCTGGAACGTGTGACACTCGTTTGCATTGCGATTGCAATTCATAAAAAAAGAAAACATGTGTACCGTAGTTTAAATACCTGTTCTTTTTCAGAAAAATAATACAATTGCTAGTATTCTTTCTCCACTGTAATTTTAAAAATACATATATTTTGTTAAGATTACAGTGCAATTAATCATGGATTTTCCTTATTTACAACATCCTTACACTTCTTTTAGATGCCACAGTAAATTAATTGTTTAGTCAAACAAGCCGTCATACAAACGACGGGAAAGTGGTGATTCTTTCTCAAGGTCCAGTCCACGTTACAAATCATATCGTAGAGGACAGTCACCGCAATCGCCAATTTAAAGACAATTTAGTATTAAAAATTTTATGTTTTATTTAAGTAAATTTTAATAGATGTTATTGAATTTATTTTCTCATAAATATGCATGTGATCTATCAAACCTACTGTTGGGAGGGTTGATTAATAAACGCTGCCATTTTTAACTTTGGATTTCCTTGTACTTCTTGCCAAAACTTCACATCTAACCGAAATGCAAATTTTTGTCATTACCTTTTTATTTTTTAGAATAAGCGATTTCATTACAAATATTCCTTTTTAGTGTGTATTGAACCTATCATAGAAATGTTAATGAAATGCAATTATCATTCCTGATGATGATGCGTGATGCCCTGCATCTCTAGATAGGAAATTTTTGTTTTTTCAGTTATGTAATATGATTCTAAAAGGGCACCTTTTCAAGTCAAAGGAAGAATTGAAAAGTGCAGTTATAAAATTTCCGAATTTCCGGCCTTCTTACTCGATAGTGTTAATGCGGAGACTATTGTAAATATTTTTGAAAAAAATAGTTGCTGTTTTCAAAAAGTGACTCTCAATGTTACTGAACAGAGGTGTTCACTTATCCAATCATTCAACTGCGATTCCATCAAATTTTTCCTCTTCAGTATCNAGTGGTGATTCTTTCTCAAGGTCCAGTCCACGTTACAAATCATATCGTAGAGGACAGTCACCGCAATCGCCAATTTAAAGACAATGTAGTATTAAAAATTTTATGTTTTATTTAAGTAAATTTTAATAGATGTTATTGAATTTATTTTCTAATAAATATGCATGTAATCTATCAAACCTACTGTTGGGATGGTTGATTAATAAACGCTGCCATTTTTACTTTGGATTTCCATGTACTTCTTGCCAAAACTTCACATTTTGCCCCTTACTGAAATGCAAATTTTTGTCATTACTTGTTTATTTTTTAGAATAAGCGATTTCATTACAAATGTTCCATTTTTGTGATGCGTTTTTATTAATGAAAGAGCATTATAGTGTGTGTTGAACCTATCACAGAAATGTTAATGAAATGCAATTAGCATTCCTGATAATGATGCGTGACGCCCTGTATCTCTAGATAAAAAATTTTTGTTTTTTCAGTTATGTAATATGATTCTAAAAGGGCACCTTTTCAAGTCAAAGGAAGAATTGAAAAGTGCAGTTATAAAATTTCCGAATTTCCGGCCTTCTTACTCGATAGTGTTAATGCGGAGACTATTGTAAATATTTTTGAAAAAAATAGTTGCTGTTTTCAAAAAGTGACTCTCAATGTTACTGAACAGAGGTGTTCACTTATCCAATCATTCAACTGCGATTCCATCAAATTTTTCCTCTTCAGTATCAGAATTTATCAGCTTGATTTACCAAAGTATCAACAACATCGTGACTTTTTTACCGCAGCGCAACTGTATCCGAGCATTTTAAAGGATTTATAATAATTTTACAAAAACATTCAAATATATTTCGCCTTACAAAGTCATCGTCAGTTTTACAAATAATTTCTTCTCTATTTACTTCAGTTTATAATATTTTATTTCGCTAAATCTTAATTATTGGTAACAATAGTTTATGTATATAATCTTCTTTCGTATTTAGACTTAGGTTAAATGATCTAATTAGATATTTTGCAGCAGTATTCTTTAAACATTTTTACATTATAACTTAGTCCACAACTTTTTTAGATGTTTTGAAATGGTTGAATTAGTTTCATTTTCATGTTCTTTTGTTTTTCTGCTTAGTTGCCGACCACAATATCCGTTATAATCCTCACCACAGGTGCATTGAATCTTATAAATTACTTTCCATTTATCGGACATGCTAGTTGTTGATTTAAGGCCAAGCTTGCATTAAGTTCATCGATTTTGTAAACATGTTACTTTTTCTTTAATGAATTCTATCTTTCTAATTTGATGTAGTAGATTTGTTGTATGCATTCCTCGATAGTGGGTTTTAAATACATGTACATGTTCAAAGTTATGTGAATGCTTATTTCTTTGTTATTCGTGACTATGTTTCTAATTGCTTATTTGATATATTTATCAATAACATTGTTTGGGTATTCATTTTTGCTCAGGTGTGTCTTCAATTTGGTAATTTCTTGATTTATGCTGTCAAAAGAGTTTGCAATATCGAATATACTACAGTCTGTTCCATAAGTCCCTATGTTTCAAATTACTACTGCACTTAATCAATAACACAAACAGACATTATCATTAATATAATCAATACATCTATATTTAACAAACAAAGACTAACATCAAAAAGTAATCCAAGTACAATGACTAATCGTAAGGGTCGACTTGCAACCCATCAATATCAATGCAAAGTTGTAGTTGACAAAAAGCACGTGCATGTATCTTTGGAATTTTAAAGTTAGCAAAAGCATTGCGAATTGCCTGTTTTAGATTCTGAGTTGATCTTGTTTTTTCAGAAAGTACACTTTTCTTTATGATGACCCAAAGAGCGTGATCACATAACGTTAAATCCGGTGACTGAGAAGGCCATAGGATGGGCCCGAACTTCCCTACCCACCGGTTGGGGAAATTGTCGGGTGATTTGTGCAGTGTGGGGTGGGGCGCCGTCCTGTTGCAGATGAGATTGTTCATAGATTCCTCTACGTCGCAACTCAGCAATGAAGTTATTTTTCAGCAACTCAGTGCAGCGTTGGCTGTTCATTCGACCCTCAATAAAGAAAGCCAATCAAACATTCTTTTGCCATAGCAGCCCAGACCATGATGCTTGGTGGGTGCTGCACAACCTGATCCCAAAAATGTGGATTTTCATTGCTCAAAAAGACCACATTATGCGCTCTGGTAGATGAATAGATGGCACATTCATCAAAGAACAGCCAGTCACTCAGGCGTGGCGAGCGGTATGTATCAATGATTTCTTGGCAGCAATTCACTCGATTGACATGATCATCAGGACTCAGAAATTGCACACTTGTTGGCTTCCATGGCTCCAGAGACAAATCCTGTCGCATTATGTGATAAGCAGTAGTCGGTGGGATATTTAATTCATTAGACACACGTCTAACTGAAGAACATGGCTCCGCAGCGATATGTTGCGAAATTCTTTCAATGGCATCTCCCCTTGCAGTTGGCCGTCCGAGCCGTGGCTTATCAGTTATTGATCCTGTTGAAAAAAGCTTATCTGTCCATTCTTTTATAACTCTACCTTCAGGCGCTTCAATGTCATCTCTTGTGAAGTCTAATCCTCACTTGACTCCTAGCATGCCTTGATTGCTCACTTTCGAAATACCAGACAGCCGCCAATATACGGAATTCCAATGTGTAAGGGCTTTCGTCAGTCATTGTACAAATGTGTAACGCAGAATAATGATCATTAAAATAAATAAACAACACGCAGATTCTGATTGGATAAGATAATGTCTGTTTGTATTATTACTTAAATGCAGTAGTAATTTGAAATGTAGGGACTTATGGAACAGACTGCATGTATTGATCCCATGAACCATAAACAATTGCAGCAATAATCAGACATTCCCAACCAAGTTCCAAGCACTTTGTTATTTTCCAGATGTTTTCTTTCTTCCGCAATGTTAAGGCAATCAATATAGTATGTAACACTTGCCCCATTTTGTGGGATTTTATTGAGCGAGTGGGTCACTGTGACATCAATTTGTCCATTGTCCATATAGGTATAAGTATATCTGCGGGTCTTTTCTTACATCAAGATTTGCTCCTTCTAGTATTGAAAATAACAATGCTATTTAGCATGATCTGTAAATTGAATTATGTCGATGTGAACATCAGAACATCGCCTACATATCATAGCATGATGTCCAAATTCATCTAGAACTTTATCAACTAAAAACAGCAAGTCTTTCCAGAATTAGAAGAATTATGTCCCCGATGAAATTTAACAAGTTGTTGAATCCTAATGCTGGAAAAGGCATCGCTTGAAGCCAGTCTGTTGTATGATTAGCTGAGACAGTTGAAGGTAATGTAGTTTCGGCAAGAGAAAACAACTGTTTTTAGATTTGAATACATTTGATTGGATCTGTTTTAAAAAAGCACTTTGGAATGGGAATACATTCATTTTATTGCCATTCTTTGGAAACCTTGATATTTCGAACTATAAAATTTCATTACAATTGCACAGTTTTCTGTTCACCTAATTGTGGGTACAATATATGTTAAGGTGAAAGTTTACAAAGAGAAGAAATGAGTATATTATAATTATTCTAAGATTAGTAGAAAATTTTGACTTCCTAAATCTTAGTTAGCATGAATATAACATAATGTCTATTATGAATTTAAAAAAGAAATGCATCATTTATTTAACATGTTCCGGCATGCCATTGACAAAAAGTTTCCCACTAAAAAATTCACAAAATATTCATCAAATTTAAATTATTTTATAATATCTTCAGTAAATTTAGTTTATATTTACATTCATTTTTTAAGCCTAGTTCCGTTATTTCTATATAAAATAAAAGGATTTCAATTTTGGTTTCTGCCTTTAGTCCTATTAGATGTCTTAGTTTATTGGTCTTAAGTATAAATCCTATCTTTAAAAATGATGGAGTGATTCTTTTCAGATATTTCTGTAATTTTTATTGATTGTATGCTTCGAAATTCAATATTAAAGATGTAATTGTATTCAAGTCTTCTAGTTTTTCTTTTATAATTCTTTCTACTATATATATGTTGGATATTCATTATGCCTTAATATATATGTATCTTTATCTTTATGATTGATTTATGAAGTTCTTCGTAATTTTGATCAATCATAAGCTGTCGATGTATCAGACCTTTGATCATGGATTTCTTATATGCAAAAGGTACGTTTGAATGGTAGTTAATTACTAAATTTGTATTGGTTGTTTTGTTGTAATATGATGAAATAAATTTGTTCTTTATTCTTTCAATGTTAATATTGAATTTCAGAATCTAAGGAATTCAAAAAGGAAGTGTGTCCTTAACATTATATTCCGATATAACTAGTATGTCATCAACATATCGAGCATGGTGAAATTTACTCATTATTTTGGCAATATTCATTCTTTGTTTAAATCTTAACACATAAATATAAATTTCTATTAATGAAAACTGTTTTATCAACAGCAATTTGCATAACATAAATTTAAATCACTCATCTTTTAAATTTAAATGCTTCACTTTATGATTTTGCGCATTTACAAAATGAAATGATAAAAACAAGTAAATCAAAAGGCCAAAGTTACTATCCTCTATGGTTCTTAAAAGAAGCTCTATATGTACTAGCAAGACCATTATGTGATCTCTTCAATGAATGTATTTACTATTCCTATTTCCCTAAACAATTAAAAATGGCTGAAGTTATTCCCATTTTTAAAAAGGGCAATAATGAGAAAACAGAGAATTATCGTCCAAAGCTATTCTCTCAGGAATAAGCAAATTTTTAAGAAAAAATTATATATCAACAAATTATGCATTAATTGAAACAATAGATGACTGGCATAGTAAATTAGACAAAGATGAAAAAGTATATATTGCTTCATTTGATATATCAAAGGCCTTTAATTCAATTAATCATGATTTACTAATTAATAAACTAAGAGAAATTTATAATTTTAGTGATTCATCAATCCAATTTCTAAAATCATATATATTTGATCGTTCACAATACGTGAAAGTAAACAATCTATCGTCAAAACAAATATTGGTAGATAATTGAGTGCCACAAGGATCAGTTATAGGACCACTATTATTCAATCTATATGTAAATGATATTCCTAACTTCATTGAAGGCAAATGCATTTAATTTGCAGATGATACTCTATTATATACATACAAAATAAAGATTTTACAAGAACACATAATTAAAGTAAAGAAATTTTTTGAACAGAATATGAGGAAATTAAATATTGAGAAAACTACATTTATGATTATAAAGAATAAAAATGGAAAAAGTGAACCATTAGAATCAATATATACATGTATTGAAAAAATATCATTTATGAAACTAAGAAAATTAAATATCTTGGTATTGAAATTGATAATGAACTTAAATTTGCAGATCAGATCAATGCAACTACGAAGAAAATGGCCCATGGAGTTAAATTACTAACTAAGATTCAACATATATTACCAATGAAGTGGAGGATTGAATTACCAAGAAAATATTTAAAATTAATACAGTCTGTAGTAAAAATGATCAAAGTAAAATATTAGAAAAACAATATCGAATCATTAGAATACTTATTAAAATTAAATTGCCTCTTACTATTTTGGAAAAGACCTTCAGTATAATTACAGAAAAATATACACAAGCGAACTAAGACTTATCACAAAATCAAATTTAAAAAGAAAATCTTTGAAAAATCATTTACCAATTTTACAATTGATTTATGGAACAAACTCCATCCAAATATTAAAGAAGAACGAAATTTCAATAAATTTAAAAAATCATTAAAAATTTCACTAAAACGAAGAAGATCCAACTACTTATCAAATTATAGGACAAAGTCCATAAACTATAACAAAGCTATTGAACAATGAAAACCAACTATTTATATCCTCAAGGACAATAAACATTCGAAACCAAGACAAAGTATTTTTTTAGAACCAAGTTAATTTCTATCTATTGTTTTAATTCTTCATAAGTGTTAATCAATTGATTTGTAAAAAAAGAATTAAATAAATAAATAAATAAATAAATAAATTATTTCACAAATATTGTCAAATTGTAAGGAAGAGCAGTTTACAACTCAAAAGAGAATTCCTACTTAGAAATTATAGATTTCCGAAAAGTTTAAAAAACGTTTTAACGAAAAGATTCCACCCTGTAGCAATTTGTGTAAAAAAATGTGATGAAATGCGAAGAAAATAAAAATATCCAGGAATATTGCATCGAATTGTTGTAAAAATGATCTAAATTCGTTTTTAAAGAAATGAATTCATAATCTCTAAATGGAAAAACATCAATTGTTGTTTGAAACCACATTCAAATATAGAACCTACGTGATATGAAAGGACATCATGTGCAAAATGAATTGGAAATCTCAAATTTATGAAATGAAGACTTCATAAAATTGTGAAAATTTGTCACAAAACAAACTTGAAAAAATTGAACACTTAATGTTCAATAAAAATGCATTGCTTTTAGATATATTTGCTTTGCTCACTTCAATTTTTAAATGCTTCAAAATGGTTAAATATTAGAAAATCTGAAGAAACTTCAAAGTATCCTATAGGCTTCTTAAAAGAGCTCTAAGTTTGTTAAGTCCATCAACTGTCCTGATGAACTCAAAGTTGCAAATGTTTTTTCCAGTCAATGAAAAAGGATTAAGCAAAATTTCTTTGAATTACACGCATATATCGTTATTAATTATCAAAGTTAATTTGTCTTTTTGAATGCTATGCCAGAGTAGGGAAAACGCGAAATGTTTACATTATTTCTTTAGATCTTAAAAAGCACTCAGTTCGATAGATCATGGAATGCTCGTTAAAAAATTGTCAGATACATTATTTTGCGATATTTAAGCATATATTTGCTGTTTCTAGATTTTTCGAGCAATGAAAGCATGAATGTACCTGCATGAACTCCACACAATGTGACCTTGAAAAATATGTAGTTTTCCATCTCATTGTTTCTTCAAAGTATATCTGGACAAGACATTTTTTAGCTGTTGTATTATTGTTGTGAACCCAGCAACAAAGACTACGTTGGGAATGGAATAAAAAACAGTAATATCATTAGAATTGAAGCAAGATAAATATTTTGATTTTAATTGTGAAATATATTTTATTAAAGAATTCCTTGTAGATACTTGGCAAACAAATACTTGAATCATCATTATCTCAATATTAATTTCAATAGTTTGATCTCACGGAATTTTTTTTTTAAAAAATGGAATATTTTAGCTCTAAATATCTGCTTTTTTAAATCAAATCAATACCATTATCATGCTTAGACGTTGAAAACACATAGACTCAATATTAATTTCAATAGTTTGATCTCACGGAATTTTTTTTTTAAAAAATGGAATATTTTAGCTCTATATATCTGCTTTTTTAAATCAAATCAATACCATTATCATCCTTAGACGTTGAAAACACATAGAAACATATTTGTTCAGAACACAAACTACTCGCAAATGGTATTTAATATTCTACTGAAACTGAACATTTATTTTTAATAATTCTGAATATTTCTCCAATTTTCGCATTTTATGTTTTACACTGACGCTATTTATAGTTGTAAACAGTATTTTATATTGTAAAAATCAAATCTAAATATAGACATTTCTTCTTCTTCTTCTTCTTCAACAAAGAGCACCATCATATTCACTGCCATCAAAATAACTAGAAACAACAAATCTCAGCCCAATAAACAAATCAAAGTTGGCCAGTGATTAGATTTATCCACGGATCAATTTATTTGAATGCAGATCGATCTCGGATTACTAAAAAGATTACTAGCACGTCGTAAAAGAAGAGCAGTGGTATTTCAACATTGACATGAGTAAAATAAAAGAACACAACCACATGAGTAGGGCTTGGCAGTATACCGAACTCCAATATCATGGTATTTTATGTAGCAAACTGCAGAAATTTTGATAAAACCAAAGAAGAACTAACCTTTTTGGACAATAAACTCATTTATTTTTAGTATGTTGTGCTCTATTTAAGGCCTTCTTAAATGCTTAAAATAAGTCTTGCTCTAATTCATCCGCTTACTTGGAGTATATTTTGTAAAGTTAAATGAAAGAAAACTGAATACTAAGTTTTTTAGTAGTGATTTGCTGAAATCTACTCTCTACATATACAATTTGCTTAAAATGTCATATCTATAAAACAGTATTTTATATTGTAAAAATCAAATCTAAACAAGATAATATTTTCTTCTTCTTCTTCTTCAACAAAGAGCACCATCATATTCAATGCCATCAAAATAACTAGAAACAACAAATCTCAGCCCAATAAACAAATCAAAGTTGGCCAGTGATTAGATTTATCCACGGATCAATTTATTTGAATGCAGATCGATCTCGGATTACTAAAAAGATTACTAGCACGTCGTAAAAGAAGAGCAGTGGTATTTCAACATTGACATGAGTAAAATAAAAGAACACAACCACATGAGTAGGGCTTGGCAGTATACCGAACTCCAATATCATGGTATTTTATGTAGCAAACTGCAGAAATTTTGATAAAACCAAAGAAGAACTAACCTTTTTGGACAATAAACTCATTTATTTTTAGTATGTTGTGCTCTATTTAAGGCCTTCTTAAATGCTTAAAATAAGTCTTGCTCTAATTCATCCGCTTACTTGGAGTATATTTTGTAAAGTTAAATGAAAGAAAACTGAATACTAAGTTTTTTAGTAGTGATTTGCTGAAATCTACTCTCTACATATACAATTTGCTTAAAATGTCATATCTATTTCAAACACGAATTCTGCTAATCCCCAAAGATGTGTAAAATAGATAACCCTACTATTGAACTAACATTTTGGATCCAGATAATATTCACGAGAGCCACGAATCGCACTTTCAGATCCAGATCCATGGATCTCAGAACTGTGGAAATTTTCATTAACCTCCAGATCCATGAATAAGTCTACCAGTGTTATTAGAAGTACCTGCTCATGAAAGCAAATTATATTCTAATAACTATTCTCGTGTTTATTTTAATCAAAGATTTTTAGCAAACAATTCTCTTAATATAATTTGTCAATTAAATACTTGTAAGAGCTTTTCACATGAAAAATGTCAACCATATTTGACTTCTCACAATTAGAGCTAAGAGCTAACTTATTCTAATTGAAAATGTTAAAATTACTGTCGCGAGATTTCGTAGTATGAACAATAAGATGTGCCTCAATCATGGAATTGCAAGCAAACAACGAAATATTTACAGTTAGAAATGAATATAATTCTTAAATTCAGTGAAAACCTCAGAAGACGACATGCATTCACTTCCTAAATGAAAAGCTTGAAAAAGAGACTAGAAAGTGACAATATGAGGCAAATATGGCCCGAATTCGACCTGATCGGATATTTATTACCCGACTCGGCCCGACCCGAAACATTGACTTTGACTCTGTCCAATCAAATGATCATTAACATTAATCATTTTATGATAGGGGAAACGGCAATTCATTGGTATTGCTTAATGTTCTAGAGTTTTCTCAAATCACACACACATATAAATTNATCCAGATCCATGGATCTGAGAACTGTGGAAATTTTCATTAACCTCCAGATCCATGAATAAGTCTACCAGTGTTATTGGAAGTAACTGCTCTAGAGTGTTTTGTAAAAAATTACAATTTTTTTCATGAAAGCAAATTATATTCTAATAACTACTCTCGTGTTTATTTTAATCAAAGATTTTTAGCAAACAATTCTCTGAATATAATTTGTCAATTAAATACGTGTAAGAGCTTTTCACATGAAAAATGTTAACCATATTTGACTTCTCAAAATTAGAGCTAAGAGCTAACTTATTCTAATTGAAAATGTTAAAATTAATGTCGCGAGATTTCGTAGTATGAAAAATAAGATGTGCCTCAATCATGGAATTGCAAGCAGACAACGAAATATTAACAGTTAGAAATGAATATAATTCTTAAATTCAGTGAAAACCTCAGAAGACGACATGCATTCACTTCCTAAATGAAAAGCGTGAAAAAGAGACTAGAGAGTGACAATATGAGGCAAATATGGCCCGAATTCGACCTGATCGGATATTTATTACCCGACTCGGCCCGACCCGAAACATTGACTTTGACTCTGTCCAATCAAATGATCATTAACATTAATCATTTTATGATAGGGGAAACGGCAATTCATTGGTATTGCTTAATGTTCTAGAGTTTTCTCAAATCACACACACATATATATATATATATATATAAATTCGGGGTTAAGGTATATCTTAGAATGACCAAATGCTGATTTCGTAATTGTGGTTAGATTATGTTTGTTAAATGAATGGATAACGTATGTGGGAAGTAAAAAATTATTGTGGCTGATCGGCTTATATACAATTAAACCCCATACTTTTAACTGAAAAACAACGTTCAACGTTTGGGGTGCAGATTCTACATGGTGGCGGCTTATGAACAAACGTTTGTGGAATTACTAGGGCTATTTTTTTTTACCTGAAAATGCGAACCTTCACCTTATAAATTGATATTATTTCCTAAAAATCATTTTTTTATACATTCTTTTTACCTCGAAACCTCAAATTATTTGTGGCTAAATTTTTCAAGTATTAATTTCAGCACTACAAAGTTAAAGACAAAAATAAAAATATTATCTTTAGCAGTTGTAGTATGCCATGGTTATAACAATTATATTCCATTTCTCGGAGTTCCTATGTTAAAGGGAATTGCTTTGTAAATGTGAATTTATTGACTTATGATAGACATTAAACATCCCGGGTATGACAAAGAAAATAGAATTCTTATGTACTCCATAGAACAATGTTTAATATCAAAAGGCAAGAGACAAATGCAATCCTACAGAAATGTTACATGTCACCAGTTTATTAAAACTACAATGGAGCTTGATAATAAATTAAAAGTATGTAAATTTCAAAATCATGATAATTGCGTTTCAAAAAAAATAAATGCATCTTAACCCGAATCGGCAAATTTGAAAATCTGAATTTTTAAGAAAAATTCTATAAAGAGATCGTTTTTGAGAAAGTATTTTTGTTAAAATGTTGTGCGCTAATCAGCCATATAATTGTAACTGCATGATTAAAAGACATTTGTTAAGAAATTTCATGAGTTTTCTAAAATTCTATATTGTCAACCTCGTACAGAAGTATTTAAAGTAAAGTTTTCACAGTGAAAATATTGACTCGCAAGGCTATGCAATCACAGACTTCTAAATAGTGCTACTATTTAGAATTCTATGATACAATGCACATACTTTTAATTAAAATACCGATAAATGTTTTAGGAAAAGATCCTGCGATATCGGTATTTTTCGGTATTGACAAAGTACCGCGTATCGGTATACCATCGCGCTCTACCAGAAACTTGCAGCTTTGTTTGCAAGGAAATATGATTGGTATGCTTCTGTCATTTGTAAAAAATGAAATAAGCGAGTAGTTTGCATTTAGCATTATAATTTAGTTGTAATGTTTTGCCTTGTCTCTTATTTACAAAATTTGCAAGACATTTGGATCTAAATCAGCATTGAATGGGATATTTCATATGCTAACTGCATTCTCAATTCAAAAACACTCACTCTTATCCAAAAATAAAGAGTTCTAAAAAACAAATTTCTAAAATTCAACAACAACATGTAACACAACAACATCGCATACTGTTGTACATGCAATCGACTTTGCTGTTATAATTCAATTTTTGACATTTCCAAGAACACATTAGGTGTCCTAGAACACTCAATTTTTTGCTCTAGTGATATAGGAATTATTTCAAATTCAATAGCAAATCTATAAATTTTAGAAGTCGGCAAACTTTAACCAGTAATCGAATTCAACAATTTTTATATGCATTTACCTGCACGAAGTTTGAAGTAAATTATTGATTCTATTTCTAGGAAAATATCTAGAGAATATTTTTCTAACTGTTGTGATTCAGAGTTGTAATTGGGCGTTTTTGACCCATGACCTGTATTGACAAGTCTAACACTGACTTGCGACCAGTCTCAATCTAAGAATGATTACTAGCATAAAACACACATAATATCTTAAGATAAAAGTATCAATAAACACAACACACAATCAATAAAATAAAAAAATATTTAAAATCTTTAGGAATTAGAAAGAATCAATTGACTTCTTAAATTTACTAATCATGCACGAACGATCAAACGTCTGCCAAGTGTAACTGCTAAGACCAGGCTTGGCATTTTATATTGTGTACGCAACAAAATATGTTGTGTGCGATAAAACAATTTCAGTTCTCCAAAATTTACCATTTTTCCTTTGATGGAAAATTTCGGGTCACAATATTTTCAAATTTTTAAGAAATTAATAAGCGAAATATTTCTATTTATGCCAAATAAAAAAAGGAAAATCCCATGAGTTATAACATGAATGTATTTTTACACAAACGTAAGAATTTTAGGCATCAAATCTAAGCTGACATTAAAAAATTTTGCTAACAATCAGAGGTTTGCAATAATGAATTGGTATTGCGCTATAATGCAATATTTGTTTTGCAATATATTAGATAAACTATATTGTAATAATTTGCAGCACGTTGAACAAAATATAACAAAAATACTAAAAAAACTATCTAGTGTTTTCAAATATATTTCTAGCTAATCATTTCAAAATAGATAAAAAATTATAGATATAACTACACGTAATGATAAATATTATGATTTTTTTCTTTGCTTTTAATTAAAAGGACAAAAACATCGGATTTTGATAATTTATTGCGAATTTTGTGATCTCCAGTGTCTATTACCAACATATAATATAATTGAATAAGTTCTTAGCATTGCTGATTTTAATTTATCTAGCAACAGTAGAAGTTTTTTGCTTTCAATTTAAAATTTTTCTCAATATCAATTGGCGATTATATGCTATCAAAATTGTGCAACTATCTTTGCAAGGAAATTAAAAAAACTTTTTTTGATTTTTGTTGTATAAACGCTTAATGCACAGTAGATTGGGATTAGAATTATAAAACCGTGAATCATTCTTTGAGCTTAGTTAGCATATTCAAAGACAATAACATAATTTTTTCTAAATAAATCACATATGCTAATAACATTGAGGTTTCAATTATGGGAAAGGAAAGCATTTCGTTACAACGATTTTATCTTTTTCTAATTAAAATATTGCAAAAATTTGGTGTTATGTTATTGATTTTTGTTTTGCCCAGGCCCTTTTTTGAATATTTCAGCCTCTGGCTATTTGCCAAGTTTATAGTTTTGTGTAGTGCAATTACTTTGGGTTTGGTTTTCGTTTGTGATGTTAATCATTCCCCAAATAATGAAATAGCGAGCATCATTATCATTAAACTTTACATGCAAGTATTATAATCACACGTGTTGTTGAATTACTTCTCGTTTATTTTCGCATTGCACACAGTGCAGTTGTTCTGGTTTTTGTTTGAGTTAATTGATCGTTGCTAATCACTCATATTATGAAGGCCTTTAAATAAAAGTTTACTATGAAGAAATGTGTTCTATTCTGCTGTATATTACCTTGAAGATTCTAGCGAATACCATTACTGTTGGGTCATTTTGTTATTATTTAATATAAATATAACTGTAATTAAAGCCTAGTACTCGTAAGGATTCGGAAGTTGTGAACTACATGGCGAGCTCGCCTTGCAGGGTCTCACTTTGAATGATAATACAGATACAGTCTGCATCATACAGATAACTAGAAATTTATTATTGAGCAGAAATGTGATTTTACTACATGTACAAAGAAGTCATTGTGTTGTACTTTTCATTGCATTTTCTTGGACAAATCGCATATTTAATTCAGCAATGCGAGATATCAAGAATCTGAAAGTACAATTGGCTTTCATTTAAGACATGTATTTCTGCTTACTGGCTTCTGGACACTATTTGTAGTAACAACATTTTCAAACGAAAACGAAATGCTAGCCATTTTTTATCACTTCCAAAATCTAAAATTCTTTCCTTTAAAGTGGGTATGCTGCTCCAATGAGATTTTGCTATTGATTGATTCATAGAGTGATCCCGAATGTCATCTAAGTGAAATACGAAATGGTTTTGCTCCATTTTCAATTTCTATTAGACGACCAGGGCTATTTTCATAAAGCTTCAATACTAGTAAGTTACTGTTGGGTAGCTGTGAAAAAAAGTTTTTATATAAGCAAAATTTATTTTGCAAATGATATAAAAATAATTTCAAGAATATAATTTCCTTTTATGCAAATATTTTTGGCTCAAGCAATTTTTTACAGATTTTCATAATTACATTTTTGAGTCGCTAAGACCTCTCACAATAAGTATATATTTCCCGAAATTGAGAAGCAATATTTAACAAAGTTAGAAATAGAAACAAGCTTAGATATTAACTTAATTTGCTTTAAACTACAAAGAATATTTTTGAAACAAAATTGAAAATTTATAAACAAATATATTTTCAAAAATATTTTTAATGTTCTTCATGAGAACTAAGCATGTTGTTTTGTGTTGTGTAGTAAATTTGGCATGAAATTCATGAAAACATTGTTATGGCAACAATGGCGATTGCGTTGAAAGTCTTCTATTGATAAACATGATTTAGTTGAACGTGATATCTCATTAAAGGTGGGAGAATGGAAAGTTTCCTGGAATTGATAGAGTGCTCTGTGTGTCGTTTGATTTATACGAAACCTGTAATCTTAAGCTGTCTTCATTCCTTCTGCATGGAATGCTTTCACAATTGGGCAGGAAACATAAATTTAGTTAAATGTCCTCTATGCAAAAACCCAACAGACGTGAATGCAATAAAAAATGATTTTCGTACAGCTGAGTTGGTTACGTTTTACAAGTCATTTGAAAGTGCACCAAATCGTCTTAGCTGTTGTGACGAGTGCAAAGAACATACAGAGCTAGATGAAGTTAATATATGCAAAGATTGCAAAGCAGTTCTATGCCTTAACTGTTGCTTTAATCACAAGACTCATGTTGTTTATGCCTTAACTTCACAACATACTTCCTATTGTGAGGAACACAGTGAAAAACTGAAATACGTTTGCAATGATGCTAATTGTAAGAAATTGTTTTGTGCAAGTTGCATACTTCAATTTCATGTTGGTCATGATTTCAAAACAATTGAAAAGCAAAGAGAAATAATCAGGTGTAACATTAAAAAACATCCTAAGAATGTAAAAAGACAAAAAAAACAATTAAGAACGGACATCAACAATTTCAAGCAAGATATAATTGAAATTGAAAATATTTTCAAGGAGCTTGACTTACTTGCTTGCAAAAGGCGGGATTTAATTTTTAATGAAGCGAATTTGGCTTATGAGAAAGAGAGTATTGAAATGACTCAGTCCCAAACTGAAATGATTAGAAATATTCAAGAGAACATGTTGAAATCAGAGAAATTGGAAAAGATTCTTTCAGATTTAATACAATTTAATGATATTGACCTATATAAAGTGGATTATTATGATGTGAATGACATCAATGCAGCGGTCAGTAATCAAATAGAAAGAAAAAACATAAAATTTATGAAAGATAAATTATTGAAAAATATTTCGAACACTTCTAATGAAAATGGTATAAAAAAATGAATTTTAAACAAAAAGGAAGGAAATTTTTGTTTGGAAAAAACTACTACTTGTCTTGTGCAAATAATTTGAATGAAAAATCAATGAAGCCTCAATTATTAGCAAGATATCAAAGGGAAGGGGAATTGCATGACATTTTGTATGATAATAAACATGATGAGATTTATTCACTAATTAAAGAGAACTACAAATTTTTTATTACAAAAACTTCAAGAAGTGGTAGTACTAGAAAATTTATTATTGAATTTGCCAGAGGTTACACCTATAACAACTGGTTAGCACAACTACCCAATAGTCACTTGCTAATTTTGATTTCGCCTGATCTAATTGAAGTAGACAATGAGTTAACTGAATCAAAACCATTTCCCATTCCATTTTGTAATGTGAAAGAAATTTCACGCATTTGTTCAAGCCCTTGTAGGAATGTTGTTTTATTCGTATCTACAAAGTTGTCGAGTTTTTTTAAATATTACATAAAGTCGCAATCATTTGAAAAAGCAGACTTCCCAAAAAAATTCTACAAATTTGAATTTCCTGGAATTAGCCTACATGAAAATTTAGATTATATTGCCCTCAGTACTCACGATCAAATTCATTTGTTTTCATTTGAAACTCAAAAAATTTTACATTCATTTGGCATATTAGAAAATGATCTTTGGGGAGAAGTTCTAGATCCAAATGTTTACAGAGGACTTGCTTTTCTAACACAAAATGTTCTGATAGCAGGACATCTCTGTGATATTAATATATCTCTAAAAATATTTAACGTAAGCAATGGAAAGCTGCTAAGAAATATTCCGACGATATACAATGAAAACAAAGCATTATATGTAAAGGAAGAGTCATATCTTATGTCTACAGGAAATGATTCATTGTTGATTATTAGTCAAGACAAACAATTATGGAAACTCAAACTTTAATGAATTCAAAGTCGAAAACTAATTTTTTATTACATAATATGTATTAGGTTTTTGTAACTCAGCCTTTATACAGTTTTCTACAAAAAAATTTCTAAGCTGAATCTAATTTTTTTTCCAAACATGCGTTAAAATGCATTATTTTACTTAAAGGTACTGTAGTAAAAGCTTGGGCCGATTTTTTTGGCTCAAGCCCGGCCCATTTCAAAATATCAATTATTCGGCCCAAGCCCATTCTAGCCCAAATCAATTTTCTCTTATGCCACTGATTGTGTCCTTTGCCTCATAGAGGACCATAAGCACTACACTATGAATGTGACCGGATGATTTGCATAATGTAGTGATAAATATGTGTATAAGGACATATCCGTCAGCAATGCTAACTTAATTCTGTTAAAACAAAAATTGCATTGTCAACCTTAACACAATAAGTATGTCAAACAGGTCTGTAGGCCTGGAGGCTAGGAAGTTAAACTCTTCCTGGAGCAGATGTGAGCTCATCTTGTAAATGATTGCATTTGACTAACAAATAGTATTAAATAGGCATTTCCCAAAAATGTTATCAATAAAGGGAAAAATTTTTTAAATTGTTTTAAATATGTGCATAGATTAATCTTAAATTGCTTACAAATTTTTCTAACTTTTTGTTGGCTTCTTTTTAAAATTGTTAAACGCTTTTATCTCACAAATTTATAAAATATCAAAAATCAGAGTGCACAATCTAAATGAGGTATGTCTTCTCTTTTCACAAATGAAGCTGCTTATATTTTAATCTTTTGTTTAGACTATTATGAAAAACATATATAAATGTTGCCATTGATAGTATTGTAATGTTAAATGAGATAATAGCGATGGTTGGCATACCTAACAACGATTTATGAATGTGTTTAATTTCCAGATATTTTATTATTAACTAAGCACGCCAAAACATAACTGCCAATTTTGTCCTGAAATCAATTAAGAACTAGGACTTGTAATTAAATAAATCAAAATTTCTGCGCTAACATTTAATGACAAACCCAGTTAAACATAAGAAATGAAAAATTAGTTTTATCTTTAAATTTTTTTCAGATTAACATCTACACAAATACACAAGCATATTAACAGTATTTAATTCAAGTGGCTGAGTCCTGTAAAAAATGTAACAAGCAAAGCTTAGCGAATCGTTCACACTGAATTGAATCTGATTAATATTCAAACAAAAATAAATTTAATTGATAAAATAAAATTAGCGATTAATTAGTCTTAAAATTTTTCAGATCTACGTTAAGCTATTAATTAACAGCAATTCAGTTTTTACTTAATTCATTAAAGTTTCAGTTTCAATGTTTCATTACCTTGATAATAAATCATTGCCTACAGATATAGGATATGTGAAATCATATATTTCACATTCTTCGTTTTCATATGTTATCTTCTCAAATTTTCTCAGTTGTTTTCTATTGGTTACGTCAAATATCATTAGAGAACAAACTTTACACACTGCGATCAGAACATTTTGTGTTAGAAATGCAAAATCAAACTATTGCGTGTTATTGACTTACTAAATGAACATAACATTGCTTGAACTTTATATGAAAACAAGTACATTTCTGTCACACTACTAAATGAATATAATATAAATTTTTCACTTAGACTAATTGAGAGAACGTATTTATATTCATTTATGAATAAGTTTGCTATTTTCAAATGAATACGATTTTATGCAGTAATAAAAAACTCGACAATTTACGAGATTCGAATAAAACAACATTCCTGCAATGCCTTGAAAAAATGCGTGAAATTTAGTTAAAATGACAAAATGAAATGGGAATGGTTTTGATTCAGTTAACTCACTCTTTACTTCTACTAGAAGTATAGAACAGAGATGGAAGCGGTGCAGATTTTAGTGACCTGCCGGCTGGGTTCCCACTTTAGAAAACTCTTGCCCTATACCGGCCCGACTTGCCCACCCTACCTTGCTCCATGGGTCGAGCCGCCTCACTTTCATCTTGGTATATAATCGAAAGGGATTAATACTAGTAAGTTATCATTGGGTAGCTGCGATCAGCAGTTGCTATGAAAAGAATATTTGTCAATTATAAAACTAAATCTATTTGTGCTGCCACTTCTTGAAGTTTTAGTAATAAATATATTGTCGTTTTCTCCAATTAGTGAATAAATTTCATCACATTTATTATTCAAAATATCACGAAATTCTTTTTCACTTATTGAATATCTTGCAAATTCTTGATGTTTCATTGATTCTTCAAAATATAATGCTTTGTTCAAATTATTTTCATAAAATGAATAATAATTTTTTTCAAACGAAAATATAATTTCTTTTTTCTTTTGCAAAATTCATTTTATAATTTCTAACATATGAATGTACACGTTCTTCTATATCGCCTTAATTAGAGGTATTTGAAATACATTTCCAGAATTTAGCTTTTACATATTGTAAGTCATTATTTTCTATTTGATTAATGGCTGTTGCATTGATGTCATTCACATCATAATAATCAACTTTATAGAGGTCAATGTCATTAAATTTTTTTAATATTAACATTCTCTTCAATATTTTAATTTGGATTTTAGTCATGTCATTTCTTTGTTTTTCGTAAGCCAAATTTGATTCACTGATGATAAAATCTAGTATTTCACGTGCAAGCAAGTCAAGCCCCTTCAAATCCTTTTCATTACATTAATAATATTGCACATTTTGATATTTTTTGTCATTCACACTCAATGAATCGCAGATCATCATTGATCCCAGCTAGTTAAACGGAAATAATACTATTCGTTGCTAAACTAATCACATATGCTATTAACATTGAGTATTAATATATATATATATATATATATATGTATATATATGTATATATTTATATATTTATATATGTAAATATATATTTATATATATATTTTTATATATATATATATATATATAAAATTGTCATTTTTGAAATATGAATCTGGTTGTATTATCAGTTAGTTCTATAAATTAGTGCCAAGTAAAATCTTTAATCAAAAGAGTAGAGTAACTCCTTTTAAAGAAGAAACAAATAGATATTGTAGATGGATAAGTTTAATTATTATTGGCAATGTAATTCTGTACACTTTGGAACAGTACATTTTTCTCAAACCGTGTTTTGTATTTTCTTAATAACTAAACAACATATTCTCTACCTACCACAACCAGATAATGTAAGAAGTATTTTTCAACAGTAAACCTCTTAAATCTACAACTTAGACAGTTCTACGAGAATAAATTCTGAAAAAATTGTTCTTGTAGACTGGCTTGTAATTTAAATCGAAGTCAGTTTTTTCTCATTTGTTTTCATTTTTTTCCAAAAGTACATTTTGTGGAATACTTATATTTTTTTACGAGATAACACACAACTAAAACTTAATTTGTAATATATATATATATATATATATATTGATTGCATACTTTATCTCCTGATCTGCATTGCATATTTGTTCACTTTGCAATTGCCTTGAAATTTGTTAACTTACACTTATGTTTTAAAAGCGATTTCTTAAATTTCTCGAGTTAATTGATGTTGAATCCAATGTCAAAAGTTTATCTAAAGTTTTTAAGAGGTTTGCACACACTGGCTAGACTAAGCTACATCAAAGGTTTGGCATACTGAGATTTTTCAAATTTTAAATTTGTATATTCTTTTTTTAATTGGGATTTTGCTTGTATTTGTAGTTTAGTTGAATGCATAATACTAATAAACACCACTTTAGGGTACTCCATGGAAAAACTACAGCAACATGACTTAAATGCATATATGACTTAAACCGAGGAAATAGTTTTCTAAAAAATACATAAATGTAAATAAAAGGTCACTTCGCTAAATAAATATCACCTTAATAAAATGCAAATACTGGAATTCATCATATATCACAAACGTCTTTCGCATATGGAACAAATTGAAACTGGAAACAAGGAAGGCTCCAACTATAAGGAAACTTAAAAAATTACTAAAAGAAAATTTACTAGCTGATCAATATATCTTAGGTTATAATAAGAAACTAAACATGTGGCAAAATTACTAATTTTAAAATGTATTTATTTTAACACTTTTTTGTTTATTTTTTTCTTTTAATATTTATGATTAGTGCCGTAGTTTTTTTCTACTTGTCTTATTGTATGTGTTTGTTAAACTTTGTAACCATGTATAAACATTAAAAAATGTAAACAGATGCAATGTAGACAGGAAGTGTTAAAGCTATTAAAAATAATTCTTTGGGTCACTACAATTGCAAATAACTGCCGTTGCATTTGTCAATTAGTTATTTTGACTGCTGAACGACGCCTCGCTATAAAATATCCTATTCTTTACACAAAATACGCAAATTTCGCCTACTTTCTTTTGTTTATGCTTACTGTAATTTTCAATGCAGCAAATGTTATATATTATGGAGTCCATAATGATCGCTGCGTAGCATTTACAAATTTGAAATTTTACACTCTTTATACAATAATAGAATATTACTTCGTTCAAGGAATTTTCCCTTTCTTTGTCACATCTCTTAGAAACATTCAGATTATTTAGGAAAAGAGGAAATAGCAAAAAAACAGAAAAAAACAATAAAGATAGCAATGAAAAAAAAGTTACAGCCTTACTTTTAATGATTTCAACAATATTTCTTATTAAATTGGCTATGGTTAACCTATTTGGCTATTTCGGAGTCAATACATCAGTAGATTTCATCTTTTATTTATACTCTGTGAAATTCTTCTGAGACAGACTCCATGAAATAATTATGTTTCGGTGTGGTAGATAAATCAGTCTTGCAATAATCCAATACAACGTACAGTGCTCAAATAAGGCCACCAATTCAATCTTATCTAATCTGTGACACTGAGTACTAGTTAAACTGCCATTTGTAGGCTGGGAATCTCATATTTTGAATACATCCGTTGTAGCACATTTTGTTGAATATAAGTATCTTCATTTTTCATTCTACACAGCGTAATCACATCGGCCTTATTAGGGCCAACCGACACAAATAAGGCCATACACAACCATGTAATTTATAGTCCCATGTTGCATTTATTGATTATTAATTCATAAACAGAAATGATTTAATATAGTACCTATATGATACTTGATTATTATTTGTACTGAAACATAAGCAATGTATGATATATGTACTTACTACTTACTATGGGACTACTATAATCCATTTGTGCATGCAAAGACAAACCGATGTTTTTTTTAAAAAAATCATAAACCTCCATAAACTCCATAGAAATTCTATATATTCCCTAAAGACTAGAAAACAGAATTTGCATCAAAAAGTCGATAGTGTCTGAGTAAATAAGTCTAAATCAAAATCTTAAATCCGATTTAAGAAATTATCATTTTATTCAGGAAGTCCAAAACAATCTTCATCCTATCTTCTCCACAAAGAAGAATGCCCAACCTGTTTTGCTACTTTGATCCTTTGTACAATTGTAACATTTGAATTCATATTAAGCCGCTCAAGTATTTAATTGAATTTCACTCAGAACTATTAAAAAGTCTTCTTCTAACCAATCATCAGTTACGAAACCATAAAGCTAAGAAAAAATATGAGAAACAGTCAATCCAACACTTAAATTAATATTTATTGCGGAAATGTGTGAGTGCTATCGATCTTACTAAATGGTGTTACCAGAATATAATAATGCTACCCAGCGTATCGTAAGCACGTGTACGAAGAAAGATATACATTTCAAATATTTTGATATCAGCATACTTATTATATGATTTTTTCATTATATATATATATATATATATATATATATATCTATATGCCGCATATATGTATATTTATACATATATATATATATATATATATAT
>CABFPE010000029.1:1116484-1138365 GCA_900660155.1 Hofstenia miamia | reverse complement strand
ATATATATATATATATATAGTGTGCATATTTTAAATTTTATAAATATACATGTATAGTAGTTTGTAGTATTTGTTTGTTTGTTTATTTTAGCAATAAATTTGCTTGACTCAAATGATTAAATAGACATAGAAAATGTTGACCTCCCGGTATGTTTGTTTTCTGATGTAAGGCAAATCATTTGAAGGGAACAAAAAAATTTAGATCTCATTTTTGGCAAATTTACGCTAGCAAGTATTCATATGCATGCGTAATTTGAGAGAAAAATAAAAATTTCAGGAATTTTGTTATTTGAGTTGTCTGTGATGTCTGTACTACATTATTATTTACAAAACTGCTAAAGTTCATCCAAAAGAATTAAATTATTTTCCTAAACTTCTCGGTTTTGAATTCGTTCTTCTTCTGCAATTAACAATTCCCATTCTTGAAGCAAAATGATCTCTTCGTTTGAGAGTCGATGCAGATTGGCGCATCTATACCCTAAATTACAGAATCCTTCTCTGTGAAATTTTTCACATTTTCTTGGTTTGAAAGATTTTCGTGTTAATGGTGTTTCTAGATCATCGCGAGCATGTGCAAAACGGCATTGATTACCCAAGAAACAGATGCCCAACTTAACATATTTTGGGCACATGAATGCCTTGAATTTCGTCTTCACTAAGTTTCTTGATTTCTCAGTGTTAGCAGGTGATATGTAAAGGTCTGAAGAAGTGTAGCAATCGCTTACTGACATGAATATTTTTGAATGAATTTATCCAACAGAGCAAGTATTCATACACTATTGATTGCTGATTTTGATGATGAACTTGACTAATCACTTCAATTCACTCGCTTCCCCCAATCAACACAATTGATTGGAAGCAAGTGTGATCCTAAATTAATTAATGAAATCATGGTAGCTAATTATAAAAAGCTGGTGTCAAAATTTTTTATTGCTGGGCATACATTTTAAATTTTTTTCACTTTAGCCTAAAATTTTATTTCAAGATCTAGCCAGTGTCGTTATGGCACATGGGCTTGCACCAATTGGGATCTGGTAAAGAGCCACACATGTGCATATATTTATTTTTCAATAAATGGAGTTTCACAATGTCTTAGAAAATTGGGATCTCAAAATTTGGTACACTGCAAAAATAATAGACCTAATAGAAAAGCTTGGATGAGTTCTTTCACGTTTTCTTTCTGAACAATATTATTTCAGATATAATTTTTATTTGATCAAAAATTAAGCCACTGTACTAAAAGGCAGAGTTCTCCTTTGGTCAGTGTTGATGTTAAATGTATAAAGATAGATGTAATCAGAAGCTAAATCCTGAATGATGATTGCACAGGTAACATTTGTAGTAATGGCCACATTAATAGATTTAAATTGGATTAATGTTGATTTCACAGCACATAAAACTCCTCCCTGTGCACCATACAATTCTATAAGAGCTCAGAAACTATGATGATTTAAAACATGTTTGCTAAGCCAAGTTTCACAAATACAAACTACATATGGTAGATACATTTGCAGAAAGTTAATAAACTTAAGGCATCTAAGGAGTAACAAACTTTGAATATTACATAGAATAGTGGAGAAATTCTGATAACGAATTTTATTTTTATGTAATCTAATCAAATTGAGATTGTAATATTGTTATGATATAAAACATTGTTGTTAATTGTAGGCACTGATCTTGCAGCACATTTTCCAATAGCACATGGCATTTTATAGTGAGCCATTTCTTGTAACAATTTCCTCAAGCATAAGATCATGAGAAACACACACATTTGTGGGTAGAGACTTTAGATGATGGAATCTTGCTAAAGTCTTTTGAAACCCCTATGCCCTAGATAATGTAACTAAGAGGGTCTTGCACGTGACTGGTCAAATTCTCCAATACAATGAAGATCACTAACAGAAACATTAGGGTCTGCAAGATCTGTGCAAAAATGTTTTAAGCAATTTTATCTCTGTATCCAAGCATTTAACTTGATTTTGATCAGTATATTTTCTGGGATGCAAATCAATACAAACCTTGCAAAAGAGATTTGACCCTTTGTTTATATATTGATTAGTGACTTTTGAAATATCTTGAAATTAGATAACAATATTGTCAAATTTTGCTGTTTTGAATTAATTTTGTTAAGAAAGCTTCTTTTTTAGCAGCTGTAGCACAATTATTGCACAATTATTCAAAAGCAACAGAGAATCAGATTTAAATTGAACTTCAATAATACAATACAATACAAAAAGACTTTATTGCTATTAAGCAAACAAATTTCACTATTTAACAAAATAAAAAAACTCAATGTTTCTTATAAAGCAAATTCTTAAAATTGCATATAGTACAATTACAAGCTAAAAAATGAGTACAGACATTATTAGATGCATATAAAACAATAAATTGTTGTTTAAATAAATTTTTTGATTGCCTTTTTGTATTGAAGATGTATCAAATAGATCAATATTGGAATTTAGATTGATGTAATTTCCTAAGCAAGTAAAAATATTTTGTTATTGATATTCTTAGTGCACATACAGCATTAGTGCAATTTTCAGAGCAATTATTACTAGTTATTGTTGGTTATCATTAAATAATACAATTAATTTATTACAAAGTTGAATCATTAAATAAATTCAAACTTACTTTTTCCCACTTTATTGCAACTCAAATGTTTTTGCTAAATAATATAAGTAGTTCTTATGATTTGAAGAGAGAGAAAGAGAGAGAAAAAAAACATATTACAAGTAAGAAAAATTGCAAAAAGTCCGTTATTTACAAATCATTTATTTATTTATTATAGGACATAAGTCCTGACTGGAATGCTCTGCCTTGCTCTGATCCCTATGAACTCCAAATCATTGATTTTTTCTCTAATATCAATCTCTATCAGCTTGTCACATTTCCAACTAGGGCTGTACCGGAATGTAGTATCCAGTAAAATCAGCAATTACACAGCCAGATCTGAATATCTGGTAAGTTGAATTTGCTTACCAGTTTTTATCTAATAGTATATGTGCAAAATTGTTGCTAAATTTTGAGACAAAACTTCAGCTAAAATTTAAATTTTCGAGGAAAAACTATTTTTCAATGATATGCAAGTTTTCATGTAGCAAAACATGTTTTTCGGTCATATCAGGATGTAGTCTATTTCATTGACTTGACAATCCATTTCCATGCATTCTGAATATTCATTCACTTCAGACACTTAATGTTTGCATTGCTAAAAAATATATATTTTCATTCACAAGAGGTAGAAATTAATTGAAAAATGAGGTTGCTCTACAGTAATAATTGAACAATACCTGTACTGTACATTATCTGATGTCCAGTAAATTATCCAGTATCCAACAGTCAAAATATCTGGTTTATTTTCATTTCACAATCTGGATTCCATCTCTATTCCCAACTCATGCATATTGTAATACTCTGTATCTTGTTTTTTCCAACTTATCTGATGTATCAGTCTGCTCTATTAATTCAACTCTGATCCCTACTGAACATAATTTTTTTTCATTAACACCTCCTCTCTGTTTTATAACTTTACTAGTCAACCCCGGCAAATTTTTCTCATTCACCAGGTGCTTATAACTCTTTTAATCATTTCATCAATTCATCATTTCTTGATCTTCTATCTCTTTATTCTATACATGATTTGGCTCAATCTATTTGCACACTTATCTCTCAAGGATGTTCTCTTTTTATTCCACTCAAAAGTTGGCATCATCAAATCTACCTTTTTTCAATCTTCCCTTTCCATTTATATTAAAAAGAAACTCAGGTTCCTTTCCATTCACCCTTCTAGCAAGCCATACTTACAGAAGTGTCTCAAGTATCTCACATACATATCATCTGAATTATCTGACTAAAATGAACTTTATAAAGTTTCTTTTCTTCAGTTGTTTTCTTCTAATACTTCTCTCAATATTTCAAAAAAACTGATAAAATAAATCTCTCCTTGTTACCCTTGAGCTTAATGGCAAAGTTGCTCATTGACCCTGAAGAATTTCTAACCTCTTTAAAAATGTTTTTACTCTATTTTTTCCTAATGGCTTTTCAATACTTCAGGTTCTACAAATTCAGAATCTTTACTCTTATCTGAATTCATCTGTAATTATTTCTCTCCAAATACGATCTTTAAAATCTTTTCTCTGAAGTCTCATCTCTCCCATGTGATCAGATGCCCCATTCTCTTATTAAATCATTGTGTTTTCACTTGCTCTTTCTTCCTAAAATCTAAATTCCCTAAAATTGGGAAATTTGCCTTAGTTGTTACTATTTTCAAAAATTTTCTCTAACAACACTGCAAATCGTATTGGCCAATATCAATTCTTTCTCACCCAATTCTTACCCTTGAAAGAGTTATATTTATTCTATATTTTGTCCACTGATTTCAAAATCTCAGCATGGATTTATGTCACATAAATCTACTGCAATCTCCCTTCTATGATTCCTTGAGCCATTTCCAAAGATGTAGCCTCTGCATTAGCCGCACTCCAAACAATAACTGAATTTCTTAGAGTTTCTGATAAGGCGTCTAATACACGAAATTTGATAGCACCATCACTTACCTTTAGATAACCAGATAATTTCCCCAATTCTCTTTGAATTTCAGCAGCTTCCAATGATTGATTTAAACATATATTACTCCATTCAGCAGAAGGATTTGAAGGCCTAGTAAAATGATTCTATTCATCTTCAATAGCATTTAGTGCAATTTTCAAAGTTGTGGTTCGTGATTTCAATTTATGCTTAATTCCATTGAATATTGATCTTCTATTGCATTTGGTACAACTCAACTGCATATCCTTACCAAAATCTTTTTCTTCTTCCCCTGTCTTAAAATTCATTTGCCATGAACCAAACGGCTAGATGTACTTAATATTGGTAGGGCCATTGAATATTCAATCAACGTTGGGCGCCAATATAAAAACAAGAGTAATCAAGCAAGTTTACTTGTTATATATATATATGTATAAATATGTATATATATGTATATATGTATATATTTATATATGTACATATATATGTATATATATATATATATATATATATATATATATATATTTGTATGTATATATATACAGGGTGCTCACAAAGTCTTTAAAAACTTAAATACATTTTTAATAAAAAACTAAACTTGGAACTGTCAAATATTTGTGTAATATCAAGTATACTGTGTAGCCAAGTTCTTATTAAAGCATTAACAAATATCTATAAGGGCTTCATTTATAACACCTAGTTTATCTAAACATTATTGAATTTCCTCCACGTTCTTTTTAGCATTTCTTCATCAATTGTCTCTGCAGCGGCATTGATTATTTCTTTAAGTTCACTTATATCCTGTATATTGGTTGGGTACCCACATTTAATTGTGTAATTTCCTTCATTTGAATATCGGATTTCTTTTAATAAACCAAGAAACACATTGTGAATTTATCATTTTTAAAAGGGTTGGAAATCACATATTATATTTTTATTAAATTCCTGAAATATGTTAAGAAATTTTTAATGGCTTCAGTAAAAACTTGACTATATACTTGATATTAATTAAAGATTTCAGAGATTTCCAACTTCATTTGTAATATATATATATATATATATATATATATATGCCGCATATATGTATATTTATACATATATATANCAGGATGTGTACTCTTCCCCATAGAGGTGATTTTCTGCTCTGCGATTACTAAAAAACCTCATTGGAATCAGCTGTGGACCAAATTAGGCTTGCTGGATTGCCTCTAATCTCAGTTCGCTGGGAAAACTAAGAAATGAAATTCAAATTATATATTGAACCGTTCTGTTCAGTTAGCTTAAGAAATGTTTAGCATAATCTGAGATTTTTGATGAATAAATTTTTTGATATTCTTCTTACTTTTATGAGATGTAGGCAACCTCTCCTTTGACCAAAGGCGGAATCCACGCCTATATATATATAAACTAAATTTTTTAAAAAAATGAAGGAAACAAATAGGGTTTTTCGACCTGACCAACGATATTTGGTTGGTATTGTTACCTGATCAGCATGCACTGTCGAATATTTTAAGAAATTTACGAATAGTAACTTAGAATGGAATCAGATATAACTTTGACAATTACAATGAAAAAAGTTGTGGAAATCTCAGTTTAAACGACCTATATATATATATATATATATATATATATATATCATATTCCAACTGGAAAGCATCAGCTCATGTATCAATAATTGTAATCAATTACCACTTTAACAAGCAGAATTGAAAATTTTTTAGATTCCATTGAACGCTTTTCCAGTTACCACAATCAATTTTTGCTTGCATAACAGACACAGTTCCATGCATGAAAAAGGCAGTTAGCTTTTTTCAAATCTCTATGCCAAAACTACTACATTTTCCATGTGTAGCTCATACATTTCACAGAGTGTGTGAGAAATCAGTGAAGTAAAAAAGATTTTCTGATAAGCAGACAGAGGTCATTGATGTTTATGAAAGCCATTGAAACCAACACATATACACCGTGTAAAATGAATGTTTGCAAATCCTGAAATCAAGCTCGAACTTTCTCGCATAGTTTCTCACTATAAAATGGCTTTGCCTCTTTCAAAAGACCTCCAACAACGACATATTTTATGTAGTAAAACAGTGACAGCTATTTTTTGCAAATAATTCATTTAATTACCAACATAAAGGTTAAACTGTTAAACTGAATATGCTTAAAGAAGACCATAATCTTCAGAGCCTACATTCATGTATTTGCGAAATCTGTCAAAATATGAGAAATAACTGTTTCATGAATTCTGTCCAACAGCATCAGCAGATTTGGAAAAGTTATCTTTGTTATATAAACAAATTTTGGCAGACAAGCAAAAGCACTAATTGTTGAAAACCTATTTCAAATGCTGTTCTTGTATGCATTCAATAAATATTTTTGCATTTTTTATTTTGATCATATCATGAATATTTTAGAGGCATAGGTGCATTGCATAGTTGGCCTTTGGAGGTGAATACATAGATCTCAACGTTGTTAGTACTGCATATGCTTACATAGTGATTCAAGCTAACAGTCACCTTAATTTGCCCTACTGTCTACCTAACGGAAATTCTTATTACACAGACACTGAAACCAAAACTCTTGTCTGCTTTACCTGCTCTCATACCTTTTCATTCCCAAGTGAATGCAGCCTTATATCAGCTGTGGATGTTGCTGTGAACCATTAGTGCATGTTGAATGTCATCATGTATACATTTTCTTTGGAAATGCTTATCACTAAACAAATTTTAGTCTCATATTAGCTGTTAATTTGTAGGAATAATAATTTTTTGAGAGAATGCATTGCCTACTCCCCCAAATACCACCTTAGATTCTTCATTGTTTTCATTAAAGATTTTGAATATTTAAAAAGAGATAGCTTAATTACGATTATATCTCTAAAGCATCATTTCACAATTGTGTGAGCTTTCCAAATGAATAAATAACAGCAACATTTGGCCGATTTCACTGTCATTTATTAATTCCGTTCTTCAATACACTAATAATAGAGCGGAATTAATAAATGATTGAGTGAATTCGGCCAAACGTTGCTGCTATTTATTCATTTGTTCCAGTGCAGTTAGTGTTATAGAAGTTCATGGCCTTCTCAATCTATTTCGCTTTGTTGTAGAGCATGTATTGAACTTTCTAAACAGCATTCCTTTTAATAATCCTGCAACTATTGCGTAAACCAATCATTTGACATTAGCTTCTTAATACCAAACAACATGTTTTACCTTTAAAGTCACAAACAGTTTTTTCACAGTCTGTTTAGAAATTTTTGAAAAATATTTTGTCTCCTTGAAGTACATTAAAATGTTCCCATACTATTGTTCAGATGATAATAGCTGTCTGAAATCCAGCAACAACACACCTCAACTATTTTGCGCTCTGTCAATAGATCATCCAAGTCTCGTTCGGACACGCCATGCGCAAAGTCAGAAGTCGCCACAAGAATTGACGATGAAAATGAAGGAGGACTATTTTCAGATTTGAGAAATATTTAATATTTAGTGAGTTATAAGTGTTTAAAATTTTTCATGTAAACCATCAGAAATTGTAAGAAATGCTTGGGTTGTTTATTTGTAAAGATGTGAAACTTCACAATTTTTACAAAAACTACTATTTTCATCAATATTACTAAACATATGAAAAGCCTTGATACCATAGCTTGCTTACAGAAAGAATTTGTGTTCACTAATTTAGCACTTTCTAATGCTCTGTGGAACAGATTTCATGTAAAAAATTAAATATGGAATTTTTTAAACTATAAAAATTGTTTATTCTTTGCATTGGAACCAAAATAAATAATATTTGGGCACAGTTAGTATGGAGATTTTACAAATTTGTGGCTATCTTAATGCCAGAGTTTTTTAGAATTACTAAATTTGGCAAACAAACATAATACATTTTCTTCTTGATCATCTTAAATATTATAGATAGGCCGGCACTGGATTTGTTTTTTAGCTAAAACGCTCAATTGTAGCAAGAAGATTGAACATTTTTCTTATGAAAATATGAGAGCTCTTAGTTTCTGAAAAACAAATTTTGTTTGTATTTAAATTCATTAGAGCTCTTAGTTTCTGAAAAACAAATTTTGTTTGTATTTAAATTCATTAGAGCTCTTAGTTTCTGAAAAACAAATTTTGTTTGTATTTAAATTCATTAGAGCTCTTGAATATACTGTTAAGAAAGAGCTAATAAAAAGTATCATTGTGAATTTTAATATTGATATTTTACATTTATCATATACTTCAAATAATACAAATAAATTATTAGATCGTTGCTAAGAATTTTCCTTTAAATTTTTTGCAGGACCAGCATTCAAGAATTTCTGTGCGTAGCAGATGTACACAAAAAATTGCGTATTGTAAATAATTACATTAGTTATTTTCGTTTTTTCGTTTTTGCAATACAAATCCAATAATACGTTTCTTATTTTAAAAAATATCGGTAGTATATTTTAGTGAAAATATTTATTATTCAGTTCCTTAGTTACCTAGAAACGAAATGTTGTTGCTATGATTAAGTTATGTCATCCACGCGATAAAGAATCATCGGTCATTATTGGCGTTTGGCCCCTGCCTTTAATAAGATAAGATAAAAGAAGATATTCATTATTCAGATAATATTTTCAATTACAAAACTGGTTATTATCTGAATAGCGTCAAGAATGATAACAAATAACTATATTTACAAAAAAAAATAGGACTACAAAATCTGTTCTGTTCAGGCTATGGAAATTAATTGCGCGTTATTGTATAATCTTTATTGTAAAATTTGAATCCTAGCCATGAATTACCCAAAATGAATTTTTCTTTCAACATAAATGTATTCAATTTTCTTTTAAGCTTAATTGCACTCTTAATCATTTAACTTTCAGTTGGTAATTGATTCCAATTGCGAATTGCAACATTAATAAAAGACTGTTGCTTGATTTTTTTACGAAATTTAATGCTAGTATAATGATTAGTTCTTATATTGCGCTTATGAAAAAAGTTTGGAAATGATATTGAATTATAACGAGGTAATTGATTTGTTATTTTAAAAAAACTTAATCAAAATATTAAGAACAAAAGTTGATTTGGAAACAGCATGGATAGCAAAATGTAAATTTTTGTTTTGGAGGAGTTTTTCTGACAAACATTCAATGTCCATTTTAATTGTATTGTAAGTTTTTTTATTAATGATTTATTAAAATTTTAAAAAGTGTATTTGCAAAATTACGATGATTCATGACTAAAGCAGTACGAAATAATTGAATCATATTGGCAGAGGGTAAATGTTTAGCTACGTGTGATATTGCTTTAATACTCATTGTCATGCGCTTTAAAGTTTTTTTTACTTGCAGCTTGCATGTTAATTTTGAGTCAATAGTTATGCCTAGATATTTGAAAAATTCTTTATTAGAGATTGAGGCGTTAATTAAAGTAAAAAAGGTCATAATAATTCAATTTTCTTTGGGAATCCGGATGCAAAATTCCGTTTTTTTCACAGTTGTTGTTTAATTTTGGCATGTTAAAATATTTACTCAATTTTTCACAATTTTGTTCTACATCATTTATTGCTTGATTTAATAAAAATGCATGTACCATCGGCGTATTGAGTCAATTTACAATTCGCATATTGCTGGATGTCGTTTACATATATGTTAAGAAATACCGGTCCAAGGTAGATAGCCAATTAGAGAAAGTATTATTTAATTTGACGCACTGAATTCTGTTGGTTAGATAACTATAGATATTAATTTAACGCTACGTTCATATATTTCATATATAAGATATCGTAATTAATAGAGTCAAAAGCTTTTGAAAGATCGAGACGGCCAGTGCAACAAATTGGTTAGAGTCAAGAGATGAACGCCAATTTTGCGGTAGTATACTAAACCAAATTGTGTTTTGACATTAGCTAGTGTTTTGAAAGGTGGTCACCAATTTGATTATTTAAAAGCCGTTCGAACATTTTACTTATTGGCGAAGTAATTGAGGTCGGCCTATAATTAGTAGATAAAGTAACACCTTTCTTCTTGAAAACTGGTGTAATATATGCTTGTTTCAATCAATTTGGAAGGATGCTATATTTTAAGGATTCATTGAAGATGAAATTTAGAGGTTCAACAATTACAGAGTCAGTTGCTTTAATATCCAGGAAAGAATTTTATATGGACCACTAAATTTATTGGATTTTAGTTAATTATTTCGTACGTAGTCGAAAAACGAAAAATGAATATTTTCTACCGAAGTCAATAATGAAATTTTTAGTGCAATTTGTTAAAATATGTTTGTAATACAAAATTCAAAACTGCTGGCTGACAACATTCTTTGAAATACAAAGCGAATATGTATAAACTAACTGCAGCTTTTTTTGCAAAAATACTGGTTTGTTACAACACATACTTAGATTTAGTTTTTACTGCATAACTAAGTTTGAAATAAGTTAAAAATAACTTCGTTATTGGATCATTTTTGGATTCAGATTTTAAGCACAAGGAATGGAAACAATAATAGGCCATCCTAGATGCTTGGGGAATTATTGTAAAACAAATTGTTACATAACTAAATTTATAGTAACACTAATTCTTAATGAATCTTCCAAATTATTGACTTTGTAATTCACAATGGAAATTTAACAGCAATAACTTTCTGGAATTTTATATATCAAATCTTACAATGCATAAGAATGCTTAAATTTTTCCTTTTCTGACCAAGTAATAGCTATTGGCCACAAGCTGAAACTTTCAGTAATTTCAGCAAAAGTAGAAAAGACAAAAGAAGACTGACAAATTCTTCCCAACATTTAAGAACTTTTTACAAAAACAAGACTTTTGCCATTGTAACATCAAGAAATAGACTGCATTCTCTCAGATTTGAAGAATGTGATCAGCATTTCAGTATCGTTCTGAAAAAAATTACCAAGAACAAACTTGGCACTTTGCTAAATGGCAGAATTTTGACACATGGCAACTGTTGCAGAATTTTATAATTGGGTTTCAGAACATTATTTACTCAAAGGATTATTTACAAATATTAAAGATTTTGCTGTTTTTGCATTGTCAAAACGCATAATGTACATGTACGTGAAAATTTAGCACCAGATTCCACACTGAAAAGAATTTTTTGAAGGAAAGCATTCTTCAAGGAAATTATGTTGAGTACAGAAGAAAACCTGTTTTGCTTTGATTTTTGAATGCATATTTTACTCATTGAATTATGCAAATCCCATGAGTGCTTAAAAAAGTTTTAATAACGTTCAATTTTTTATTGTGGTTTTAGTTTGCTTCTGTATTTGGAAAATATTGCAAGATGAACATTTGGATAAATTGATTAATTTAATACAATTTATTTGTAGAAATGAAAGAATCTTTTACTGGTTGATAATTTAAATCAAGAAAATTATTTGAAATTTAACTTAGCATTTGGTATTTGCTAGAACATTTGCTTCATAGAAAATTTGTTGTGATTGTTTAGTTTCAAATCCAAAATTATTTGTGATTGTAGAACTTTATCTTGCAAAAAAATTCTATGTACTGCTAAAATTCAATGTACAAATGTGTTTAAAAAGAAGTGAGACTGTTTATATAAACTTTTATTTTAAATGATAAATGATAAATCTAAGGAAAATTATAAAGTGCTCATTTTGCAGCTTTATATGTGCACTGCGGGAAGCAATGAACTTCACTGTAAAGTAAAAATTTAATTTTTATGGCGCAAGCTTCTCACATTGTCTCATTACTTTCTAACACACCTCGTATGTTCAAGCATGCTGTTAGCAAAAATTGGCAATCCCCAAGTAATTTTTTTCAAATTTAGTGGGTCTCAGCTATTCACTGTGTCAAATCCTATTTGGATGGCATGGGTCATCGTGTCACATCATGTAACTCGGTTGCAACTTTGGCAAGTACCACTACTTTTATTGACACGTAGAGTCCTACTTTCTATAAATTTTGTCTGTAATTTTCAAACAAGGGCCGAGCTTTGCCAAATATCACTGAGTGAGCCGTTGCTCTAAGAAATGAGCCGTGGCGGGCCAATGCTGAAAAGCACCAACCAGTTGCTGTTCTGTGATGAGTTTAGTTAATTTTTGCTGAAAATAGAATGACAAACATTTAATTTAAGGCATTGCTTAAAATTTATGAGGTTTGATAATTTTGGCTTCTTGGGGTCCAATCCTAGCTCAGGACAGCCTAGCCCATTCCAGCCCAATTCCAACTATGGTGCTGTTAGTTAACTATAACGATGGCTCCTCTCTTTACTCACTGTACCCAACATTCCCCAATGGCAAATTCTAAGAATTTTCAATTTCAACTTTTGCGTTAATTGACTGATACTGTAATGCACATTTATATAATTTAGAGATGATTAGGCAGAGACTAGTTGTTATATCATCAACATCAGTTTATGCATTAAAGTATGCACACTATTTTTGAGAAAAACTAAATATCTGAAAGTCTATATTCTTAAATAGCTAAATGCTTTTGGATTGCATGTCCTAGTCCATTGCCATTGCTCAAGCATATTGTAGAAGTGTGAAATGCAGGTTTTCTTAAAATCAACTTAATTCCAATTCAAAGCAAGTTTGGAATTGCAGTCAACTGACAAAAATTAAATGCACCAATCGTAGAAGTATTGGACAGAGATGGACGTGAGGCAGATTTTTGTGAACTGCCATGCCCCGCCCCACAGAATTTATGCCCTGCCCCATTTACGCGTGTTGAAATCTGCCCCACGTTTTATATTCTACCGCCCCAAATTGGCCTACTAAAAAATTCTGCTCCAAAACTGCTTACGAACTTTTATTCCTCCATATTCGCTCTATAACAACTTTCATTGCAGCACATCACTACTCAAATATTTTGAATCCTTACTTCCTAAAAATTACAGAATCATTTTTTAAAATGTCAATTTTTAAAATGCCAATTCATATTAATGATATTATTAATAGCAAAATGAAACTAATTTTAACTCTATAAGGCTTTTTATCAAGCTAATATTTTATATAAATACATTTATACAAGGACAATTGCATTCCTTCCAATGTAATTGCAAAGCTTTTTGACTACAAATCAGATCAAAATGATTTTGCTGATATCATTGAAAAGAGTTAAACTTCCAAGTAAATCAATTTTATTAGGCAGAGAACTTTAATGTAAAAAAATACTTCTACAATTTCTAAATTTGGCAATCTCTTACTTCAATCTTTTTAATTAAAAAGTGTTTTTGCCCAACTTTTGCCCAAAGGGTACCCACTTTTGGAAAATCTTATCCCATAATCGCTCCGACCTGCCCCGTGGGTCGATCTACCCACTTCCATCTCTGGTATTGTAAAAGTGACCCCATTCACATTCAAAAAATGTATGGGATTTTGGTATTGTGGCAAAAGTTTCTTACTGAAATAAATAGAAAATCCTCATTAGACACTTAATGCAATAATATAGAAAATAATTCGATTTCAATGCAAATCAATTGAAATTAAATACAAATGCAATGCATTTCACACATCTCGCATGATGTATATGTCGACTACCAACACATGAAACAAACCACTTTTGTCAAAAACATACATTCTTACATATTTGAGTCATAAAAAGATATTTCAAGGGTTTTCCGGACCAACACTTTCTTGGTCTCATATCAGTATCTAAAAATTTTCTAGTCCGTCCTTTAACTTCTAATTTGGTTAAAATTCGAAAAATTTTATAAATAGAGAATTTTCTGAAATCAGTGAATCCAGTGCTATGTTCGTACCAGTTCCACTGAACTATTTAGTCCTGGGCCAACCTACCATAGATCTGAGTACAGTAATTTCTATGTTCTGAATGGTTCCGCAAACTCCTAAGTGATATTAGTTGCTTTGCAGAAAATACCATTTACTATTTCTTTCTTTGTTATCTTACCGAGGCCCATTTGATATCATTATCGAATCTCGTATTAGTCGTTCTAAAACTCACAAAGACCTTTCTGTGGTAGACTTGCAACAAATTTGCAGTTGTGATTTTAAATTCATTCTTCATAGGCTATAATCAATACATTAATAAGGGACAACCTCCCATAATTCGGATGCAACTTTCGTTTATTGGAAAACATTCAAAATTTATATGAGAAGGAATTGATAGAGGAACAGATTGTCTGCAATGGTTTGCTAAGTTATATTGACTTCTCGTTTGTAAACACAAATGTCACTTATCCGCTTTGCTACAATATACAATTGATGCGTATAAACATAAATAAATAAATAAATTAATAAATAAAACAATAATCATTACATCAAAAAAACATCCTCTAAACTGAAATGACAGCAAGTTAGTAGTGTTCAAGGATACCGCAAGGCTGATTCTTTAAAAACAATTACTGAATTATTAAATATTGGCATCATACATTAAAGCGTTACGCAATTTCTACAGATTTTTTACACAAGTAAATAAATCTATAGTTCATGTATTGATTTCTGTAAACTCAATGACATCACTGTTAACATTCCTATCTTTTTCCTAGAATTGATGATATTCTTTACAATGCCAGGGAACTTAAATTATTCTCAAGTTTTGATTTATGTAAAGCCTACTGGCAAGTTCCCAATGATGAATCCCAATGGCATAGAAAAAACACTGTAAAGTCTCAAGCTTCGTTCACTCAAAATTCCCTGTTGTAAACGTAGGGCACAAATAGATTCCTGTACCAACAATTATGCCTGCCAGTAAAAAGAACTCAGAAATTGTCAACAATGATGTAAGCCTATAAAATACAGGTGCGTTTAATAAGTTTTGGCAGATTTTCATTATTGTGGATTTCAGATTTATAGGTATTTGCAATTAAATTGTTTGCAGTAATTGTTGCAACAATTCCAGGAATTTAGTAATTAAAGGAAGGTAAAACATTTAAAAATGAGCAGCGAACAATGCAAGTTGTCAATAATTTTTTTGCCTCAAAACCATGTAAATTCCTCAATGATGGTATACAGAAAGAGCCAGACCGTTGGAGAAAATGCATAGCAAACAATGGAGATTACTTTGAGCATTTAAAGGAAAATGATAACTGACTATTTATACATGATATATACCTATATATTTTGTTACAGTATGTAAATAAATGACTTTAATAGCAATTTTAAAACTTATTACACGGACCTGTATTGATAACTACCACAACTCATTAACAACTTTGACGCCTTTTGTTAACTAATATATATATATATATATATATATATATATATATATATATATATATATATATATATATATGTATTTTATATATATATATATATATATATATAAATCTAAGGTTTGTCAAAATCGCTAACTATTTGCTAAGTGTGAAATCTATTTGAAAAAGTGGGTCTGTGCGTAATTCATCCAGTGAGCTTTTTGCCAATTAGATCATTCGCCCAATAGAATTTCCGACCATTGTTTTATCTCCCACTCCCATTAAAATGTAATATGCATGTAATAGTCATGTCATAGCATAAACAACCATTCATTGTGTAATTGAATGAATGCTTAGCAATATCATGAATTTCCATTCTCTCAATCTAGCTTCTTTTGATTATACATTATATTAGACCAAATACACATAATGTAATTTGTCGCATATAAGTACATTAATACTAATTCTGAATGAAATTTATATTTGCTAGTTATTTTAACTAAACCTATATTCAAGAATTTTAGTACAACATTAAAAATTGTTTTTTGTTGATTACATCCATAAACTCTGCATTACAGCCTTTCTGTAGGATTCATATTCCTTCTTAAAACATTAGTTTATTGAATTAGCAAGATAATTAAATTGTAGATAAATTCCATGCCTTATGAATGACTCAAGAACCCATAAAATAGAATACATATATACTTATTATTGAATTATGCTCATGTTCAAAGCTACTTAAGGATTTCTTCCATTGCCACTCTTTAGGTATTTTGACCCTTCCTTGACAAGTTTGTTCAAGATTATACTTGTTACAGTTTGTAGTATAAGCAATCCCTTCTATTTGTCGGATATATTTTACTTTACCCTCCTAGTTTGTATCTTTGAGGAATACAGTAATTTTTTCCAAACGAATTTACATATTTTCCACAACTTTTAAAATATTCCTTATTGATGCTAATGAATATTAAGGCTACAAAACATTTTATGCGTTGAAGTACAGATAAAACTATCATTTAGTGTTATATATGGAAAGACAAGATTCATATGAATGAGGTGTCAAATATTTAGGAATCAGATAATCTTAGTTAGAACTTGATCTTATAGAAATTGTAAAAATTTATAATCACATCATTTAAAATCTAGGATGTACGCTAAAATTCCTAAATGAAATTTATAAGTGGAAGAATTTAAAATCCTACACTCTTTCGAAAATATATGATACTAATTTATAAATTATGATATCAAATTTATGAGTTCGGATTTTAAGACTTTCCTTTCCTAATTTTTCAATAAAGGTTTTATTGCTTTCTTAGGTATGGGCCTTGAAATTCTGCTGGTAAATAAACTAATTACTTTTTGTCTACAAACCACTCGTAAAAAGTAAAGCGAGATCAATTATACATAGTAGTTTGAATTCAATATTACTGCACCTTAAATTGATAGAAATAATTAATTGATTAACTTTTGAGAATGATTTCACATGATCAATATATCCATGCTAGAGCTGGATTTAAGCTTCGCGGGGACTTAAGCCATTTAAAATTGCGCGGCCCCTCCTACATAATACATTAAAATATAATAATGATTTTTCAAAATAATTATGCAATGTTTGCTACTATCCACATAATCATAGAATGTTTATACATAAGCATGGCATAAGATACACTAATTTCATATAACATAAATTTGTATTAAACTGACAATAAAGAATGCAACAACTGTTTTCTATTTATTTATTGCAATTGATAATATTTATTATTATTAGAGCACTTTTTCCAGCTATGGCTTTTTGAAAATAATATCTATGAGATAAATCGCACAATTAACCTTGACTAAAGGAAGACGATAAATATTTTTTGCTCTTTCTTAAACAGAAAAATGTCGTCCTCCTTCAGTGTTAGCAGCAGGTAGCTTTAAACAAATTTGGCATGCAATAATGTCAATATTTAAAAAAATCTTGTCAGGAACTACCTCCAAATATGCAACACAACTGACGTACAATTATATAGGGAGAAACCATGTCCTTAATTATTCCATTCTCATTTCTGTATCAACAAGAGTTTGCTTTATTTTATCGAATGAATAGCTATGGTCATTTACTAGTATCTTGATTTGCTTCTCAATCTTAAAAATTTGTTCTTGTTGAATTAATAAAGCAGATTAGGCTGTCATACAAAAAACGAAGGTTGTAAAATGAATATGTATTGATTGAAAAAATTTGCTTCTTGCAATCAATTGAATAGGTAAGGCATTTATGGAAACACTGCTTCAAAATTTTCATTGTAGAATATAGTGAAAATGACTCATTTCCCGTGACTTTTGTAATTTTCATTTTTTCCAAAGCTGAACATATTTCTCATGTAATGTGCATTTGCATCGCATTGAGCTGAGCATCACGTATTTGATGACGGCTTTTTAACAGTTCGCTTAACTGTTGTTGGTACCAGTAGCTCCCATCTATATATAGATGATGAAAAAAGTTTAGAATTTTTGATAAAATTAAAAACTGAATCAGCACCTAAGCAGCATTTGCAAAAATGAAGCCCACAAAATTCAAAACAGGTGGCAAATTCGGCAGCAGAATTCCGTTTTTTTAATTCTCGTTGAACACCACAGTATTTTCCTGACATATTTCTTGCATTTCTATGGTCTTATACTATATAGTCAGTTTGTAACATCAGTTTGGTTATATAATAACAAGTATTTGACGTAAGTAGAAAACACTTTTGTAACAGTTTTAATGTCATGACCGAAGTGCGAGGATTATAAGAAATAAATAAAAAATTTTCTGAAGCAAAATTTTAGCAGAAAGTTTTGCGAACTTAAATGAATGCAAATCCATAATATGATTGCACTGGATGTGACTTTAACCTCATCATGAAAACGTTACTGAACAATTGGAGATGTTTTTGAATAATTATGGGCATTTGTTTTGTTTAGCTTTAACCTTTTCAGTAGAGGTTGCCGAAGCACAAGGTGAGAGCGTAGGTATTAATTTAGGGCATTATTTGATTATGCAAAATTGGTAATTTATTACAGCGAAATAGATTTNGCACATGAACACACTTACTTTCATATAAAAGTAACGAAAGTGACATTTCCGATGCCACTCAATTGATTTATCGTCATAATCATAATCAAGATGAAAAATGACGCATTATTACAGGCATGGATTCACAACAATTACACAACGAATGTAGAACGGATACGATTGGAAGATCAGTATTGTCCTATTCCAAGTATATCCACCATAAACTTCTTGATTAGATAAAATTAGTAGTTTTTTGCTAAACATTTGCCGCAACTGTATATATTTGGTTCGTTCAATAATGCCTCGGACTAACTAAGAAAAAAGCATAATCATTCAATCAAAGCAATTGCTTTTGAAAACTGACCCTATGTTTTTTTATATGCATAAATTAAATTAATATTATTGCCTTTAGTATACGTATAATACGCACACATTTAATTTTTGTCACACGGGGATAAGCTAGACTACGGAATTGTGATAAAAGTCTATATCAAATTTGCAATCGCTTAAATCATGGTGATGCTTTATATTTAATATTGTTAATGAGGACGAGACATCTCTTTCATTATACTTACTTGAATGGAGACATAAAGAAGAGAAACCTCCTTTGAAGGTTAGAAGTGGAACCTCACATCAAAAACAAATCATGCTTTCAGTGTTTTAGGATAAAGGTAGAATCAATCACTTAAACTTCTTGCCTAATGGACAAACAATAAATGGCCAATACAATGCCAAATTGGTTGAGGAATACCGTAAGAAGCAACAGAAATCAAGAACTGTTCCAACTTGGTTCCTTGTTTGTAGTGATCCCATCCATGCAAATAACATTACACAATTTCAACAAAAAGAAAGGGTCTTACACTTCTAAAACACCCACCGAACATCAGCCATTACTTCTTATTCAAGTACATGAAGAAAGCATTACTTGGACTCATTTTGAAACATCATCTGCACTCCAGCAATTTGTGTGAAAGTGGTTTGCCCAGCTCCCTGGAAAATGTTTGGCTGATGAATTTCAAGAATTGCTTATTTGATGGAATAAGCTGATTACTGTCAATGGTACTTATGTTAAAAAATAATTACATAAGTTTTTCGAACTAGTATTTAATGCAATTCAATAAAAATTGTTGTGATCTTTGTGCTGTGCTTCTTTCTTAGTTAGTCCGAGGCATTATTTAATGAACCATATATATATATATATATATATATATATATATATATATATATATATACTATATATATATATATATATATATATATATATATACCTTACGACAATATAAATACATATGAAAGACAGATGAATCAAGGCTTTGCCAAACAAAGTTAAGGTTCGTATTTATTTTATTCCTTTAACTTTACCTACAATTATAGTTTTACATCGAAGTTTTGCTTGGAGCTGGGTGCTTAACAGTTTTGTAGTTTACTTCACGTTGAAAAAGTGAAGTTTGAGTTATGATGAAAGTTTCATTCGCTTACGTTCTAAAAATTCAATATTTAGCAAAAGTTAGGAATATATTGTGTGACCAAACCCGACTGCTCTACACACCCCGAAATCCGCTTTTCCATTAAATATATACAAGCGAACAAAATTTAGAGTCTAAAATCTACCAAAAGCATTAGAAAACCGACTGGAAATTAAAAATTATATTAGATTAATATTGGGACGGTATCTTATATTTGTAATCAAATCTAAAAGAAAAATTTAAAACTTGAACCTCAAAATTTTTGAGTATTGTATTGGTCAATTTTGACAGCTATCCTAAAAAGTAAAAATATCAGTGCAAATTAATGACTAACCCAGTTCAGTCCTACAAATATTAGGGGACCTGTCCTGAAAACAAATTAATGATTTGAAAAACTGAACATGGTAACAATTATTTCAAAAAAAATTTAACTTTTTTTTTCATTTTTTATACAGATAATTCAATTGTTCAATTAAGCAATCTTTACAGTCAGGTTTTTAATACGATTTCACTGGTTTTAATTATGCCAGATATGTGTAGCTATGTGTTCATGATTTTTTTCACAGATTAATACGGAATAGTGTTTATGAAAAAGTATGTTGTAGACACCTTTAAAATAATAACTCAGTATCTCTATTTAGCATCCTACTAATTGAATGGGAATTAGCAAACTCACTTGGAATCAGATGATGATGGTTTGAATTAAGTTTAAAATTAACTTCATCATGCCACACTGCTGAGCTATTGGAAATTTACATGATTTGGCTTAAACACACTAATTTCTTATGAACAGAAAATTGGATTTTACATAGCTGGTTATACACTTGCATCAAAGTACTACAAGAATTTCTAGTCCCCGGTTAATGAATTCAGGGAACCTTTAAATCGAGGACGTTTCCAGAATCCTTCTGATGAATTCTATAAATTTACTTCATTATGTTAATCTTATTGCCCTCTTCCTGATATCAATTCTACTGCAAGTGATTTGAACACAATTACGATTATGATTTTTGTAAATTTTCATCAAAAGCTAGCGTATACTTTTCTTGTGCACACTCTGTTATCATCAAAAACATGCTATTAAGGCATACAGTTAATTTTCATTGTTTTATTGTGTTTCTCTTGCTTTTTTACTTCTTTTTAGTACACACGCATGTTAAAGCTCTTTGATTTTATCTCAATCAATGAATGAATGGTTGTCCCTCCTGTTGTATTAAGCACTCCTTGTAATTTACTTGAGAGATTTTGATTATTTTCGTTTATTGATTTCAAGGAATTGCGAGCTCTGATTAATTGTCTCTCTTTCAAATATGTAAATATTAAAAACATTAAGAATCTGGATTAATTTCTACACCAAGTGTTATTAAGAGTAAGAAAATTGTTTCACAATTTAAGATTGCTTTCATTAAACAAAATTATCTTACATATTTTTGGAATAATAATCACTCTAAATATTTTAGTGAATATTAGGAACAACTTTTACAAAAGAGTGAAGACTTTCTTAGCAAGGTTTTGAAGAGCCCATAAAATATATTGCTCAGCAACAGATTTTAAATGAACTGGAACCAAAATATTGAATTATGGATTATGTCCACATTTATTTAAGCGAATCAAGCATTAAAATGTTGTTCAATTTAAGCCTAACTCTAGAATGCGTAAAGAACTGTTATAGGTATACTTAAGCCCAATAAAGTGGCATAGCAAATTAGGTATATACATGTGTGTCTGTATATATAT
>CABFPE010000029.1:1085196-1095681 GCA_900660155.1 Hofstenia miamia | reverse complement strand
TATATATACAGTATATATAAATGTTCCATGGTGGACGCCATCCTATATTAAAATTAGCCTATTTAAAAGCTGCATTTTACCAATTATAACGTATGCATGTGAATGTTGGTAGCCTTCACGCAGTCAATTTTCATTGCTTGAAAATTTTTAAAGAAAATGCCTAAAATGGATTTTACAAATAAGAGAGTCAATTATCAAAACTTAGTTGAAGAAATCATATTTCCTATAGCTATTCAATTTCAAATTAATGACTTAATATTTTTCAATAAACTTCTAACAAATAAATATGACTTTAACATCTTTAATTATATTAGCTACAATCAACAATGTCATCAATGCCAGATTATAATGCAAAATATTATTTCAAATTGAAAGATCTACAAGAAAACTGCAATTTTCTAATTACTTTAATAGAATTATTCATCTATGAAATTATATAATTATGAACAATGATGTTGAATTAGATCAGACAAGTTATCAATTCAAAAGAACCGCAAAAGAATTCTTTCGGCAATATATTCAAGACAAATTTGATCCAGAGAGAATATGTAGTTGGTTTTTATCTTGTAGTTGTTCTTATTGACGAATTTCAAAATCCACATATAAGTGAAATTTATTGTACATTTTATTTGTTATATTTTGTTTGACAACCACATTAATATTATATATATATATATATATATGCAAAAATCAGTGTCAAAATCTCTTGGCATAGGAGTGTGATAAAGAGATTGTTGACCAACAAATTTTCATCACAATTATATTGAGATCATTTAGATTTAAGAAATGTTACTTCGTTATTTATAAACAATAATCAAGTTTAGGTTAAAAGAACCTAGCTAATGATGCTCTTGTTATCGAGGCATGGCGCACATTTTTTGATGTTGATTATGTAGGAATACGAATTATTGCTAACAGCTTTTGTAAAGCCTTTTAACTAGGAATACATTTTGCCATATCTAAAAGTCATTCGTAAGGAATATTGCTATAAACACTTCTCATCAGTTACATACATGACCTCTATCTTGCTGGATTTTAGGATTACAGGGTTGTGCAATATGTGGAAGGTACTTGAATATTTAGTAATGACAGGAATGTAGATAATTCAATGAACACTTTGGAAATAATACTTATTAAACTGCAATTAATTTTTAGCAAGCATTGCATTACAATTCATATTGTTTAAATTATGTTATTAATATAATACAAATCGTTTTTCTACATCTCCAAGTTTATTTTGAAATCTTGAGATATGAACACATCTATGGGTGAACCGTGCTAGAATGAAATTTTGAAAATGTGTAGTAAAGAGTGTTGCTTTGGTTGAAGTGAGGTACATTATTTTTCATTGAAAATTGCAATTAATTAAAAAGTTTTAAATTCTCTCTATCCGAAATGGTCAGGCAATTAGGAAAGGCTAAAGCCCATGAGAAGAACGACCAACCTAAATTGTTTCTTTTTATGGTTTTTGAGGAGCCAAATCTATTGAGGTCCGCATTTCCAAAGACGCCTGCAACATGAAACTTTAGGCAACAGAACTCTATATGGGAAAAACGGCGAGACACGATTTTAACACGAAAAGAAAGGAGAGACACTCCGCTATTCAGGGGTGTTTTCAAAGATCGGATATCATTATTCGCTCTAGAAGCCATCAAAAATTGAAAAAAACTTTCTAGATAGTTTAAGGTTAATATATAAAACGATCTATTCACTTACTTCAGAAACTTGTACCAAAATGTGAACGCTTAAATGTATGAATCGAAAATAAATTGTGTTTCAACTGTNAAGGCGGGCGTCCCCCCTAAAACCGCTTCTGCATCTTCACAATTCTAAATTTATCGAAGTAAGAACACGGTTACGATTTGCAAAGTATTAATTATGAGACACTATTATTTATATATACAAGCAATTTATTTAACAATTTTGAGAGATAATTTTTGCGCAAATACAAGCACGAATAAAAATACTGCTGCAGCAGCAATAGACGTATCAAAAATTTGTTGTGGAAAAAATTCTTAATGCTTTCTTTCCAATTCAATGTTTTTCGTTAATTAAACAGTGTGTCATATATTGAAAAAATGCACACTTTTTGATTAAATTCAATTTCCCTGACATCGTGATACATTCACATCATGGGAAATGCACTACCAGGGGGAAGATCAATCGAAAACAATTTCTTAAACGTGTCTTTTCAAAATTGTACTGGTAAAATTGGTCATTTTACATAAGAAAGCTAATAAATGTAAAATAAAGAAATAACTTCTCAAATATCTTCCTTTATTTAGTAAAGCATGACTAGGGTTAACTTGTGCATTATGCACAAATTGATCGATTTTTTCTTTGTAATTTTATAATATGCATGCATTCTTATAACTTGCTTCGTACATTCTTGTTTTTGGACGCTATTGTTGTAGTTGTCTTACCAGTACATGCATATTTAAAATTTTCGTCTTGTTTATTTACATACTAAGGTTCTACTTGCCATGTTTTATTAATGATTTAACCCATCAGCACAAACTTTTTTTGGATAGATAAAACATGTTTTCTAAGTGCACTGAAGACGAAATTTAAAACAATAAAATTTCAAAATATAGTAGTGCCGAACATATTCAATTGAGCTACAGGCTACTTTAAAAAACTATTACATCTGATGTCAACATAATTGTATTCTGTTGCCTTTGTACAATAGTAGAATGATACTATATATTAATGGTTATTACAAATCTAAATTATTTAACACTTTTAAAAGCAATGATTTCAAGGAATCTATCCCGGAAAGATTTCACAGACAATAAGTAAAAGAAAAAATTCGAAGTACTATTTACAATTGCAGCTGCATTTGAATATGCAAACATTAATTTCTGCTTGGCTCTTCCTTGAGAAGTCTCCACTGATATAATGTCTCCTATATAAGCAAATAGGCCAACTAAGGCTAATGTAATGAGAAACGTTGTTGAAATTAATAAAAGAGTTACAGTAATCTGCTTTTCATTGCTATCTTTACTGCTTTTTCTATTTTTCCTCCATTTCCTCATTCCATAGATGATCTGAAGATTTGCAAGAAGTGTGATAAAGAATGGTAAAACGCCTTGTACTACATAATATTCAAGAATTGTATAATGAGTGTAGAACTTCATATTTGTAAAGGATATACACTGATTATCATGAAAACCNATCCTTGAGAAGTTTCCACTGATATATTGTCTCCAATGTAACCAAATATGCCAACCATGGCTAATGTAATGAGAAATGTAGTTGAAATTAATACAAGAGTTGCAGTAATCTGCTTTTCATTGCTATCTTTGCTGCTTTTTCTATTTTTCCTTCATTGCCTCATTCCATAGATGATCTGAATATTTCCAAAAAGTGTGATAAAGAATGGCAAAACGCCTTGTACTACATAGTATTCAACAATTGTATAATGAGTGTAGAACTTCGTATTTGTAAAGGATATACACTGATTATCATGAAACCCATAGAATAGAAATTTCGGTATATTGAAAGTAACAGAAAATAATATCACAAGAAATGACATGAAATATGCGTATTTTGGTTGACCATATTTTGTGTAAAGAATCGGATATTTAATGGCTAGATACCGCTCAAATGTCAAAAGAACTATTTGCCAAATGCAACTACAGTAGTTTGTAAGTGTAATGAACCTAACAAGCTTGCACGCCATGTTGCTGTAGTTCTTCACCGAATAACCTAAAATATTGTTATTTTTTCCTACGCTTGATGTAACGAATATTTGAAATTTAGTTAGAAAAACAGCCGCAATCAAAATGAATAACTGTTCTAAATATTACAGCACTTTGGTTGAAACTCTACCTGATGATATGTGGGATTAGCTGAACATCTACAAGCTTCATTTACATTAACATCACTCAAAATCGAAAAATGAATATGCTTTCAATTTGCTTGCACGTCTTTGTAGAACATTTTCTGGAACACATCCGTTCATTGAATTCAGAAGAGATTTGAAGAAACATTTATTTATCATCACATATTCTTTTAGGTCGTTGTGAACGCCAGCGACAACTTTTTGCCTTCTTTGTAGCTTGCCCTGCCAAAATAATCGTAGAAATTCTTGAAAAAATTTGTCATTTATTGAGCTTCCAGAACTGTAATTCCGATAAAGATTACATTCTTTGCAGAAACCCTGACCGTCAAATTGCAATTCATAATATTTTTTCTTCTATTTCGCTCTGAAATGCGAGAAATCTGGCGCTCCTCATCCTGCGTCTAGATACCCATTTTAAAGGATATTAAATTTGCAAGCTCAATTTTCCTGTTATCTTGTAGACTTTTGCTTAGATTTTGTGGTGCAAGTCTCTCTTTCTGTTGAATTGATATAAAGTGTGTATTTTTCAAGGAATCCACTGCACTTGCCGTAAGACATTTGTAAAAATTTCTTGAAAAATATAGTTTTAACCTCTTTGAATAAAGATTTAAGTAATTGATTCTATTTCTATTTTCTATTCATAATTTTTTCATTTTGGTATGTTTATGAATTATTATATTTTGCAAAAAATTCCCAATAAAATGTACAGAAAGGTGTTGTAATTTCCAATAATAGAGAAAATTCTTAAATACATAAAATGAAATATTATTTCTATTATAATTTTCTAATTATTTGAAAAAATATCGAAACTATTTACAATTAAATTGCTAAAATATGCGTATATTTTCATTGCACTATGTATGTGTGTGAGATGAAAAATGAAAAAATTGTATTGTTAAACCTAGAGAATCTGTGTAAATTTTGGGAATGTCAAAATTTCTGGAATTTGAGAGTTTTCTCAATTAAAAAATTTAGTGCTGTCATTTTGTAGAATATAACAAGGAAAATAATATCTATGACAGAAAAGAATTGAGATTACGTTAGCTTTACCTACAAAATCAATTCAAAATTTAGAATACAAATTACAAGCTATATTTTCGCGTGTGCTTTACATTTTTCTGCTTTATATTTTACAATTAATGTATACAATTCATATCATTAACCTTATGACACCATCTATGACTCCGGCTTAAGATATTTTTTAGGAACTCCCAAATTATATACCCCAGAAATAAGTTATGTGCAGAAATCGGTACTGCTTAACTAAGAGAATCTTTGTGGATTTTAGAGATTACGAATTTTCTGGATCTTGAAAGCTTAGAAAATATGCAAGAAATGATTTCTATTTTGGTGATGATCTAAATTTTTACGTTCCAAAGTTTCATAAGTATTAGATCCTGGAAGAAAATTTCATAAAATTGAACAAAGAAAATATGATGGGAAGGAAACTTGGACAATGTAATCTAATCCTAAACTAAGGTTGTGCTTCTATACTGTCGCATTTAGACAATACCAAAAAAAGTTAAACTTTTTATCGCACCAATATAGTAATTCACTTAATGAAAACAGTTTCAAATAATATTCTAGCAGTGGCGGCGAAGGTGAGGAACAGAGGGTGCAGTCGCCACATAAAATCAACTTTTCATATAAAATAATAAATGTAACTTGCCCTCTCCTCCCATACATGTTTCGAGCTGTAAAGCTATCTGTTTTAACTCAAATACCTCAGCCTAGGCTTAGTTTTCAGGGCTCAAAAATGTGGTTTGAAGACCAGCTTTAAATCAGCGTTATAAATCGATAAACCTACATTGTGCAAGTGATAAATACAAATATTTTACTTAAAATTCAGTTACTTAAGACAGAACTTGTAATTTACCCATTGCTCTGAAAATGCCAGTCCTAATACCAAAATTGAAACAGGCTCCTGCATCCCAAATTGCCAATATTTGAAGAAGTACCAAAAAGCTCGTTTTATGCTTGATTGTGCTGCATGTTAAAATTATGAACAGGTTGAGAATTCCACCAACGATTCCGACAACTCCATTGCAGTAGTTTACAATCGTTGCCAAAAGTTCGTCTGAATCATTCTCTAATGTCTCATTCATCTCTGATAGACATTTTTTTCTGAAAATGAGAGAATTAAAACTTTTAAAACAGTGACCTAATTGCGATTGGCTGTTTAAAGGAGGGTGAAATCTATTGGCTGATTCTTTAAGGAACCGCTGTTGCACTGTGGTACTTTGGTTGTGTTAGAGAAATGTATTTTTCAATTTTATATCTAAATTTATTTTGTGTTTGCTTAATTATATTTTGTAGTATTCAAATTCTAAAATTACTGTTTTTCATGTAAATTCAGTTATTAATAAAATTTAAAAAAGAATTACAGGTATTGATTTTTAAGCATTAAGCTTAATACTTAAGAAATTTATTATTTTTTAAAACAATTGTTAATTCTTGTAGAGTGGTTGGAATTGTTTGAGTATTCTAAATTTTTTCCTAAGATTAAAATGAAACATAGAGGAGAAAATTGCAGTTGGATCAAAGTAAAGAAATAACAGAGTTGAACAGACTAAGAAAGGGAAAATGAAATCGTCGAAGTAGTGTCAGAAGCGGCAAACCCAGTGGGTGTGGAAACTGAAGCAGTATTGAAGGAAAGCATGAATGCAGACAGATGAAGTAAGAAGACAGCAAAATATTATTAGAAAGGATTGCGCCTAAAAGTATTACAGGGTAAATAGGTTAGTATATGCAGTTGCATCGGAGCTGCTGAAGAATGTTGGTGTGAACATAAAGAAGAAAAGAACACAAGAAATTATGTTAGATAGAAAGCCAGCATGGGAGATAAGAGTTGAGAATAAAGTGCCTACAATCAGGCAGCAAACATGTAGGATCAAGACAAGTAATGCAGTACAGAATAGCTATAGTATAGATAAGGCGAAGATAATGGAAGAGCTTAAGAAGGTATGGATTGCGGAATCTGAGAAAGTATAGGGCGAAGGAAAAGCAGGGCATAGACAATATAAAGTTTGAGATGCAGGAAGGAATATTGTATCCAGAACTAGATGCATGAGGATGGACTATTTCTAGAGCAGATGAGAATGCAGTAAGCTTCTTCTGATGATAGCAAGGAGGAAGCAGTCAGGACAAGCTGGGTAAAGAAACCCACAGATATTAGAGCTGAGATAAGTGCAAAATGCAGTCTATGCAAAAAGGAGTTAGGGAGTTCAACATACAAACTACCCAGGTGAATAAATCAAGGAGGCTAGTAATGGTATTGGATGATAAACAGGAAAATCGGGAGAGGGAGCAGTACTAGACATGGCTGCATTGAAGGCCATTAATTTTGAAAGCAAAGAGAAAAATAGGATGGACAAGTACAGCTAGTTGGCCGAGAAATGTAGTGATTTTGGAAATTGAAAACAGTTGAAGTAGTGCCAGTAGTAGTTGGAACAGTAGGCAAAAACTTACAAGATACTTTGATGAGGTAGGATTACCAAAGAGTGGGTAGTATAGAAGTCACCACTGTTAGGAACAACTAGAGTATTGAGGAAATCTCACAGACTCCCTGAACTGAGAGCCATTGCAGTGTGAAGCTCTGAGAAGGAAAGAAGTTATTAAACTGATCATAATAATAACAAAATAATAATAATAAGGATACTAATAGGAATTAAGCCCAATATATTTAGATTAGAAAATTTTAAGACTACTAACTAAGTATAGGGTGAATCTTAAGTGACTTCAATTATATTTTTAAAAATTACAACATAGACTACAAAGAAATGAAACACTATTGAATACACAATAAAAGGCATTACTAATGTCACAACAAGTTATCAAATAAGTCACCATCTTTCTGACGCACAAGCTGACATCTGTATACAAGATTGTTCACAGTGCTGCACAATTCATTGAGATTTATTTAATCAATTTTCTGAACAATTTTGCTCTTCAGGTCACTACAATTTTGTTATATGAAAACTTGGCAAGCATGTCCTTTAACACACCCCACAGGTATTCATCTATCATACTTTCATACCACAAAATCTTGAAGACCTGAAGGAAATTATCGTTCACAAAATTGATGAAATAAACATCAATGAATTGCGCCGCACTATCAATAATTTTGTACAATGATGTCAGCTTGTAATTCAGGAAGATGGTGGTTTGTTTAAAAACGTGCATTTCTAATTGCTTTTTTTCTGCACAAAAGAGTGCAGTTCTTGTAATTTTTTTCATCTCTAATCGCTAAGATTTTAAAACATTAGAAGCTATGTGATGAAAACTAGAATAAAAATGTTGCTGCAAAAATAATTACATCATTTTGAATTTAATTTAATCATTTTACATTAAAACAAGTTTGAATCAGTAAGAAGCTGTAATGAATATATCAGAGACCATATTTTCCCTCTAAAAAGAAAAGCTAGTAACTACAATAATGTTATTGGAATAAAGTCATTGAATTTAAAGTGTTCTTGAACTAAACATTTACTGCAGTAAGACAGCAAAACTGTCTATAAGTACTCAAAGAATGAAAATTTGAATATAATTCATATTACTTTCCAAAGAATATTCTTATGCATAAAATTTATTCTTGAGATAATGTAGTTACAACCATTTGTTTCTAAGAGTGCAATATAATATTCTTGCGTCTAAATTCAGAACTCACCCATGCTTGCAAGCTATGTTTAATGTTTTTAAAGCCCAATTAAACGTTTTTTGATAATAAATTCCGGTTTGTGTAATATTTTTGATAAATTAAAATGCACAATAATGCTTATAATAGTCAGACGTGATAATCTGGCTTAGGCTTCTAAAATGGCATAAATATCTAATGTAAAAATCATTTTTGTATCTTTTTAATAGAAAATCATCAAATTTTAATTCTTTGAGAATTTCAGCACAAAAATAATCAGCAGAATCTTTCGCGTTATTTGTAACATTAATTCGATCGCGCTCATTATTTCTTTGATGCAATAGGAATAGAATACTATGAATTGCTTTTTTGAAGTGAAGTTTTAATTTCAATGTTTTTTAGATATTTGTAGCCTTGTGAGATATTGATCATCCTCAAATTGATATATTTCTTTGTGATATATATTTTTAATTATATCATAATTGCATATATTGCACATAAAATCGGTTCCATTAAGGTAGATAATCTAAATTGAGATGTAAGCTTACAATTTGGTTACCTACATTTTGATAGTGGGAATTTTAGGAATTTGAATCTCCTAATTCTTTCCAGAAAATCAGTAGTATTGGGATTCATAAAAATTTAAAAATCTTAAAATATTATTATTATTATTATTATTATTGCACCTTGGAATTTTCTTGATGCTATTGAATTCAATATTTTTATGCCTATAGCGCCTCTCAAAAAACAAACTCTCATTTTGATGCTGAATAATTTTGTTGAAAATTATAGCGTATCCTACCAACAATTTATTATTAATAACAAAAAATTGATAATTTCTGTAGATCACGTTTTTTGAATTCTTAATCTTCCAAAAAAAGATTTGAAGTTCTACAAAAACTATTTTATGTTTTTTTGCAAATAAATTTTACATGTTGGCAAACGCTTTTTGCTAAGCAATCAATATACTATTTTTTTCCGATATTTCCATGCCTTATAAAACTGAAACTAAGATGCTGCTAATATATGTATCAAATATTCCCGTTTATACATTAAGCAAAAAATCTGGATTAGCCAATACACTGAATCTACCATTTGGAGCTATTTCGGGTTGCATGAGTTAGCTAAATGAATCAATGTTGTCTTCTGAGTTTTGCAATGGCTTGAATATACGTGTACATGTCATTATTAAATGCTATTAATTCATTTGTGAAGGGAAGTTATTATTTTACACTTGAAAAAATAATGTGAAATGAATTTCAACATTTTCAATTTGAAGGAGCTAGTTCTTGAATCAAATTTTAAAAAGTCAAGAAGCTTAACATTTTTCTCATGAAAGCTTTTTTGCTTCATCCACAAACACTCTAATGCAGGTACTTGAAATCTAAAAATACATTGTCATGACTAATTGAAAATAACACGCAAATTCAGTACATTTTACATCATAATTTTTAATTATATTTTATAGCATTAAATTCAAACATGAACGTATTCACAGTTCTTAATGTTTTATTATTTTTTTATGAATTGTGCATGGAATTTCGTCTAAATGCTTGTTAGGATAATTGAATAGTATAGTTGGCTGCAAAAAAAATGAGACTGAACACCTATTTTTTCACGCTTTGTGGAAACGTATTGAGACGTTTTAGAGGAAAACTATAAAAATAAAAGACAACGAGAATTTTGTGAACTTTAAAATGGTCAAACAAAAAAGTTAATTAATTAAACTGGTACTTCGTATTTATTTGAAAACAATTACCAAACAAATTGTTTTGCTTTGCAAAGTTTCTACTTGATTTCTTCGGAATGGAAACGTTGGAACAGCTTGAAAACGGCTTTGCGACATCGCAAATTTCTTGATCAACTTATTTTCGAAAGCTGAAAAAAATTCGACAAGAAGAATCTCTCAAAAGAAGAAAAGGAAGTGGACGCCCTCGAAAAATTACTGGAAAATTCATTCAGAAAACAGTCGCAATTGCTCTCAAAAATCCCTATATTTCTGGGAAAA
>CABFPE010000029.1:1060344-1079095 GCA_900660155.1 Hofstenia miamia | reverse complement strand
TTTTCACCGAAGGCACCAAGAAATCTAATAAATGACATAGACCTAAAGATAAATAATGAGTCAATAAAGCAAAGTGAATCATTCAGCTATTTAGGAGTGGAGATAGATAATGAATTAACATTTGAAAAATTTCTACTGAATAAGATTCAAAAAATGACTGCAAGCATTAGATAACTTTATCACTTACGTAATGTAATATCAAGCAATTATCATAAACAACTAATACATGCTTGCTGTCTGTCTTATTTTCAATACTGTTCTTTTCTTTTAACTAACCTAAATTTGAAACATCGTATGCTTCTATCAAAGACATTTAATTGGTGTATAAAAACTCTAAACTTTGCACAAAAGCATGACGAAGCATCAGTATATCGTAATAAATATAAAATATTATCTCCGTTCTATCAAATTCATATGCATATGCTATCTATCTTATTTAAATTCAAATCTCTACAAACATCTCTCCTTTTCCTTAATGACTATATTAAATTAAATAAGCGATCGCAAAAATTTTTGAGTTTAGATAAAAATTATAATGACTTCCATCACATATCAATTAAATTGTGGGATAATTTAGATTATGAAACGCGAATAGAAAAAAACTATAAAAAGTTTAGAAAAAAATTGAAACAATTTCTTCTAATAAAACAGTACACATTAGGGGATGGTAATACACTTTATGCATTTGAAACCTACATCCAACATTGAGCACCTACACAAACATCCACTCAAACATTGATTATATTATTATATATTGTACATATTAATTTGTAGTTAGTTATTCATGTTTATTTTCTTTTGTCATGTGTTAGTTTGTAGATCTTGTATACATATAATGCGCAATAAATTTGCTCTGACTATTATTATTATTATTATTATTATTGTAATAGTACGCAAGAGAATGTGTCCAATTAGATGTCTAAGCCTGGAAGAGTCACATCCTTATTTTGAAACAATGTGGATAGAGGTAAATGGAGGAAAAATTGCAAGTTAAATGGTTTCGAAAATGTTACTTATGCATCAAGAAAGCAATTTGGCAATTTGGAATTCATGAATTTAAGGAAAGCAGAGATAGAAAGGGTGTTAGATTACAACAAAGCCAACTATGTTTTAGGTGATTTTATTATTGACTACTTAGATGAACGAAAAGTCTCTATTATTGATAGCCTCCTTGATTCACTGGACTTAAACATAATCAACACAACTACGCCTACACGACATAAATCTCTAATAGATTATTTCATAAGAAACTCATCTGGAGGCCCAGAAATGTCATCTTTTTTCAATCCATATATGTTTAACTCATTCTCAGATCACATATCCATATATCCAACAATCTCACGCCAAATACTGTTTGCAAGAACGTTAGGTATAGACATTTTTCGAATTCAAAAAAATTTCAGGGGATCGCATTTACACCATGAATAGTGCAGATTGCATGATGCGCTTCTTTTTGAAAGTTGAATTTTTGCTTGAATAAATTGCGCACCATTCAACACAAATATGTGGTTCCAGGCAGAAATGTTAAATGTAAAATTTCCAGATCAATAGAATTAGAAAACAAGAAGGCAGCATGGGAAGATTGAAATAAAGAACTTGATACTGAAATTACGTATTGCATACATAAATCAAATATACTGTTTTGACAGGCTCAGTAGCTATAAAGACAAGTGGAGACACATGAATAAAATTTTAAGTAAGGGCAGGGGCCTAGGTTGCAATATGGAAAGGCGTAAGATAGATAATAAGATTTCCACAAATATCCAGCAAATCTCAAACCATTTAAATGCGATTTTAAGAATCTGGACACTTATAATGGACATGAGATCCCTCAAGAATGCACATTCAAAAATGAAAACTGTTTCTCAGTTAGTTACATCAGCAGATACAATTCGTGCAGGAATGCCTATTTTCATAATAAAGAGATTTGCTTATCAGTTTGGGGATACATTACAATTTATTTTTAATTACGTCTTAAAGAAAAACTGTTATCCTTCATCATTAAAAGTCGCAGAAATAACACCTATTTTTAAATCAGGAGATGATCTATTAGGTGAAAATTACTGACCAATAGCCATCACAAATCCCTTTTCCAAAGTATTCGAAAAGTTATTGAATAAGCAAATTAATACCTACATTACGCAAAATACTATACTGACAGATAGTCAATTCGGCTTAGAAAAGATGGCTTCCTTTTAATAGAAATGTATGCTCTGTGGTAGCTCTATTAGATGTGAGCAAGGTTTTTCATATACAAAATTCAGAAAAAGATAGGTTAAGAAAATAGCAACAGGTGTCCATTCCTTAAGGGGAATTAGGCATAGATTACAAAATAAACCACTTCTGTATTCCTTGTATTCAGTCAAATCATGTATGCATGTACTCTCCTTAACTGCATTAGTGTAGAACATCAAGAGCAAATAAATACCGTATTCAACTGGGCATTAACTACTCTTTTTCAAATTTGTAAACAGGATAATAGTAGAAAGTTAGAAAAATTGCAAATACTCTCTGCATGATGCCACATAATGCTATCTAGTTTGAAAATGCTTTACAAACATATTAATAGTTCATCAATGTCTACGAGTTTCTTTAATTGAAGTAATTACTAATAATTTACGCTCAGATAGACATCAATCTTTTATCATGAAAAAAGTTTAACGGAGCAGGCTAAAATCTCCAAAAAATATGTTCTATAGAGTGCAGGCTAGCGTGCGTTCATGGCAGATTAGATTAATCTCAATGGAGATTAAATTTGAAAACAGCAATATGTTCAAAAAGCAAACAAAATGTCTGTCTTTTCACCCATAAAGCCCCTTTTACAGGATAAGTTTTCCCTTATTAATTAATTTTTTTAAGAAGATTAGGTAAAATCATTTGCTTTTACATGATAGGCTTTTCCTTATGACTTTATATTCTTACTAACATTTTCTGAGTTCATAAGTTTTCCTTTGCAAACGCTTATCTGAGGCTAATTTCCGTTTACAAGAGAGGTTTTCCCTTATGTAAGGGTAAATCATAAAGGAAAACTTATTGTGTAAACTGTGCTTTAGTTGCCAAGTGACAAAACAGTTACATGGAACACAAGTCGTTCAATGTAGTCTTAGAATCTATACAGGTAATCAGTCATTAATGTCAATGTTATTGAATGACTTGACATTACCCGATATAGGGAAAAAGCTTTTGAACCGACTCCACCAAAAAAGTTGACCCCTTTCCCATGTTCATCTCTGATATACAAACAATACTAATAATCCCAATTTCTATTTATCAATTAACAAATATTTTCACTTGATTTTTAGAAACACACTGTGTGACCCGCAATCAAAAAATTTTGCTCACTCCTGCATCATAGCCAAAGCGATATATAATAGATCCATGGCCAGGCAGTAAAAAGCTCGCTGTTTTTGGCCTCTCCCAAAACCACAGCACACATACTGTCTCAAAATTGGTCTGAACCAGTTTGGCAGTTGGTCCAACTTCGCTTAATTATTCAACCTATGCCGCAATATTTAGTCAAATAGTCCGTATTTTAGGTTATATGATAAAACAGCAAAATCCATATCAATTAAGAGCCTGGAATACTGTATTGAACACAAGCCACAAAACAAACTCATAATTGGGGCAACCATAAGTCAATAAGGTCAAAATTTTTCTCTGACTTCCAATCATTCTAAAAAGGCTTCCAGACATGTTTTTTATACACGTATGGGTGTTTGGATACTCTTGATAGGTCAAAATAAAGTCAAAATTTTTGTTTTAAGTCAATAAAGTCAAAAAAATTATTTAAGATCAATAAAGTCAAAATCATGTTGAATTTGGATATAGAGAAGAATATTTGAGGGCATTTTTGCGCATTTTTCCGCATAAGTTGGCCTTTTTGGTTACATTTTGTGTGTTAATTAGCAAAACACCCGATTTAGTTTGCTTTTTGCAGGGTCAAGTAAGGTATTCTGATTAGAGTTGTTTCAAGCTTTGAACGACCTTTGCAAAAGCTTATTCATAACGCCAAACAGAATACCTATTTGCCAGGCTTGCACGGTGGGGCGAGAATTCCCGCCCCGCAACGCCCCACATGCGGGGATTCGTGATGTAAATATTTTCAATTTGGCAGTGAAATGTGTTTAAATTTGAGAGTGGTGATAATTGCTTTGTGAAATTATTCCACAGTACCGCGTGTTTCACCTACTTAAAATTTCAATTTCGTCAAACAACAAAAGTGATTGAAACACCGCACACGTGTATGGCCACCCTTATTTACAAACCACTTGACAACTAGAACACAGTTGGATATATTCTACTCCAACCAGATAACGTTTGCTAAGAAATTACTCACTCTATTCAAATTTGACATTCTACTCATTGTTTCTTTTATTGCATTGTTGTACAAAATGCCAAAATATGCTGAATCAGACGCTTCCAAAATCCGCAATATTGTTCGAAGCTATCCAAGTGAATTTCAACTAACTGCAGACTCTAGGAAGCTTTATTGTAAGTTGTGTGAAGTTGTTGTACAGCACTCAAAAACATTCTTTGTTGACAGTCACAGGAATAGCGGACGCCACAAACGAAATCTCAAAAGAACAGACAGTTCAATGGTTCAACAGCAGTCCACACTTAGATTTGCTACTGAGTCTTTTGGAGAAAGGGTAATCCGGGCTTTCCTTGCAGCCAATATTCCACTTCACAAGCTGAGGAATCCAGCTCTTCGGTCATTGTTTTCAGATATTGGTAAACCCCTTCCCAGTGAATCATGGTGTCGTGAAAAGCTGAGCGTGATATCCTCCCTGGAAAGTGAGAGAATCAAGGAGATCATTGGAGGAAAAGAAATGTTCATGGTCACCGATGAAACAGAAATAAACAATAGAAAATATATGTTGTTCTGGTCGCCACTGTTGACGCTCCTGAAACAACATACCTTTCTATGTGTAAGGAATTGTCCGGTGCCGTTACTGCCCAGTGTGTTGTGCAGCACATTGATGACATGGCAAAAGAGCTCGGTGTTCATAGAGATAATTTTGTCCTGCTCCTCAGTGATGCAGCAGCATACATGAGGTCAGCAGGTGGGACATTGAAGATACTTTTCCCGCGTCTAAGTCATGTAATGTGTGTAGCACATCTGCTGCACAACGTCTCAATGAGAGTGCGCTCAGGATAAAAGAAAACAGATGAGCTAATTGCCGCAGTTAAAGCTGCGACTGTTAAAAACAAAACCAGACGCAACCAGTTTGCAGGAATCGGCTATCCGCCAACACCAATTATTACGAGATGGGGATCGTGGATTTCTGCAGCTGGGTATTATGCCGAAAAGCTGCCCCAAATCACAGCAATCATTGATGCATGGGAGGACACTGGAATTCTTGTGCACAAATGCAAAGCAGCCATTTCCAAGGATGGCCTATCAAAGGAGCTCGTTGAAATACAAACATGGTATAGCTGCCTGGTCAAATTGCTCGAGAGAGTAGAAGGGTCGAAATACACCATGCTTGACGCATCAAGTGACATGACAGCTTTGAAGGAAAAGCTAAACGGAGATCCTCTACAAGTAAAGGCATATCTAGAGAAACGATTGGAGAAGAACGAGCTTACGGAGATTGTGAATCTCACTCGTTCCGACATCTCGCCTGCCCTTTATTCCAAGCTTCAGAAATGTCCACCAACCTCAGTGACAGTTGAGCGAAGTTTCTCAATGCTCAACAAACTGTTGGCGTCTGATAGACATTTTCTTCCTGAGAACTTGCATAAATACATGATGTTATACTACAACTCCAGTTAGCCACACTGTATCTGATGTACATTTGTGGTTGTACAAAATGTAACTGTATCCCTTTTTTGAAATAAATTTTCAAAAAATCACAACCAGTTTCTTATTGTTTATGCATAGCAAGGTTCTTTTTCTATAGGTCAAAATAAAGTCAAAATTTGAAATTTATAGGTCAAAATTTCAGAAAATAAAGTCAAAATTCCGGTTGCCCTACTCATAATGTACATGGAAATTATTTAAAATATATTCTTTTGCAAGATTAGTCAAAATTTTTGGTCCTTACTTAAACCAACAGTTCATTAATTTCTGGCCAGCTCCACTCCACAGCCCAAATTAATAATTTTTTCGTCCCTGCTTAACACGTGGCCCACAACATTCGTGTTACTACGAGTCCTGTTTCCAACCTTGCTCATTCCTACGAAATATTGCATAGGACGTAAAGTAGTGTGCACACTTACAACTTTTGCGCACAAACTATCTTGATTTAATGAGGCGCACAAGAAAAGTTGTAAGTGTGTACGCTATTCCAACTTTGTTGTGAACTTTTAATTCAATAATCTATTTCTGAGGAGTGCACAATTTACGTTTTGTAACAAACTTTTTCTCTAATAAAAATATAACTACAAATGAAGAAAATTATTGTAATTAACTAACAGATGCTATAATTATTATATTATAATAACAATTTTAAAATTAGTGTTATTAATTTTCTTAAAATATTTTTTACTTTTGCATCCCATAATCTTCTGTGTTTCAATAATTGCAAAATTCATTTATTCTTGTATGCAGTGTTTGGCGCATTCACACAAAGTACACTCTGATGCATAGTTTGAATACTCATTGTTTACTTTTCGAATATAGTAAGAATGTGGACGCATGATAAAGAGGTTGAATTAATTCAATTAATATTATTATTATCACCCAGGCGAAGGATGTGCATAATGACGTAGTATATTTTAGATACAAACAGATACAGGTTCCGACTCGTAGGGTAATGTGCACATTTACTCTTGCTTTTCTTTCACTGTTGTATAACTATAGAATTAACTTAATTAATGCTCCAAGCTAGCATCACAACAACTACTATTTAGGTAGCATCTCCGAAAGTAATAACAAGAAAGAATACAATTGGCCTGCTTGCCCAAAGCTGTATCATGAAGACAGTACATGGTCCAATGGTTAGATCCGTTCCATCCATCTGCATCCAGTGTTCCATCTGCTGCGACTCAGCTCAATCTCAGTGAAAGAGTTTTGTTGTGTGCTTGGGGGTGGTAAGCTGTGGTGCATTTGCTGTCAATTTTGAGTAGTTTTGTTGGTTCTTGGAATAGTGCACTTTTGAATTGTGGGCCTTTGTCTGTGATGATTTTCTCCATGGTGCCTATTTTTAGGATCCACTCTTTAAGAATTATGTTTGCTGTTTCTTCTGTGGTTGTATTTTTCATTGGTACTATTCTCACATATCACGTGAAATTATCTATCATGATGAGTACATATTGGTATCCCTAGTCATCCTTTGATAGCATTTCGATGTCTATGTGTACTATCTCATTTGCAATTATTTTCTCGAGTGGTGCCCTTTTTGTTGGGAAGTGTTGGCTGTTGTTTAACAGGCATGTGGTGCACTTATTTATGACATCTTCAGTTATTTTTTTTATAGCAATTGTGATTTACTTGGAATTGAGTGTTGTTTCTGTTTGTATTTTTACCAAATGTCCTCTTTTGAGGATTCTTCTTTATATCTCTCTTTTGTAGCACTCCAGTATAGCAATTCTATTCGTTTTTCCAATTACATATAGGAGGTCATTTCTGTTTAATTTCCAGTTGTATCTTCCATAGCCGTTCTTTGCTGTTTTGGACAATTTTTTTCATTGTTTTTTATTTTTGTTCTTATTTCTTTTAATACAGTGTCTTTGTTTTGTTTTTCTGTGATTTCTTCTTCTGTGATCTCCTCCTTTAGCATGATAGGTGTTATTGCTATTCTTTTTTGTTGACGTTGATTTCCAGGAGTTGTTCATATTCATTATGTGTGAGGAATTGAAATTCTATCTTTTGGCTGTCTGTTTTTTGAGATCTCTTTGATATTGAGGGAGTGATGTCCAAAAGTCTGTATTACTATGGAGGTTTCCTTTTCTATGTTCTATAGTAAATGTGAACTCATTTAAGTATTTGATCCATCATGATACAATTGAGGATTTATCCCCTGAGAATTTTTTTAACCATGTGAGTCCACTGTTGTTGGTTCTTACTCTGAATTGTTTTCCTATTAGGAAGTGTCTAAACTTTTTTATACTTTCGATTAGTGCCAGCATTTCTAGCTTTGTGGAGCCATAGTATTCTTCACTGGGTTTGAGTTTTCAGCTGAAAAATTGTATTGGTAATTTTTTTCCATTTTTTATCTGTCCGAGCGTTGCTCCTATGGCGACCTTGCTGGTGTCACAGTCTAAAATAAATTCTTTGGAGTGATCTGGTGTATTTAGTGACAGTAATTTCAAGAGTTTGCTTTTTATGTTGTCTAATTCTGCTTGTTGCTTTTAAGTCTATTCGAAGGGGACTGATTTTTTAATTAGGTTTGTCAATTTTGCTGTTTTTTTTGGTTATGTTGGGTATAAATATGCCATAGTAAATAAAAAATCCCATGATTCTTTGTAGTTCCTTTCTGCTGTTTGGTTTTTTGATTTTCTTTATCATTTCTCAAGCATTGTTCTTCATGCTTATTTCGCCTTTTGATATTATCCTTCCTAGGAATATTACTTTTTCTGTGAGGATATCACATTTGTTTCCATCCTTCCTAGGAATATTACTTTTTCTGTGAGGATATCACATTTGTTTCCATTTATCCTGAGTCCAGGTTCTTTGAGTATTTTTAGTGTTCTGTCTAGTTTGTTTAGATGTTCTTCTACTGTGTCACTGGTTATTATAATATCGTCAATGTAGGTGTTTATTCCTTCTTCTATGTTGTGTTGTTTATTTTTAAGGACTTTTGTTATGTATCATTGGAATGTGGCTGGGGCGTTGCATAGCCCAAGCACCATGTAGATCCATTTGTAAAGTCCATAAGGCGTTATGAACATTGTTTTCTCTATATCTTTTGGTTCCATTTGTACCTGCCAGTATGCTTTACAGAGGTCTATTACAGTGAAATATTTATGTTTGCTTGCTTCATAGAACATATCTTCAATTCTTGGTAGAGGGTATAAGTCTTTTTTCGTGATTTCGTTGAGTTTTCAGAAGTCTATGCACAGTCTGTGCTTTGTTCCCTATTTCACAAACACTGTTGGAGCTGCATAAGGACTTTTGCTTGGGTGTATGATTTTGTTGTCTATTAGTTCATTTAGGATTTTGTTGTATTCATCTTTGAGTTGTTCTGGTACTCTTTGTGCTGGCAGTTTTATTGGTCTATCTGTTGTTGTTATAATTTTGTGGGTTTTTCCAATGGCTTGTCCTACTCTGATTTTGCCATAGTTGAAGATTTCACTGTTTTTCTAGTAGTTTTTTCAGTTTTTCTTTCTTGTCTTTTGTAGGTGTTTGTAATTTTCTTCCTTTATTTCAGGTATTCATTTTTCTTCTTTGGCATTCATCCCCATGCCCTTTAGTCAGCAGTGAGGATTACTTGCTCCAATCATGTTCATCCATGTACCCTTTAGTTGGTGGTGTGGATTACTTTGCATGTTCATCTGAAAGCCCTTTTGTTGGCATTGCAGATTACTTACTCCATTGTTATTTTCTAATGGTTTCCAAATACTTCTGATGATGTGATGTGTTGTCCATAGATTTTGAATTTTGATCAATTCATGTTCACATTTCTATTTGTTGCATTTAGTATCGGGATTTTTTCCTCTTTGTTCTTTAATGAACATACACTTGAGGGCATTGAGATTTGTTTCATGTTGATTCTGGTTTGTTCATATAACATGACTTCTGCTGTAATTTTTTCTTCTGTTTTATTGTGTGCATCTTCCAGTGGTACAGCTGTAGTTTTATGTCTTCTGTGAGTTCAAATAGTATTTTTTGGTTTTCTTCTTCTTGGATTTTGATTTCTTCTTCTTCTACCTTCATTGTTTTGTTGCAGTAGTTGATGATGCATTTGTTTTTAGATAAGAAGTCGTCTCCTAGTATGACTACATAGGGTAATGGATTGTTGTGAGTGTCAACAACTATTATGTCTTGCTCAAATGTGTTGTTGGATATTTGCATTCTTGTTTTTTCTAGAGTTCCTTTGGTATTGATGTATTTGCCTGAAGCATTGATTAGTCTGCTTAGTTATTTTTTCAAGTTGTTCCATTTAAATCCCAGTTTCATTGCGCACTCATCTGTTATTATTCATTTGACTGCACCTGTATTGATAGTTGCTTTCACCATCATGCCATTGATCACAACTGTTATTGTGTTTACGTTTCTGATATCTATTAGTATCAATAGTGGTCAGTTTTTTTGAGGTGGCGCTCCTAATAGTTTTCTGACTCTTCTGTTGTTTCCTCGTCTTTGATTTCTGAGGTTGTTTTGTCTTCAGATTCAAACAGATCTTTGTCATTGTAGTAGGTGTTGCCATCTTCGATTATATTGATTTGCTTCTTGCATTTATCTTTTCTATGGCCTTTTAGGCTGCAATTGAAGCAGCTAATATTTTTTTCTTTTAGTTTTTTTATCTGTCCTTCTTTTGTTTTGATTTTTATCACTTTCTTTCCTTTTTTATTTTTGCTGGGTTTGTTTGCTTTTTGTGAAATTGTTTCTCTCATCTTCCAGTTTATTGTGTTGGGCGTTTGTCTGCTCCATGTGGCTCATGTGATCCTTTAAGTGTTTGATTTCGAACTGTTGCATTTCTCTCTCACTGTAACTCTTGGTTTTCTTTTTCTAGGTCAGAATACATTTGCTTCCATTTGTTATTCTGCTCTAAGATTTGTGTGTTTGCGTCTGCTAGTTGTTGCATGAGGGCATTAACTTGAAGTTGGAAGGGTGTTGAGAATCTCAAGTGAGTCGAGTTGTTGATCCATTGGGATTGTTTGCATTTCCATATCAGTGGTAGGGGTAACTGGAGTTGATTCCTTTTGTGGCTCACTGGCTGCTGAGGTTTCAGGAGTTTCCATGGTAGAGTGCTCAGAGGCATTGTGGGGGCTTGCTTCTGTTTCTTTTTTTTGTTATATTTGTGGTGAAGAACCACAATCATGCTGCTGTGAGGGGTCGCAGTTTAGTTTGCACGTTTAACTTTTAAGTGCAAAAATTTTCTTGTCTTTAGATATTAAAAATAATTTAGAATAATGGTTAGTCATTCATCTTTAGAAAGTAGTCTTCACATGTGAGATGTTTATCGAATCACAAAAGCTATGAGTAAGAAAAGAACCAAGTAAGTAATAAGAAATAACATGTTTGGTAAAATCCATTGTAAACATTTAAAAACTATCAGTAATGGTATCCAGTGATAAAAAGATAAGATGAGAGTTAACAGTAAAATAAATTTTCAACATCTACAGTTCCAGTGTGACTGGAGTACATCTCCTAGCATTGCTCCTGTGGACCACATAGTAATTATACCAGTCTCCAAGGTTAAGATAAAGAGAACAACAAGAAATGTTGAACTAAGCATGAGTGGAAGAAATCCATCTTAACCACTGTTCAGTAGCATTATCACCCAGGCAAAGGATGTGCATAATAATGTAGTATAGTTTAGATACAAACAGATACAGATTCCCACTCACGGGGTAGTGTGCATGTTTACTCTTGCTTTTCTTTCACTGTTGTATAACTATAGAATTAACTTAATTAATACTCCAAGTTAGCATCACAACCACTACTATATAGGTAGCATCTTCGAAAGTAATAACAAGAAAGAATACAATTGGCATTCTTGCCCGAAGCTGTATCATGAAGACAGTACATGGTCCAATGGTTAGATCCGTTCCATCCATCTGCATCCAGTGTTCCATCAACTGCGACTCAGCTCAATCTCAGTGAAAGAGTTTTGTTATGTGTGCCTTAATTATGGTGTAATAAATACCAGTCACTAATGGACTTAATTCTCTCTCTCTCGATGTATACTGATTTAGTCTGTTAACAAGATAATGTGTTGCAACCAGGCACTATAGCTGCTATTGCACTAATTAAAAAACAGTTAATATAAAACTAGAGCAGCTTCCTAAATTTAGTTAAAATATACATTCATGATAATGACTGACATGTAAAAATGATAAGAAACTAGCTGCAAACAGACTAAAAAAGATTACCACAAACTACAGCAGCTCCTACCCTACATATAGATAAAATATAATTTACATGGTCTCTTTTCAGTCTCTTATAGGTCAGATAATTTGGATCTAAAATAGGGTTAGTTATCAACACGCCTATGGTGACATTCTGCCTTTCATGCATTTATTACTACATGCAATGTCATTGAGCAGTAGCCAGCTAAGCATGCAAATAAAAACATTCCTACTCCTAGCCGTAACCTATTTGCATACAACTATCGAGGCTGACTTCTAATATCTAAATCCCTCACAGACAGCCCTCGATTGATGCACACAACGAATGCTTAGCTGCACATAATATAATAAAATAAAACCATGAAGCAAAAAGAATAAACCACTAAAGGATAAATTTTCATCATCATTACAAGACTTCATTTCTATTTATATACAATTTTAATAAACATATTTACCAGATAAACAAGTACCAGTCGCAAATAGATTTCTTATGTCCACGTAAGTTACTTCTGCGTGGTATACGTGGTTCGCTAAAATTAATGCGGAGCATAATGCCCGCTTGCGTTTTGTCAAATTAGTTGCGACTGATATTTGCTTTTGCAATTTGGCAAAATCATTAAATGCTAATTCTAATAAATTGGCTTGAGTTTCCAATTAGTTTAGGATAGTTTTTTTCTTTCTTCTTTGTTGCGAGATTGTCAATTTAGTAGGATTATGCTACAGTATAAGCACTCGAAGAGTTACCCCATAAACGTATTAGTTGGTGAAATAACCTCTCTAAGGCAGCTTTGTTGCGTTTGCAAGTAACTTCCCAAACAATTCAAAAGGAAATCGAAATAATCAGTAGTCATTCTATAAAAAATTCGCAAAACATGCTTCATCTGATAAACCCAGTTCACTTGTCAATGAACTTGTTACACTATACATGTATCTTTTTAAAATCCATTCTTTAGTCCATATTTTTTTAGATTTCCAGCGATTTTGTTTTTTCTTATTGACATACATGTAAACTGCAATTAGGCATGTTGCTATAGCTCGATTCATTGTAACAGAAACAATTTACCTGCGCATTATTATTTACATAACTGATTTAAATTGCACAAGGTGCTTTCAAAACTCTGTTTCCTTCAGACTGCTTCATTGTACTGTAGTGCAATTTACTGGTTATTTTAATTAATAAAAATGGCAATACATATAATTCAACTAAAATGTTTTGCGCAAAGTTGTATGTGTGTACGCAAATATTTTTGCTGTGAACTTTATAATTACCCGAAAAGTTGCGCGCAAAGTTGGAAGTGTGTACGCAAAATATTTTTGCTGTGAACTTTATAATTAGCCAAAAAGTTGCGCGCAAAGTTGTAGGTGTGCACGCTACTTAAGTGAGTCACTTATGATGACGAAGTATTGCTGCACAAGGTCGGCCTTCAAAAGAACATAGGAAAGCTTAATATCAGATTATTCTTCATTTGACCAAGTTAAGAAACTGTTTTGTGTGACCAACATCTTTGTATTATTCAATAAATATACGTGGGGTACAAAACGTACCCCTAACATTGTCCACATAGAAAAAAATGAAAACCGTATCTAATTGTTAACTTAAATGTCCTGTTGTTAATTTTCTTATGCGTAGTCCAAATTTTTATGGCATAAAGCAGATTTGGCGTTGGTCCACATTATGCGCTCATAAGCATATGCCAGTAAATTAATACAAATTGTTATCTATTTACGCCTTATGCCAGTAACGTTGTTGTGAAGTTGAAAGAATTGTTTAGGAAAAGGCTTGAGAGCACCTTTTAAAATCAGGAAAATATCACTGTACAAAAAGCTAAGGAGTTCTAAAGGTGTCTCTGATCGCACAGTACAAACTACACTGCTGGAGAAATAATTACTCTATACAACTATAATGAGCATTATGATATTCAGCAACATGTATTGTCTACTGAAACTCAAGCAGATGGAGTTTCAGCTTCTGTGTTATTATAATCAATAAACTCAATTATTAGCTCAGTGCATTCAAATTCATTGTTATTCATTCAAATTAGAGTTTCTGTAATTCCAGATGCATATATTTCAACTTTTTTAATAAGGACATCTTCGCAGAGATGTGGAGATCAAACACGCATTGCGACTTTCAATCATAACAAATGAAAACACGAAGTTTTTATAAATTACAATTGAATCTATGCCTTGTTCAAAGACTGCTTGGCAAATTACAGCATAGAAAATCAGTCTATTAAAGTTAAGTGATATGAAGTTGTATAAAGAAACCCCTCCTATTATTAAAGGGCATGAGTTTGATGTCGCAATACTCCGCTATTAGAGACTACGTGTTTTATTCATCACAAATATGAGAAGTAGAAATTCGCAGTATCAATATTTATAGTGAATTCACACATATAAGCTGCACGCGTGAACCTAAAATTTTGCTTTAAAGTTTCCAAAAAGGCCTATGTAAACTTTTCGATTGCAGAACTGCTGAAAATAATTCACTTAATAATAATGAACTCGGAAATATCCAGCACTTAATTCAATTCGGTTCAAAGTTAAATTAATGGAAAAAATTATTTGGGGAAGGATCAAATTTTGAGGGCTGGCATATGCGGCTTATACACACTGCACGCCTATGTCAGAAAACAACCAATGTTTGGTATGCGGAAGCATTGTGGCGGCTTCTACACAGAAGTGGAACCCGAAATAAAAATTTTAACCAGATTCTAACCCGAATTCTAAGATCATTGTGCATTAAATTGATTAAATGTATTTTTAAAATTTTATATTTTTGATGTTTTGAAAAAGAATTTAGTATTTCTAAGGTTTCTATTGTGTCAACTACCAGTGAGGAGTCACAGTTAGCCCACAAAGAGAAGTCTTGCTCAGGTCAACCAGGTACCTTTTTAAAAACAATTCGAGATGGAAATCTTTGTATTTCAGAAGATAATTCATTCATGGCAAACTGAAATACTTGCGGATGCACGATAAAATGTCTATAAATCCAAAACCTCAATTTTTATTCTTTGCTCAACTCATTCGTGCTGCTGATTAGTTTAGTTTTAGATTCAGTAACTATCCTTTTACCATTATAAACGCGCTGATATGAGGTAGCTCTTCTCAATACAATTTTATTGTTCAGTAAACAATTTGAAAACAAGTTGAAATATCCTATAGATGATACAAATTACAATGATTACAACAAATTACAATAAAATTATTATCTTGTTTTTTAACCTAAGAACACAATTTTTTCCATGTCTTAAAAAACCAATCTGAACCCAATCAACCTCCGTTTCTACATGAGGATTTACGGTAGTTTTTGAAAACCATGAAGAAGGAAAAAGCATTCAAAAATTAACCAAAATCGCAGTGTGAAATCCTAGTACAATTTCAAAGTTTTGGAGGATTGGAGAGAGGAGGTTTCGACAACAACGCAGAACAGGACTGTTAGACCAGGGAAATCTTGTATTAATTGTAAAAGAATCATTTATCAAAGGTGAACCGAAAATTGACAGCTTCTCAATTCCAGCAAGAATGGACTAGTACAGAGAGTTTTTCAACCAGAATAGTGCAACGTATTTTGTCTAAATATGTACTGGTGAGTATATAGTTGTGCTCAGAATCCATATCTGACTTAAGCAGAGGAGGAATGGATTTGCATGATGCAAGGGAGTCCGTCAATATCTTTGAGAATTTGAACCAATGTGATATTTCTGAGTTTCACCCTCGTGGGAAGATGTACATGTAGGCTGTTTCAAAGGAGAAGCATGCAAATATAATTTGCCGTATACAACTAAAACGTTAAGTTTGGTGTTTGAAGCGTAATGATATGGAGGTTTTTTCTAAGCTAGCTGCGATTTGAGAAAAATCGCTAGATTCCATGGCCAACTTGATGCATGAAATACTGTAACATTTCTCGTGGATGTTTACCATCATTACTTCGACCAGATCACACTTTCCATCAAAATTGCGCCTCCTGCCACATTTGACTTCTAACAAAGAAGTTGCAGCACATCCCCATGACTGTCTATCTCTATCTCCCGACCACAAAATAATATACACAATGTAGAACATAAATAGGAAAAAATTACCATAAAAAACTCTCATACATAAAACAACTATGTAAATAGTAAAAGGAGAATTATACAGTATTCAAAATGAATATATAGGGAATTTTGAAGCGATCATGAAATGTTGAATAACACAAACAAATTTGAAGAAGCTCATTTTTGTTCTATCAAATTTGCACTATTTTCTACTTCTTATCTTTTACCAATATTTGCTCACTTTCCTGCATCAAATTATTATTTTTTTTGCAGATATTTGGGGTTTTTCTGTAAAATTTCTTTAATCAATAATTTGAAAAGAAGGTGTTACAAGACTGTTGAAGTGTAATTGAAAACTGTGATCTGCGTAACCTAGCTATGTGCATTGTATAGGAGAAACAGCTTGTTGATGTTTTCAAACAATTTTTCTCCAAGCATTTTATGAAATTTAGAAATCTTAAGATATGAACACATCTATCGGATAATATATTCAAATAATGTGTTGAATGTTTGAACTAAAGTGTATTGCTTTGGATGAAATACTTGAAAAGTGTTATTCTTTAATTACCTTAAATTATCTCAATTCTAATGTTCAGGTAAGCAGGACATCAATAGACAACGACATGTAATGGTAAATTTCTAAAAATGAAAATCAGGCAAATGTCTATCTGATGGCACTTTTACATTGTGAATATCTTTATTTTTTCGTGAGTTTTGAGTTCTTAAATTTTTTTTCAAGAAGCCATAAAAACTGAAAAGTTTTCTGAGATTCTTGAAGTTAAAGTCACAGAAAGAACAATCTAGCAACAAATTTAAAAATTAGTCCAAAATTTAAATCCTTAGGTATAGGAATTGACAATAAATAAAGCTTCATATATCTCATTCGTTATATAACAAAGAATATAATCTCTTGATCATGATTTATTACATAAAGCTAAATTTATCAATTTAAAAATGTCGTTTCAACTTGTAAGTGGATTTTAGTTATGAACCACTATTCAGTTTTATTTAAAAATCCAGGAAATAGATCTATAGAAATTTTGATTTGTAAATATAACTATGAATTAAAAATGCTATTCATTCGGCGGATCAAAGATTTTGCAAAATATAGTAATATTGCTTAATGCTTCTTTTCCAAATAGATATTTTTCCTTAATAAAACAGTGTGTTGTTTATTGAAGAAGCACAGTTATTGATTAAATTCAATTTCCTTGATATTTTAATAGATTAAAATAATAAGGAATGGGCTCCATAGGGAAGATAAATAAAAAATAATTTATTAAAAATGTATTTTCTAACTACAAACTTATCGATTTGGTTCTTGGTAACTCTATAATATGTATGAATTTTTTATAACTTGTTTCGTTTATTCTTGTTTTTACCAGATTTGCTGAAGAACATTTATAGCTTTTTTAAGTAACTTTTCTTGCAAATATTGGTCTCACACTTAGCACAAAAACATTTTTGAAAGATGCACCGCAATTTTCTATATGTATTCACAGCTTTGCGATTTGCATTAAGATGAACGAAATACAAAAAAGTCCGTGTCAACTAGTCAGCATTTGATGTAACAAGTCAGTCTAAGTAACCTACTCAAAGAATTTTATAAATATTCGTTTTTGTAATCGCAAAAACTAAATTTTAAAATCAGTTATCTGATAGGCATTGAAAATGCAGAATATAGACCTACAATTGCACAAATATCAATCTAATTTTATAACCAATTCGCTACTTACAAGAGCATTTTACTGCAAATCGCAAGGTCATGGTAATAGTAGGCCATGGGTCTGAAAACGATATTTATATCAGTAAAATTGGGAAAACAGCAATTTTAATAATCTATGCTTTATAATTTAGACGAAAAATTTCAATTATATTTAATTAGACCATTGACTACTTTACAAAAGCAATAGAATTTGTATCAACCTTATTAAATTCTGTCTCCATTGTGCAATAGTAGAATGATAAAATAAAATTATGGTGATTACAAAACAACGCTTATTTAAAGTTTTTAAACAAAATGATTTCAAGAAATCTATCTCGAAAAGATTTCACAGAATACAAGTAGAAGAAAAAATTCGACGTACTGTTTACAATTGCTGCTCCATTTGAATATGCAAACATTAAGTGTTGCTTGGCTAATCCTTGAGAAGTTTCCACTGATATATTGTCTCCAATGTAACCAAATATGCCAACCATGGCTAATGTAATGAGAAAAGTTGTTGAAATTAATACAAGAGTTACAGTAATCTGCTTTTCATTGCTATCTTTACTGCTTTTTCTATTTTTCCTCCATTGCCTCATTCCATAGATGATCTGAATATTTCCAAAAAGTGTGATAAAGAATGGCAAAACGCCTTGTACTACATAATATTCAAGAATTGTATAATGAGTGTAGAACTTCATATTTGTAAAGGATATACACTGATTATCATGAAAACCATAGAATAGAAATTTCGGTATATTGAAAGTAACAGAAAATAAAAACACAAGAAATGACATGAAATATGCGTATTTTGGTTGACCATATTTTGTATAGATAATCGGATATTTAATGGCTAGATACCGCTCAAATGTCAAAAGAACTATTTGCCAAATACAACTACAGTAGTTTGTAAGTGTAGTGAACCTAACAAGTTTGCACACCATGTTACTGTAGCTCTTCACCGAATAGCCTAAAATCTTTTCTTAAGCTTGATATAACGAATATTTGAAATTTAGTTAAACTCAGCTAAAATATCAAATACATGTAAAAG
>CABFPE010000029.1:885593-895831 GCA_900660155.1 Hofstenia miamia | reverse complement strand
TTACAATAATCAGATGTCAACATAGTTTAACATGATTGAATTCTTTTCCCTCGCAAAATTAAATTTGAGCAAACATAAGCACCATTGAGGGGACATCAAACTAGCAATAGTAACCTAAGATCGAAAATAGCTACTAACGTCATAGTGACGTAATAATACAAAATAAAGATTTAAAAGAATAAAATCAAAAAAATCCCGAGCGACTCTACACTAGCTGCTTAATAATTACTACTTTAGCCATTACCAAAAACTATTGGCTTTAGATAAGTTAATTAAAATTAGTTACATAATAACTTGCAGCTTCCTACCTTACATTTAAATAACAATTATACATGCTCAGTCTATTTATCAGTCTATTATAGGTCACATAAGTCTATAAGATAAAATATGTATAACCTACAGTAGGCTATCCAGCCCTTTTACCAATATCAATTATTAGATACATGTAAACTAAAGAATCAGTAGCCAGCTAAACTGATATAAAATCTAAAGATAAGATTTTAAAAGAATTTACTTCAACAATTTCCAAAATGATTTCTCACATATTTATAGTTAACTTCCAAAAAGTACCTGTTGTTTGAAATTCAAATTTAGATCATCTGCCAAAAATGGCTAAAAATAATGGAAGCAAATTCGCCCCCTTTATTTGGTCAAATTTGATGACAAGTACTAATTTGCTATATTAATACTTAGTTGCACTTACAAAGATAATCTGATAATTAAACTTAAATTGTTTTTTAGTCAATAATCATAATTCAATCTTAGTTTTGAATAATCATCTGATCTTCTTTCTTCTTTAGCAGCATTATGCTTTGGATTATGCTACAGCAATAACAATGGGTCCATATGAAGAATTTGAAAGACAGATTGAAATGCAAATTCTAATATGCATGCTGCTGGAGACAATATCAATACCAATGATTTTTGCAATGATGGAGACTGCCAAAGGAGGTCAAAGTCACCTAAGCCTTCCTACATGAATACAAATCATATGTAAATACAAAAGAGAAAGCAAGAACAGTGATAGAACATGACGACAATAAGAAATCAAAGGAAATCATGCTTAGAAATGACAATCACAAAAGGGTGTACATTGAAGGGACAATAACCCTGTATCAGTTGTACACACAAGGAAAACCAATTCACATGCAACTAAAAGATCTATGAAATGAAATTTAGAGCTGCATCCCAAAGGCAATAATGCTATTTTCCAGTGTTAATGATATAGTATGGATGGTTATCTTGGAGAAGAAATATCACTACTATGACGTCATTTACTATATGAATTAAAAATAACAAGTTCAAAATACAGTTGGAGAACCAAAATCTAGGAATTATACCCTATATTATTTTAGATCCAAATTATTGACTATAATGTGACTGATAACAAGACTGTGCATGTAGTAATTATTAAATGTAAGTTAGGAAGCTGCTAAATATTAAACTAGTTATTAAAGCCAATATATTTTGGTAATGGCTACATGTAATATTAGTAACATAGCTAGTGACAAGTCTGGTTGCATTAACAGGAAACACTTTTACAAAAAGAGACTAAGTCAAATTGTGTCTTGTCTTAAATAGTGAATAGTTATGCCTTGTTAATTTAAATTAACAGAACTATGTAAAAGCTAAAGTAGTGTTAAGTTAGTAAATCCCTACCCACTTATATGCAACCAATGTTATAGAGTAACACAGGAGAGCAGTGATAATGCCTGGTAGAGGATGTTACAGTAATATGAATAGGTTGAGTTTGCATTAATAGCTCAATTTGCTTGTTTAATAGTAAACCAAGAAATTTTTTAATTAGTGTTCCAGAATCCTGGTCCCCCTTGAGTAATGTACTCAAGTATTATCTGCCTAGGAGCAGGGGTATCATGAGATAGCTGATTCTCACTCATTGTTGCCAGGCTAATTCTACACTTACTACATAATAAGTTTTTTAAATGGTAAACTAAATAATTTTTTAAAGATTTCTATATAAATAGTCCCACTTGAGTAATGTGCTTATGTATTAACTGCTCAAGAGCAGTGGTCTTATAAAACTGACCCCATTAATTGCTGCCAGTCTATTTCTACAATGACTTCAAAAAAATATTTTTATTCAAATATATCCTATATAATTAAAGTCAAACTGATGGAAGTGATGCTAAGCCAACATTTTAATTTAAGCCTTGCAAATGGAATATGTTACCACATACTTTGGAAGGAAATTGTAAGTTTAATAATTGTTTATATAGATGAGGAATGTTGTCTGAAATAGATATTAAGATATAGATATGCAGAAGCAAAATATGGTTACAAATTCAACTAAGAAAATCATTTTCATTTAGTGTTGAACTTTTTGTAATTTGGTCTAAAATACTTAAGCAAAATTGTATTTTTTACCATAAAAGTTATCTGGTGGAAGTGACAATAAGCAAATATTTAAATTTAAGCTTTGTTAATTAAATACATTACAATATAAAATGAAAATGTATCTAATTAAGGATCACCAGTCTTTCAATGTGAATAAGTTCATTTGCCTTCTTGATAAGATTCACTGCTTGTGGCATGTTACTTTTGAGTACTTTGTATTGCTCCTGTTTTTTTAGTTTCATCACTACTTCTTTTTCAGTACTGAGAATCTTTTTAAAGCAGATGAATTGCAGATTCTTTAGCCCCTCATAATTGCACACATTCTTCTTAATTAATTTAATTTCATGTTGAATTCATAGTAGTGTTTTCTGTACAATCACAATCCCTTTATAACTATCATTAGCATCATCAATACATCTATTCTGCTGGTATGTTGTAGACCTGGGTGTATTGTCATATTTGGATAAAGGAATTCATATTTTCATTGTAATAATTTCATTATCAAGGCTTCATCATAGAATGCACTGATGGTTTCATGAAATTCTTGTTGAGTTATTTCTTTGAGATTATTCTTCCCTAATTTTAGCATTATTATATTCTCACCTCTACTAGTGATGTTGTAATATTTATAAGTGTTGCTCCAGGGCTCACCCCATATTATATCATTTAGTACAGAAAATAGTATTACTGCCTTTGTTGGTCTTGTTTTATTTCCATCCTTACTATTTGTATGTTTGTGTATCAGTTCAGATTCATTATATAAATCATATGGAGTTACACTTCCTTGAATAAATATCTGTTCTTTGTTATCATTTTGTAATAGGGATGTCTTTGATTTATGGCATCATTCATCTCTGATCTTACTTAGTGCTTTTTCTTTTGTATTGATGTATGTATTTGCCAGAAAGATTTTGCTATTATTTTTCTTTTACTCTCCAGATCAGAAGTAACATTGGTATATAGATTGTTGGCAGAGGTCTGCACTTCAGCAATGTCATTAGTGTTTGCTATTCTATCATCTCATCAGATCCTTCTAATTTTGCTGCTGTGGCCATTCAGAATATTGTGGGGTAATTATTTTGGGCTGTCTGAATGTTTTCCCAAAATGAGCTTGTTAATCCATTTTTTATTACATCTCCAGTTTCTTTAGGCATTGATATTTTGGAGGTGATGCATTCAATATCTAATGCTAGTTGATTTTGTGGTTGATCTGCCAGATTTTAGTTTTTCTAAATGCCTCTGTACATAGCAATTTTATCATAGATTTCATTTCTTATTCATACACTTCACTAAATATGCTTTTAGCAATATTGTCTTTTTTCTCTTGTTTGATTGTGATTTGCACAAATAGTTGTTCATCATCTGTATTGATCCATGATAATTCACTGGGGCTGTGAAATTTCACATTTCTTAAGATTTATCTTATCTATCTCTTTTTGTGTTTTGGCTGTCAATGTGATTTCTCTCAACTATAGCAATGTGTCTTCTTCTTGCATTCCCTCTTCAGATTTGATAATAATTTCTATGATTTATATTGGACATGTTTTACCCTCCTTCTTCATTGTTTCTGATTTTTTATCATTTTGGAGTAAGAATATTTTGGGTAATCTGTTACATATTGTAGAATCTTGCCAATCCAATTTCCACAGTTATTTTGTGGTAACTTATTACTTTTCATAGTGGATACGACAATTAAGGTTGACAAGGTCCTAATTCTCTCCTTTCACTTGAGTGTTTGTTTGATTAACTTAATTTAATAAACATTAGCTTTTCTAAATGTGTAACTAACAACAACTCATTTAGATAGAGATTGGTAGATGGAAGACAGGGTCAAAACCAAAAGTGGTGCCATGTGATTCCAGATACATATTGATCAGCCACAACTACAGCTTGCACTTGAACTTCACAGTGGAAACCATTAACAGAATTAGTGTGTGAATAGGAAACTCAGTGATTGGGATTTTGTGATTACCTAGGAATTTAGTGCATTGATTGTTTTTGTTATTATGACTATGTAAGGATAATAGAATACTGCAACTGCAATGCATTAGCTTGTTATTGAGCCTTACATATAATAGCCTTACATATATAGTGATACATGCTAGTTCTTCATACATGTAAACAATCAATGCCATCTGCAAGGAAGCAAATACATAAGTCAGCCAAATGTCTGAGATATAAAACCATGAGCAACTTGAATTTAATATTGAAATACTAACTATGATATAAAACCATAAACAACTTGGATTCAATAATAGAATAACAAACATGTAGAGCAATGTAAATGTAATCATAATAACCATACTAACTGACAAGCAACAAGTAATAGGAAAGCTATAACAGAGAAAAATCCCTATCCCTAATTGTAACCTAAAAGCACTTTGAGAAAATTACAGCTATCACCCTCACTGCCATTGAATAGCTGATTGTGAGGCTGCTCCAGCATTCCTTTAAATGTATGTGGGAACCACTGTAAAATTTCCTCTATTGCTTAAATGTTTAGCTTTCCATAAACTATTAAATAACCTGACAAAAGAAGAAGTAAATCCAAACTAAATTCATTCATCAATCATCTTAGCAATTGTAACATATTTATAGCACTTTTTAGTAAATAATCAAATACTTGACTAGTGCCTGTTTGATTGATTCTTGTTTACAATTTTCCCTCATATTTTAGTTCTGCTTTTAATTATGCAATGTCAGTGTTAATTAGATTATGCTGTTTGGCCATCTTTGTTTTTGCAAATACTGTAAAGCAAAATTTAAATATAAACTGCATAAAACAATTTACAAATCAAATAATCAATCATAACCATGTGTTTACATTTTAATCATTATTACATTTTAGTATTAGTTACATCCATCTTTATTCTTACTTTGACCACACATGGTTATTCAATGGATTATGCCACAATATTTTCCCATGTCCTTCTTGATTACCTCATTTACTTTTTTCTTTTTCCTCATTTTTATTATTTTGGTTTTCTCAGCTTCTTCTCTTCTGATGAGATTCCTTGTTGTTATCCACAATTGTTGCTTAGTCTGCTGGAGTTTGCAGTTTGATTTCATTCCCCACATGTATTTCTTGGTTGCATCACTTAATATATTGATTTCATTCAGACATATTCCAATGTTGTTTGCCATTTCAACAATGCTAGGTCCTCCAAATGGTTGATGTTTTATCATATTCCTGATGAAATATTTCATGTATAGCTTTTTCTTATGTTTTATCATAGACTTTGATTGGTGATTTAATATTTATTCATAGCCAGTTGTTTTGGATTGGTTTATTGCATTTTATATCCTTCCATACATCAGATATTTGTTTGAGATATTCTGGTGTCTGATTCATACTTCATTTTAGATTTAAATCTGCCAGCCCTTCCAATTTCACGTGTTTTTCTGTCATTTCTATTGTTTTGATTTGATAGTATAGATCAATGGCTATTTTCAATTCAACCATTACTCATTATGCCAGTGTTATTGCATTTAGCTGTAGATCCATTGTGATTAAGTCTGACATATTTTTACCTTCTTGTTTTTCAAGGACAATACATTTTCCAGTTTATCAGCTAGCTGCTTTAGAAATTCTGGTATTTTTTGTTGGGTTTCTTTTTGCTATTATCATCATCTGACATTTTGTATCTTTGCCATCTTTAATGTCTCTTTGATAATATTTTCTAATATCTTACTGTGAATTCATCCTCATTTATGAAATATATTATTAATAGGTTGTTTCTGCCTAGATTTTCCTCTTTACATTAATATATTAACTTTTCTCTGTATGCTATTACTTTCTGTGTGTTTGCTAGTGTGAACTGTTCATCAAATTTAATATGCACCATACTTCTAAAGTATGGTCTGTTCTAATTGTTGTTCATTGTCTTCTGGTATGATATTATTGTGTTGCATGTTGGTTGTTTTGTTTTGTCTAATATGATCAGTATTGTTGAAAAATCTCCTTTGTTTTCTTTTATCACAGTATGTTTCTTAATGAATCTCTTGGTTTCTGGAAAGATTACTTGTATCTCATTTCCTACATTGCAATAAAGTAAGGGTACAGCCTTTCATTCCCTATTTTTGTCATCTGGCTTTCTTGCTCTTCATATCTGGATGATTGTCTAGAGTGTGTTTACATTGACCCTGACAGCTGTTTCAGTGAAATTTGTTGTGTAATTGTTGTTTAGCATGAGCTTGTTGATGTGTTTTCTGCTATATCCATATGTGATTGTTTTGATTTCTGGGTCTTTTAGTTGATTCCTGATATCCATATTACCTCTGATCTTTATTTGTTGAGGAGGACCATTTTTATCTGCTATGAACTCATTGCCCCTTAGCTGGCATTGAGTTTTGCTGGTGAGGCATGTATCACCCTGCTTTTGTAAATTTATCAACATCTCTGTTGGTTGATTTGCAGTGCTTGATTGCTCTAACATCCTTTAGTTGACAATTGGTCCTGCATATTCTTCTCTTTAGATTTGTTGTTTTCTCCTTATTTATCTAACTACCCTTTAGTTGATACTTGGTTGAGGGAAATCTCCTTCTTATCTGTATTGTAGGATTGCTGGAGCATTCTGACTCTATCTGCCTGTCTTTTAATTGAAATTTGGATTGTGGAGTTCTCCTTTATATTCTTTTAGGGTTGCTGGAACACTCTGACTCTATTTGCCTGTTCCTTAATTGATATTTGGATTGTAGAATTCTCCTTTTCAGTCTTGTACTCCCATTTGGTGATCAATTCTCAGCTTCATTTGCTCCTTTCATCTTGGTTGTTATACCTAAATTCAGTTAGCATATCAATATTCCATATCTCTGGGTTGTACTTAAATTTTTGACTGCCCTTTGAGGCATGACTCTTTTCTCTATATTCCTCATATTGATAGTTGTGAATTCTTCATCAAATTCTTTTTCACAAACACTATTGAGGTCATCCATATTTACATAAGTACCCTTGTTATTACACATAATTTTAAATTTTGCATTTTCATCTAATATGACTTTTTCAATATCAGTAGTTTCTCATTTCAAGTAATCTGATCTTTTAATTTATTCATGTATTCATTTTTGAGTTTATTGGTATACCCATAGTACTGCATTGAGACTGGTGTGGTGGCTTCTCTGCCATTCATAGCCTTAAATGGTGTCATTCCTATAATTGAATGCAACAATGTGTTGTAGAAATATTCCATCATTTCTAATACTTCTCTCAAATCTCTTCCACCAACATGTGATGTTAACACTCTTATCAATTTAATCATCATTTTCTTTAGCCTTTCAGCTGCACCATTGGCCTGCAGATGGTAGGCCATCATCCTTTTGTTTACAATCTCTAATAATTTCATCATCTCTTTAAATAGTTTGCTTTCAAATTGTACCCCTCAATCAGAAATTAAAATTTCCATCAGACCAAATTTCAGTATCCATTCTTTGAATATCTTTACTGCTACTGATTTTGCTGTGGTGTATTCCATTGGCATTATTTTGGCATGTTTGACAAAGTTGTCAACTATCACCAATATATGTTGGTAAACTTTGTCATCTTCTGACAATTTCTCAAGATTCACATGTACTATGTGATTCATTGCTGTTGAAATTACTTTATCTAATGGTGCTGGTTGAATTGGAAATTGAGCTTTGTTGTTTAGCAACCATGTTGTACATTTATTAATAATGTCTTCCACTGCTTTTCTGATTGTGACAGTGATAAATCTGATGTTAAATTTCATTTCAGTTTGTACAATACCTAGGTGACCTTTTTCATATATTTTCCTTATGAAATCTCTCTTAAAATACTCTGGTATTACAATATGTAGTACTTTTTTTCAATGTACAGTAATCCATTTTTGTTGATTTTCCACTTGCATCTTTGAAAAAATGTTTGAGCTATCTTCCCAAGTTGTTTCCTTTCATCTTTAATTTTTCTACTATATCTGTTAGTACTATATCAGTCTTCTGTTTTTTGATTATTTCTTCCTCAGTGATTTCTTTGCTACTATTAATAGTATTGGTTCCCTTTTTTGTCAGCATTTATATTTATATTATATTTATTCAGTAAAATGATCCATAATAGTTTATAAATCCCATCATTCTCTGTAGATCCTTTTGTGTTCTTGGATTTTTGATATTCTTCCCCAATTCCTGTGCATTGTTTTTCATCTTGATCTTACCATTTTTAATTTATCATGTGAGGAAAGCAATTTGTGTTTTTAATGTCTCACATTTGTTCTCATTTACTCACAGTCCTGTGTTGTATAGAATTGTTAATGTCCTATCAAGTTTATCTAAATGTTTGTGGATTGTGTTGCTGGCTACCAGAATATTGTTTATGTATGTGCATATTCCTCCTGATATAATATCCCATCCTAATATAAGTTAAAAGCAAAACAGGAGATCACATTTGGGAAGAGTGGCCACACTTGGCCAACCTGATACAGAATACCCTAACTCTTAGGTGAAATTAGTGAACCTAAGAGCTTAGTAAAAATAACCTAAACTCACTGTGTTTCTCCTCTAATGCAATTTAGGTGAAAGCATTAATAACAATTTTAATAACAAATTTTAAGCAGTAAAAAAAAACTCTAGCCATACACCTAATCTAAGTTAAAGGAAAACAAACCAGCCAAGTCATACCACCTCTGGTAGTCTTTTAACTATACAGGTGTTGGAAAGTTAGAAACACATAATTTTCAAATAAAAGATAAGTCAAAAATAAAAAGTAAAAAGCAATTCACTGAAAATAAACTGAAGAGAAAATAAATGAACAATTCACAGATATTTATACAAATGAAAACTGGTAATTGTAAACAAAACATACTGTATGGAAAGATGAACAAATACCTAGCAGGTGCAAATCAATTATCTGCTAGAGTTGTACCATGCTGTTAAATTTCAGCAATTCACACTAAAATATATTGCACAATTGTCACTATGTCAAAGGCACAATTGAAATAAATTCAAAATAAATATATTGAGATTGAAATAAATAAAAAATAAAGAATGCAACATTGATGAAAGTCTTTTTGCCACATGCCTTCTACCTGGTATCAAATATCCTACAGGTGATTTGAACACAATTATGATTATGATTTTTGTAAATTTTCATCAAAAGTTATGTGCACATTTCTTGTGCACAATCTATGTTATCATCAAAAACATGCTATTAAGGCATACAGTTAATTCTGCCACCAAAACTATTGCAAAGTAAATTAATTTAAGAATTAAATACATAAATTTCCATTGTTTTATTGTGTTTCTCTTGCTTTTTTACTTTTTTAACTACACACAAATGGTAAAGCTCTTTGATTTTATCTCAATCAATGAATGAATGGTTGTCACTACTGTTGTATTAAGCACTCCTTGTAATTTACTTGATAGATTTTGATAATTTTCGTTTATTGATTTCAAGGAATTGGGAGCTCTGATTAATTGTCTCTCTTTCAAATATGTAAATATTAAAAACATTAAGAATCTGGATTAATTTCTACACCACGTGTTATTAAGAGTAAGAAAATTGTTTCACAATTTAAGATTGCTTTCATTAAACAAAATTATCTTACATATTTTTGGAATAATAATCACCCTAAATATTTTAGTGAATATTAGGAACAACTTTTACAAAAGAGTGAAGACTTTCTTAGCAAGGTTTTGAAAAGCCCATAAAATATACTGCTCAGCAACAGATTTTAAATGAACTGGAACCAAAATACTGAATTATGGATTATGTCCAGAATTATTTAAGTGAATCAAGCATTAAAATGTTGTTCAATTTAAGCCTAACTCTAGAATGTGGAAAAAACTGTTATAGATATACTTAAACCTAATAGAGTGACATAGCAAATTCGGTATATACATGTGTGTCTGTATATATATATATATATATATAA
>CABFPE010000029.1:585044-648092 GCA_900660155.1 Hofstenia miamia | reverse complement strand
TAAAATGCGGACAAATCAATTTGGTACGTAAAAGTAACGCTAATAAAAATATGGTTAATATTCGGGCAAATGGCAATACCCATAAGGTGCGTTTATTTTGGCGACGTTCACAAAGCCTTAAAAGAATACACGAAGATAAAGAAATACATTTTCAAGCCCCTTTTTAATTCAATTATCGAATACGTTCCGGAAGAGCGTTTAACACGAAAGGGCCAGCTTACCGAAAGCAGCATGAGTAAGGATAAAAGTATATATATACAAATATAGTTTTTTATGTTTCGTGTTTAATTTGATCTATGAACAACTTCAGGAGACCCAGCAATACATATTTATCCACTACAATTATAACACTTGCTTATAAAGTATGGCCTACATTTTTGCCGGCAATTCCTCCATATTTGCATGTGTATCGTTATGTGATTTATGATGCAGTCGTTTTTAATATCAGAGATAAATAAATGCTTCAAACAAAATTTACAAGCATTTGTTGTGGATTTAAAAAATAGCCGAAACATCTTTTATTTTTTTATTAATTCATTTTTAAAAAACTTCTCCCATATATTTTTACTTTTTGTTTTCTGCGTTTTTAATAGCAAATTATTTTTAATATTATGCTAACCACAGTTAATATTGAGGATCTTGAAGGGCTATTTGTGGTACAGTTTGAGTGATGGCAGATTTCCTATGAGTTTACATTAATTTAAGCGGTTATATATTCATTCTTCGGTTTTGACAAATTTTGAATAATTATTGTTTCTAGATATTGAAACAATTCCCACAAATCATCATCCAGAATTTCACCAAAAGTGCGTATATATTTAGAAAAGTTATTCGATTTTACATTTATTCATTTTACTTGCTCTAGTTGAGGCATTTTTTTACTACATTTCAAATATTCGGCACTTAAAGCTTAAGAAAAGAAGTATTAATTATATTTGGCTTCAGAAAAAAAAATTTTTAGGTTCGTCGTTAAAGAACTACAATAACATGGTGTGCAAAATTGTTAGATTCACTACACTTACAAACTAGTCTAGTTGCATTTGGCAAAGAGTTCTTTTGACGTATGAGCGGAATCTAGCTATTAAATATCCGATCCTTTACAAAAAATATGGTCAACCAAATTTAGCATATTTCATATCATTTCTTGTGTTATTATTTTCTGTTACTTTCAATATACCGAAATTTCTATTCTATGGTTTTCATGATAATAAATGTATATCCTTTACAAATATGAAATTCTACAATTCTTGAATATTGTGTAGTACAAGGCGTTTTGCCATTCTTTATCACACTTCTTGGAAGTCTTTAGATCATCTATGGAATGAGACAATGGAAAAAAATAGAAAAAGCAGTAAAAAATAGCAATGAAAAGCAGATTACAGTAAGTCCTGTGCTAATTTCAACCACATTTCTCATTATATTAGCCGTGGTTGGCTTATTTGATTATATTGGAGACATTGTACCAGTGGAGACTCCTCAAGGGTTAGCCAAGCAAAATTTAATGCTTGCTTATTCAAATGGAGCTGCAATTATAAATAGTAGATCGAATTTTTTCTTTTACTTATTTTGTGTGAAGTCATTCCGCGATAGATCCCTAGAATTCATTTTTCTCAAAAATTGGTAAATATAGTTTTTTTATGATCCTCCTCTTTTGCACTATGGCAACAGAATTTTATAATGTTGATAAACCTTTGTAAAATTGCCTTATAGTTGAATTAAATTTTATTGAAAATATTTTTTATCTACATTAAAAAGTTTAGATTATTAGAAATTTTTGTTTCGTTGTAGGAATTTTTCCAAGCGTTGTTCTTCTAAATTTCGCGTTTCAAAAAATTGTATGTGCTGTTAAAAATTGCATTGAATGTGTTTAACAGTATATTGGCATTTCTAAACAATGCTTCGACCAACCTTTGTCAAAAAATATCATTAAGAAGAAAAATTATTTTACTCAACAAAATCTAGCAACCAACTACAATAGTATCAAAAACAAGTTATAAAACAATACATGCATATTATTATTTATAAAGAACAAGATCAATCAATTAGGATCTAGTGAAGCCGATTGCAAAGCTTACCCTGGTCATGTTTTATTAGAGATTTTAAAATCAATTTGTGAAGAAATGCAGGGAAATTTCTTCCTTACGCTTATTATAGTCTTCCTATGTATATGTGTTGGCAAATTTTTCCAGCTTCCAATAGTACATTGTAGATAAAGCATTATTAATATATTTTTTCATTGACCCGTCTTGTGGTAAGGCTTCTTATGTGTTAAAATATCTAAGAAATTTAATTCAATCAAAGAGTGTAGTCATTCTATGTATGCTATGCAGTTTAATTAACGAAAATTTGTTAATTGAAACGAACGTATTAAAACAATTTCCCACATTTCCTAAATGTTTTAATGTCTATTGCCATGAAATATTATTTCCTCAATTTTATTCCCGATTCAACTTTCCCAGAAAGTTATTTCTCAAAATTGTTAAATAAAACGATACAATAACAATAGCGGCTCATAATTAATCCATTTAATCCACGCTGTAACCGCATTTTTACTTGAATAAATTTAGATATATGACAAATGGAATTACTGTAATATTTGAAATCGAATTTATTTGTCAATTGCTACACCTAAACACTTAAATTTTGGTACAGATTTCTTAAGTAAAAGTAGTATATAAGCGAGTCCCGGAGGTTACACTTTTTTCTGATTGGTCGAGAGGTGGGCAGAAGGAGGTTACACTTTTTTCTGATTGGTCGAGAGGTGGGCAGAAGGAGGTNACTAAATTAGGCCACATAAATAACACAAAAACTGGTAAAAGTACATGCATGACGTCAGTAAAAGAAACTAAAAAAATGCAAACTAAATTAGGCCACATAAATAACACAAAAACTGGTAAAAGTACATGCATGACGTCAGTAAAAGAAACTACGCCAATGTCCACGACGCCTCAGGTCAAAGGCCACCCCTCTCGACCAATCACAAAAAAGTGACACCTCCTTCTGCCCACCTCTCGACCAATCAGAAAAAAGTGTAACCTCCGGGACTCGCTTATATACTACTAGTAAATGACTGGATTTGTTTTGACATTAACCCTAAACCCATATAGAAATTATTTAATTTTTAATTTTTACTCAAAATAATTATGCCTCCGACTGGAAAAGGATTTAAAAAATCTGAATTCACCCTATCATGAAGCGACCACAAATTTTATGCATTTCACATCCCTCAATAGTTTTCGCTGATATGTTTACATACGTATGAAAAAATTGATGTGGCTTGTTTCTCCTGTGGGACTTCAACACTGATTACCTGAACATTAGGGAAAGCGAGAATTTAAAACTTTTTAATAAATTGAAATTTTCAATTTCGTTCACAGCAATACACTTTAGTAAAAAATTTCAACAGTATGTTCGAGCACGATCACCTATAAATGTGCCCTATCTCAAACTTTCCAAATGTCAATAGACGCTTTTCCTATATATGCAGTTTAGCATTAAAGCAAAATATTTTTTCAGTTTAATGAGAATAAGTTCCAACGTGTTCATTGAGCTATCTACCTTCCTTGTCATTACTAATCAGGCAAGCGTTCAATTATCATACGCATATTGCACAGCCTTATATTCTATTGATAAACCCATTTCTTATATGAAATAACTTATTGAGTTTGGTGGTGAACCTTAATTACGTATTGGAAAGAATTGAACATATATTTAGTTATAAATATATTTTCAAATATAACGATAATTTCCACAATATATATTATTGTTGTTTTTAAATAACGCAATAACATTTTGAATGATCCCAATGGTATTTGTTCCATGATGAAAATTAGAGGGTCAACTATCTCTTTAGCACGTTCCTTAATGGTTCATCAATGGGGTTAATTCTTTTGTTTTGATAGTCTTAAATATTACATATTTTTGGATAGACAGATGCAAAAATTAATTTTAAAATTGCTGGTGCATTTAAATGATACATGCTCTCAGGAATATTTGCCTAAGATTAATAACATGTTACTAAATATTTTTGCAATTTCTTCCAAATTAGCTGTCAACACTAGAATTTTATATAAAAGTGGTTTAGTTATGGTCAAACAATGCATTCGTTATCAATGAAGCCACATTTGCGTTAGCATAAACTATATTTCCATTTGATTTCGCTGACTTCTACAACTAAATCCTTAAATTCATAATTTTTAATGTGTAATGACCAATTACATTTTATAGTACACTTTGATACAAATATTTCCTTAATAAATATTCAGTTTTCAAGTGACAATACATGATGATTTCTCAACCCATAAACTTCTAAATTGGTTTAATACACTTAGCCTTTAATAATTGCACTGCCTTCTTTTTGACTTGAGGCTATTATTTATAATTCTGTTGTATCAACTAATGTTCTAAAACTGAATAGTCAATGTCAATCAGTCATGTTTCAGAACTAGCAAAATTGAATTTTGACCAATTCTGCTTAGAAAATTTTCGTAGTTAAAAGTAATTTGATTGAAAGATTCAGATAAATTTTGTTTGAGAACATTTTGTTATTAGAACCATTTAGATTTTGATAAACTTCAGTATCGCCTTTTACTAGAAGTAAGGAAGGTGTAACACAATTTAAGATAGCCCACATAATCCTAATTATGGAAAATTTTAGTAAATGCTATCTGCAGCTCAAGCAAAATGAATAAAAACTCTTTTATTTCAAAAGGTATTATTTTTGTTCCACACTTGTAGAATTATTGAAGTTGTTGAGCTCGGTTAAGAGAGTGAGTGCCCACAGAGATAATTGGTTTGCTACGGTTAGTCAACAACCTGATTTCTAATAAGCAAAAAAGACATATTACTACATTCATGAATGTAGAGTTATAAATTCAATAAACGAAGTACTAATAACGTAAGTTTTACTGCAGAGATAGTTGTTTGTTTTTTTCGCAAAGCGTAGACACAATAGGTTCTCCAATATACAGTAGTTTAGGAGTTACGTCAAATAATTTCAATTGATAAGTTTGGCGTTTTATGGATCGAAGAATGTTGGGACCAGTTGCTTTTGAGAAGTAATTTATGATTCTGATATTGGAAACTGCCCTAAATATGTAACAAATTTTAACATCTCTAACCCAATTTCTAATGATTTCTATAAATTTTTTTAAATCCTCGAAATAATTTCAAATATCCTGAAGAGAAATTGCTTTTCTGACTTTGTGAACAACGCGCCTGAACGGAACTTGAGTGATTTATTTAGGTGAAGGCAAAATAGTTGATATTAGTTGTCCCTGATGTCATGGACTTCAGACATTCTAATTATCTAAACGCTAGTTATGGGAAGAATTTCATATTCTCATGTACTTCAGATACCGGAATAATATTTACAACAATTGTACACCATAAACTTCTGCATATCACCGGAATTAAAAATTGTCTGATAGGTTTGGAGAAGACTGTTTGCTAGTGTAGACAAGATATACTGTGCTGTTTAGGATTAAGAACAGAAATCATAATAAAACCAAAGAACTGGTAAAAAGTTGGTGTCTTCTTCACTGGGTTTTAAATTTAAGTCTGCAAAAATCTTATATTGTAGAATTCAAATATATCAAGAAATGAAAATTCATGTACAACTTGACATACGAGGAGATACTGGCTATGCGAACACATATTTTTTAAGCAACGTAAAATTTTATAAGCGTTTGTATCCAGGTTATCTGTTTTACTGATAAAATGTCATTTATGTTGTCAATGGTAGGCTATGAATATAAAATCGAATTTGATCTCAGAAATTATTTTAATCATAATCAAAACTCGATTCAACGTACAAACCGTTCTTCCACGTTTAGACCCATTAGCAAATTTGAAAATGGTGAGGCATGGTCAGGTCTATTGGAAAACATGCTTTAATCACTGAAAATGTCTATTAAAGCTTTTTGATGAGACTGAATTTGATTACAAAATTAACATTTTTTTGAAAATTTTGAACTTTGATTTAAATTCTCTACATACCAAATTTTCAAGTATTTATAAAGTTTTGCGCCCATGGACGCAACAAAGAACTTTGAGGGTTTCTCTGTATATGCAAAGATATCCCAAACTCATTTAGGCGTGCCGCTCGCAAAGTCAGTCATGAAAAATTTTCAAAAGTCCCCTCGCAGCCTAAAGTTAGTTATTGGGCACATGTGTAATCCAGCAGACATTTCGTCAGAGAACTTCCTCCTTTGATAGGTAATTTATGCTGATATATGTGATCACCTTTGGTGTTAAGACTTGGTTGTATTGATCTTATATATATACTTTCGATTACTTTTAAATTTTTGGAGATGGTACATCTTAAAATTTTAATGTCATAATTTAGTCCACATTTTCTTAGGTGTTCTGATATTTTTGATTTAATTTCGTGCTCATTTATTCTTCTGGTTAATTGCCTGCTAATATATCCGATATAGTCCTCACCACAGGTCCTATTGATTTTCTAAATAGCATTGGATTTATCAAATGTTATTGTCATTGATTTTAATTTTAGGTTTTGACCAAAGATAATTACATATATCAACATAAATTAGTTCTAATCAACGCTTAGTTGCATAATATCTTTTAATAAAATAGTGCCTATTTAGAGGTAATTTTTGTGTTCTGACGATGCTCAAGTTTGCGAAATATATCTCCTTTAGTCCATGTTTTTTATTAAATTTACTAAAGATTCTTAACAACAATAAAATATATTTTTGACATCATTCAAAAATTAAATTTCGCAGTATCTAAGATATTCACAAAAATACTAAAAAACTAGAGGATCTAGAATCGTTCCCTGACGCACCCCGTTGTAACCTGGTAAACATTTCGTAAAAATATAATTTCATTAACCTCATTCTAATTTTGATTGAGAAAATCGAAGGCTTTTGAAAAATCTAGCTATAGCTACAAATTTATTAGAATCAAGTGATGCTTTCAATTTTCCACTAGCATTTAATAGTGTATCAGTTGCTGGAAAAAATTTTGCAAAAACATCTTAAAATTTTGATGTCATAATTTAGTCCACATTTTCTTAAGTGTTCTGATATTGTTGATTGCCTGCTAATATATCCGATATAGTCCTCACCACAGGTCCTATTGATTTTCTAAATAGCATTGGATTTATCAAATGTTATTGTCATTGATTTTAATTTTAGGTTTTGACCAAAGATAATTACATATATCAACATAAATTAGTTCTAATCAACGCTTAGTTGCATAATATCTTTTAATAAAATAGTGCCTATTTAGAGGTAATTTTTGTGTTCTGACGATGCTCAAGTTTGCGAAATATATCTCCTTTAGTCCATGTTTTTTATTAAATTTACTAAAGATTCTTAACAACAATAAAATATATTTTTGACATCATTCAAAAATTAAATTTCGCAGTATCTAAGATATTCACAAAAATACTAAAAAACTAGAGGATCTAGAATCGTTCCCTGACGCACCCCGTTGTAACCTGGTAAACATTTCGTAAAAATATAATTTCATTAACCTCATTCTAATTTTGATTGAGAAAATCGAAGGCTTTTGAAAAATCTAGCTATAGCTACAAATTTATTAGAATCAAGTGATGCTTTCAATTTTCCACTAGCATTTAATAGTGTATCAGTTGCTGGAAAAAATTTTGCAAAATCCAAATTGGGTGGTTGATAGTATATTATGCTTATTTAAATGTTCAATGATTTGGTTATGCAATAATCTTTTGAATATTGAAATTGTTCGATAACAACACAGTGTGACATAAGATTTTGTTGACTTAAGTTTTCCATTGATTTCAGTCAATTTTGAGACGAGAATTATGAGTAATTTCTATTCTAAATTTTAGAAAGTCTGCATAGTATTGCTTAGTTGAGTTAATGTCGACAACTATATGCGGCATTGGGACATTGCACTGCTACTATTTCCAACAATAATTCATTAACCTCAGTCTCTCTGTTGGGATTTGTCACATTGAGTATTACAGTATTGAAAGAATTTTTTGACATAATTCATGCTCATTGCATAATACATAACAACTATATGCACTGCGCTTATGACAACATTGCTCATGCTTTCTGTGCAAATATCATGGTTTCTTATAAATGCAAGACTTGTGTAAATTTTTTCTGTTAAATTTGTAATTATTATATTCTGAAAAATCAACTCCTTATAAATATATTGGTGATGCAAAAAAATATTCTGATGCATATGAAATGTTCTTAAAAATTTAACATTTATCAGAATATTGGATCTTGACACCCAAGTAATATTTTCTTGGCTGTCCCAAGATCAATAGGCTTTGCCATTTGCTATTCTCATTTTAGGCCTTGATCAAAAAATCACAATAGTGACAATTATTTTTATCTATAAATAGGGGCTTTCTCATATATCCTGCTATCAACACAACTCCTGAACCTGTACTTCAGGGGATCGACCTCCAATACTTAAATGTCCTGATATGATAGTACACGTTTAACCAACTAAAACTTGATGGAAAAAGTGAGGCAATCTAATAGTGATTTTTCTATCATAAATTCTAAGGATCCAATTATTTTGCCAATAGCTGCAAAGCTAAATCTTACCATGAGACAAATCGAAATTTTCCTCGCTACATTGAAGAGATGGGATATTGCAGGAAATATCTACTAAATTTCATTTTTTAAAATTCAATTGAATGTTTTAAATGAAAATTTAGGTTTGTTAGTGGTAAAGAAAGGGAACTACTCAAGAGACATATTTAGGAGTGTGGGTATAACTAAAGCATAATAAAATGTGCAGAAAATATTTCTAAAAGAAACTAATGAATAACAAAGTATTTGTGATTATTCCAGCGATAATCATTATAATAGCTACAACTGTATTGACAGACTTAAACAGCGTTATGGAGGCCATATTCATAAAATGGAAAATCCATATTCAGAAATTTTCATATGGAGAAGAACACAAGGCCAAAATAGGGATGATTCCAAAAATAGAGATCCGATGTACACAAAATTTAAGAGTTAATTGAACAATTTCTAATCAAAAGTGAATTCTTCCTTAAAATCCTTAAAAATAAAAACACAAAAATTTACAATTTTGAAAATAACGCAACAAAGGAACTATAACCTTTAGCAACAAAGAATAATTTAATAGAATTCAATAACACATTTTATCGTCAAAAGATAGTTTAACCATGTGAAATCCATTAAGTTCTACTCATGCAAATATATATTTAACTACAATTGAGAACAAATTTACAATATCAGACATCCATTTCATTTACTATCAACGCTATATGGATGATATATTTACATTAGTAAAAGATGAAGAAAGATCAGAGAACATACTTACAAAATTGAATTTTATTGACAAGAATATTCAGTTTACAAAGGACATTGAAACTGAGAACAGATGTCATTTTTTGAATGAACAAATAACTAGAAAAGATAATGCATTTGAAACTGGAATCTATAATAAACCAACAGACACAGGATTGTTATTGAACTACACTTCAAATAGGCCTTTAAATTACAAAATATCATTAAAAGATGTATTCATCGAATATTTGACAATTGCAGCACATATAGAACAACTAACCAAGGAATAGGAAAACTGAAGACAGAATTAAAGAACAAATATCCAAATAACTTCATAGATCGACATATTAAGAAATCATTCGAAGACATTTTAATTGAGAACAAAAGATCGAAAATCAATCCATACTGAAATCATGATAAAAAACTAATAAAAATATCAATAATTAAAGAAAAAGTTAGATTTATATATAACTATAAGAAACTAAGAATTAAATTCAAATTAAACCAACAACCGAAGAAACCAATAATTCTAATATAATTTACAAAATTATATTATATATAATTATATTGGTTTTTCTAGTACACAACTATCAAAAAGAGTTAAGGAACATAAACCAGTTCTAGTATATCTCATCATTTAATTAAATGCGGACTAAAATTTGAAACAAAAATATTACACCAGACACCAAGATCGAGCTATTTAAAATTTATTGAGAGTAAGTTTGAACACCAAAAAATGCCATGTTCATAAATTAAACTTGCCACTATTTAAAATTTAGGAAATTATAATTATTATTGTAAAATCTATTGTCTTTAGAAGGAATAATTTGTAAAGAAACTGACGATGACTTTGTAAGTTGAAATACATCTGCATATTCTTATTAATAATTTTATTAGTGGTTGAGAAGCCAAAAGAAAATTTGGGTTTAAAATTTTTGGCGAAACATTTTCGTACTAATTAGGGGCCATTGTATTTTCCTAGTTAACGAAACTCTTTTTTAATTTATTACATATTTCTAAATTGTAAGTAACATTGTTTCTATTCTAATCTATTATAAATTTGTATAAAACCTCAGGAAAATCTCTGACCGAATCACTTGTAGTTGTGTATTGGATATTAAGATAGATAAGATATTCATTATTCAAGTAAATATTAACAATTAGAAACTGGTAATTTATCTGAAAAGTGTCATGAAATATACAAACACTATAAAATGCTGACAATAGAATAAAACAATACATACAATAAATCTACCACGTTAGGGACAAATTACTATAAGGATTTCAAAAACGAGATATTGTATAATCATTGTAGAATTTTTATCCTAACCATGCATTGCCCGTGATAAACTTTTGCTTAATGAACAGTTTTAATGAACTTCTTAAAAGCTTGCAGTTTTTCAATGTTCTTTATCGCTTTAGGTAGTGAGTTCCAAGTTCGAATAATGGTATTAATAAATGATTGCTTCAAAACTTTTCTCTATTTTTAGCGCAAGTAAAATGTTTTGATCTGTAATTCTACTTTTGAATTAAGCCTGGTATTGATATAGTATTGTAAGGTGGTAATTTCTTGATGAGCTTAGAAAACGTTAACAGCGTGTCCAATATGATTAGCTGTCTTATGAAAATGATAGACCTAGAAATAAATTGCTTAGTTCAGGAAGAATTTTTCTTTGAAACATTTAGAGCCCATTTTAATTGGATATCGAGTTTTCTATAAAGAACATCTTTTAGATCAGTAAACAATATATTTGCATAACTTAAATGACTCATATTTTGAGCGATTGATTATTGAAGTAAAAATTAGTATTTTTGAATTGATTTCAAAACATTTAAAATCGACTTTAAAATTTGTCGAAAAACTTAAAAACTTTTATCACCATTGACTAAAAATTCATCGTAAAAACGGCAGATAAGCTTACTTCAAGAGTTATTTACAGAAGAAACAATGTAGCTTTCCTCAAGAAAATTCAGTTGATCAGCCAAAATATTGTTAAATTTTGAAAAAGCACGTTCAACATTTCCACTTGATGGCTGAGAATTGTGCAGCATGTGATAATAACTTGATCAAAGATTCCTCAGATGCATCAATAACCCAATTTCTTGTAGATCCTCTTGTTTAGATAAGCGTTCCTCAAATATTACAAAATGTTTGTAGGATCAAGTGACCCTAACTCACTTTTCAAAACTCGGAAATCCTCATACTCTTGAAAATTGTGTATTTGAGATTTTCGAACTTTTGACAATACTTGTAAGTGGTCTGTAAGTACAGACACAGACCAGTTCGTCAGTTATTTCTCGAGCATTGACCGCTTGATTTACTTTCTGCACCAATTGACCATCGTCAGAAAAGCTCAATACAATTGTTTTGACTTCATTGAAATTGTCTGAATGATATGAAGCTGCTTCGAGCTATGCCACCCATCTTGTCAGAATGAGTTGTGGCGAAGCACCAATTTTCTTCAACATGTTCAACCATGACCGGTTTTTTAGTTGCCGATTTTACTGTTGCAATACGATTGTCAATGGCGCCACAAGTACCTCGAACTCTTTCTGAGCAATTTTGTATTAAGTCAGCTAGGCACGTGAGATGTTGAAGCTTTGGATATAAAGTTTTAAGATTTCAAAGTTAGTCCGCAACGGATCATATACCGAGCAGCATCGGAGATGAATAACAGAATATTTCCTCTTTCAACGTTCATCATTCTTAGTGCGTCATTGATTATTCTTAAAACATTATCAATCAACTTTCTGAATAGTTTTACAATATGTTTTATGTGGTTCGTCAAGGCGTCCACACATGTCATTCACGAACTTCAAATTTTTACACCAGCTTTCCTACCAAATTACGAAAATGTTCTGGTCCTTAAGTTTCCTTTTAATAATCTCAATTTTACTCTCTACTATCGACTGAAAAATACGTCGAGCAGATGATACCGAAGTCAAATCACGTCTGCAGAAATCAGCAAGTTTCTTTGCGCTTGGATACCTTAGTTTATTGAGCGGAATATTCAACTCCAGAAAGCACTGAATCAACAATTCTTTAAATGGACCCTGACGAAAATGCCAAAAAACTTATTTACGTGACGAGGATGGAACACAATTGTCTTTACTTTGACTTGTGAACATGGATTAAGCTTTTATGTATCTATGCTTGCAGATCTGTTGTTCAACAAAATATGATTTTTCACATGTGAAAACCTTTTCACTGAAAATGCAAAATAGTTCATTGCTTTGTGTCAGTTTTAAACCTTAGTTTATTGAGCGGAATATTCAACTCCAGCAAGCACTGAATCTACAGTTCTTTAAATGGATCCTGACGAAAATGCCAAAAAATTTGTTTACGTGACGAGGATTGAACACAATTGTCTTTACTTTGACTTGTGAACATGGATTAAGCTTTTATGTATCTATGCTTGCAGATCTGTTGTTCAACTCCAGAAAGCACTGAATCAACAATTCTTTAAATGGACCCTGACGAAAATGCCAAAAAACTTATTTACGTGACGAGGATGGAACACAATTGTCTTTACTTTGACTTGTGAACATGGATTAAGCTTTTATGTATCTATGCTTGTAGATCTGTGTTGCTCAACAAAATAGGATTTTTCACATGTGAAAACCTTTTCACAGAAAACGCAAAATAGTTCATTGCTTTGTGTCAGTTTTAATTCTTCAGGAAATTTGTTTTTAAAAAAAAGTGCTTTCTGTCAGAGAGTTGCTTTCACCTTGGGTGAAGACAGAATGAGTGATCGACGCCCAGTGATTCGCCAGCCACTAGATATGACACACTGACAAGGGAAGATACGTTTAGTCTTTGTGGTATGACGTTGATAAACTTATTGGCAATGTCGCGTGGATGTAGGCTTCTCATTCTCTCGTTTGTCTCAGTTCCGTCAATGTAAATGGCGTGCTAATGTTAGAGGAAAAAAACACATTCACATTACTCATTGATCACATCGCGCACTTTATTTTAGTTGTTTCACTTCAATTGGCCATGGCACCCTCAAAATTGTGTCGTGACCTATGCTATTTACATAAATCTATTACTATAGACTTCACTGACCAATACTACAAAAATTGACCATATTGACTTTGATTTTATAATCGCCTTACTCATAATAAATGTATGGAAATTGAATTATGGAACAGGTTGGTAATTGCATTACTATCATTGACATACTTCTTATACCTATAGCCAATTTTTGGACCATTGTATTAATGAAAGATTCAAAATTTAGCTTCAAATCAAAATATAGTCCTAAATATTAAAAATTGTCTACAGTTGGAACCTAATATTGTGGACAGTTAGTTAATGCTGAAGTACCTTCATTTGACGTAATGGGCTGCAAAATACAAAATTCTGTTTTACCTTCATTTATGAGTAACTTGTACATATTGGAATACGTTGAAAATTTGTAGCAATTATGTGTTGCAGATTGGATTGCTAAATACATTGATTTATCGTTGAATGTGCAGGTATCATCAGCATATTGAATAAAATTACAATTAGTTATCGTATGCATGTCGTTTACATCTATACACCTACAATAATGGACTCGATTTTGTTGTGATTCTCGTATACAATCTTTTGCAATAGGTGTCATGCTAAAATTATGAATAAAAATCATTTTACCAATGTATGTTGATCATATTTATTATATAACAACCTTAACAAGCACATGTATATCTGTTACTAATGATGAAGGAATGATACAATATAAAACTCAAAATATTACCTTCAAAGAAATTTTGAAATATGAAGCCATAATAAAATATTAAAAACACAAAATATGGTTTGTTTAAAGTTTATTCAATTACTATCTAATACAGCCCATTGAAATCAACGTGCATACCACGGGAATTTTCCTAGTATATATTGAAAAGAAGGGGACCTAAGACTCCACTGAGGGACGCCATTGCTAATAGGTTGCCAATCAGAAAATACATTTGCTTTGGCTATTTGAAATCTATGTTTCAAATTGCTAGTTATCAAATTTCTGATAATACTAGAAAATCCCATATTGGATAATTTCTTTATTAATATGCTATGATCAATAAAATCGTATGATCGATAAAAACGTATGATCAATAGAATCGATATGATCAATAGAATTAGACATTCAATTGCAGTTAAAGTGTGCACCTAAACATAACAGAAGCATCTACAGAATTTTACTTTTGCATCACGTCCGACCAGATATATTCCAAAGGTAGATAGTAAAAAATACAACACAACAAATTTTTCAACATTTACGTACAAATTTCTGTTCAACAAATGTTTACCATTTTAAAATTTTACAAAATTAAATTATATACAGACATTTTTTGGCAACGGTTTGAACATTTTGATTTAAAGCTTTGTTAAACATTGCAATGAATTTACTGCACATATTTGAAATTAATCATACGATATTCACAATATTTACATTATGTACAACTTTAGATAAACTATGTACAATCAGTTGATTACTGGCAGTGTCGCCACCTGCTCGTTTCGCCTCTCTGATTGAGATGCCACGTGAGATCTACGCCGTAGCCAATCATGGCGAAGAGCTTGTGAAGGAGTGAATCGATCTTCAGGAAAGTAACGTAAACATTGCTGAAGAAAATCTAAAAAAAGAGTATCCTCGCAATCGCGTAAGGCTCTTGAAAGAGTTTTTGATCCAGGCACACCTCTGACTTTTCCTCTACGTGATTTACCTAGACAAAATCTTCATTTTTAATGCTCAAACAAGAATTTATTTAAAACTATAAAAAATCTATAATAAAACTTATTGGCAATGTCGCGTGGATGTAGGCTTCTCATTCTCTCGTTTGTCTCAGTTCCGTCAACGTAAATCGCGTGCTAATGTTAGAGAAAAAAACACATTCACATTACTCATTGATCACATCGCGCACTTTATGTTAGTTGTTTCACTTCAATTGGCCATGGCACCCTCAAAATTGTGTCGCGACCTATGCTATTTACATAAATCTATTACGATAGACTTCACTAACCAATACTACAAAAAATTGACTATATTGACTTTGATTTTATAATCGCCTTACTCATAATAAATGTATGGAAAATTGAATTATGGAACAGGTTGGTAATTGCATTACTATCATTGACATACTTCTTAAACCTATAGCCAATTTTTGGACCATTGTATTAATGTAAGATTCAAAATTTAGCTTCAAATCAAAATATAGTCCTAAATATTAAAAATTGTCTACAGTTGGAACCTAATATTGTGGACAGTTAGTTAATGCTGAAGTACCTCCATTTGGTGCTCGTTTCGCCTCTCTGATTGAGATGCCACGTGAGATCTACGCCGTAGCCAATCATGGCGAAGAGCTTGTGAAGGAGTGAATCGATCTTCAGGAAAGTAACGTAAACATTGCTGAAGAAAATCTAAAAAAAGAGTATCCTCGCAATCGCGTAAGGCTCTTGAAAGAGTTTTTGATCCAGGCACACCTCTGACTTTTCCTCTACGTGATTTACCTAGACAAAATCTTCATTTTTAATGCTCAAACAAGAATTTATTTAAAACTATAAAAAATCTATAATAAAAATTAAAAATTGCAAGTATGCACGGTAAAACCAACATTAATTTCATAGTTTACATCAGTGGTTTCCAACCGCCGGACTCAATTGATGTCACCATTAACCTGTTTAGTGTGAAAGTACATAACTTTGTACTAATAAATTAACTAGTTATTACGTCATCAACTTACTTTCTATCTAAAAATTCGTTAAACCAAATATAAATCAATGATATTATTAAAACAACCATTAAAAATCATTTCCCGCAAAAATAATAATGTGAACTTGATTTAGTGCAAAAAATTTCGAGTTAATTGCCAGGAGGCACAGAAAAAAGTCAAAAGTTAAACTTATTATTACCAAATTAATAACGTTGTTAATATATATATATATATATATATATATATATATTTATCAATATTTAACAACAAATTTATATGTTTTTTGGAATACATGTATATGCGTAAATAAGTGATATTAGAATTGATTTTGAATAAGTACATAATTTTGCACTTTTTCAGAAAATTGTAATGAGGAAAAAGATGAAGAAGTTGTTGATTGATCAAAATAAGTCTGAAGCAGATCTTTTACCTAATTCAAAACCCAAGCGCATCTGGAGAAGATTAGATAATGCTTTAAATGAAACGGTTTCATTACAATGTGCTTTCCAATAACTACATATTTTACACTTATGGAGATATAGTTCCATTCTGGGAGCAAATCTGCTTTTTCACCAATGCATACTGCATCAACATTAGAATAAATTTCTCAATTGCTGCCTCTGAATTGCTAAAATTTGTTGGACTGTTGTTTATCATGGCGACAATAAATTACTTACAAATAAAAATGTATTGGAATCCAATGTTCCACATCAAAGCAATAGCTGATGCAACACCACATCGCCGTTTTCTCAGAATGCAAAACTAGCTGCACTTTTACGACATTATTTGTAGTGAGAAATTTAGAAAGTTACTTTCCTACTAAATGAAGTCCAAAAATGACTGTCAAAATTAACTATTCCGAAATTTGTATAGTTGATAAGAACAAATTTTACCTCTTACTGGTATATGTATTTTGTTTAGATTATTTACTATAATGATTTTAGGCAAACGCTGTTCCTCACGTCAATATATAAAATCAAAACCTTCTCCGTCCGAGATCAATAACTCTGTATTAGCTGCATGTAATGGGCTTGTACTTGATTTCAAACTTTATTATGGCAAGGGCTCTTTTTAGCTAGATGAAATGAAGTGTGGTGGTGTTGGTGTTCCTGTGGTAAGGGAGCTCTGTGATCGTTCCTTCACAAGTGTGAATTTAGCATTTCAACTAACAGTATCGAATATATTTATGATTGCATATCTAATATTAATTTAGAAGATGGACATTTTTATCAATGGAACCATTATGAGTAATCGTACACATGGTGCAATCTTGCCATAAATAAAACCATGAAACGTGGAGAACATGTTGTTTTGAAAAGTGATGAAATGAACCTAATGAAGTCAATAGAAACAAGGACCGTTTTTTATTGTCATCATATTTTGGAGGTGAGTATGGTGCAAATGTCAAAAGATTTGGCAAGAGAGCAAAGAAAGAATTTTTTGTAAAAAAGCCTATGATAGTTGATCAGTTGATCACTACAAAAAATTTATGGGTGGAGTTGTTGTCCATGATAGTTATATTTCACCATACAGAATTGCTCCCAAAACAAAAATGATCAATCAGAGTATTCCCCTTTTTGGAACTTGTTATTATTGAATTGCTGGATACTGGAATGAATGCCTGGAAAGAAGTTGCCTTTCAAATTTTTTGATTGACCTTGAAACTTCTCTTATAGGCAAAGTCATAGTGAATCAACCTCCATTTCAGAGAAGTATTTCAAGCAATAGCAATGCTGGTTGACCAGAATTTGTAGCTTTGCCTTCATTAGATGCAAGATTAGTGGATACTATCATTGGCCTTTACCTAAGGAAAAGCTTCACAAGTGCCGCCATCCTCAATGTCATAAAAGATCTGCAATTGTTTACAACAAATGCAACATATATTTAAAAAATAACTGCTTCTTAGAGTTGAAATAAAGAATTGTTGTGTTTGAGTTGAAATATATTTCATACTATGGAAAAATAAGCATAAAATGTAAAAGTACAAAATTGTGTACTAATTCATAACTTCATCAAAAATAAAGCCATTTTTAAATTTTTAATTACATTATTGCAAATAAAAGTTAAAAAATAATTTGAAAAGTTACTTAATTGTGCACAGAAGACGTTGAAGTATTATCATTATATTATTTGAAATTATTAATTTTTTGCAACGCATGTACCGTTAAAATTTATGAAGCTGTGATGGAAAACAGTTGGGGAAACACTTGTGTAAATAGTAATTTACAGGACAAATTAGGCTGAAATGGCTAAAAAATTTTAGTGTTGATGGTGTAATTTGTTTTCAGAAGTGCATTACTGCAGTTAGTAGGTAAGATAAAAAATATGGTGAATTACAGTGATGGGAACTTCTTAGAAAATTAAATTAATATGTTAACAAAGGACTTATACTTATACTGAATGAGTTCTGGTCCGTTTTTACTTTCTAGCATCGAATACGGTATGATTAAATCACATTTAAAAAATTTGATGAATTCTCAAAGGAAAGAACGATTAAATAAGAGACAAACCTGGTCCGAGGATTGGAGTTTGATCATCACGGAATGTTACGCTGCAATATCTGGGCAGACCCCGAGTACTGATAAAATTTTTAGCTCTCTTTGAAATTTCTAAAAGTCTTTGATCGGGCATCCCCAGAATTTCTATTATACATGCCAACTGATCACCTTCATCTTCGCCAGGAAACAAGGGAAAACCGGAGGCAAGTTCAGCAAGTATGCATCCAAAAGACCACATGTCTATTGGCAAGGAGTACCTAGAACCAAGGATCACCTAAAAATATCCCTCTTTGGGTGTTTGTTGAAGACGATCAAAACATATGAGAAAGAAATTTTAAATGCGTGTGCACATTCGGATTAAATTATTTTAGGCATTGTTTAAAACAACGCGCGTAATATGTACCATTTATGAAAATAATTTCTTCCTAATGAAACATTTTTCTTGGCAACATTTTCCATGGAAAAATAAAAAAATTGAATTTGTGTCTATTGTTAGAAAAAATTCAAAAACACAATATTTCAAAATATATTTTGCCAAGGCTAATGATATTTAATGTTTTTTTATAAATATAGTGCTCTAGGTCCCCTAGCATTCTTAGAAGCCAACAATAAAAATTTTAGCTAAGAAAAATATTTTTTATCAATTTGCGGAAATTTTTGAAAAAATGTTGGCATCGAATTTTTTTTTAAAAGTTATTCCTAAATTTATGAACGTGGTATGGGTCCTTCGCAGGTATCCATTCTTCATTCATGCAAAGTTGCATGGAAATACGGCAAATAGTTTTTAAGATATTACGTTTTAAATATCGAAAACACATTATTACATGCTATAATTCCACATATTGACTTTATATTTTCTCGGATATGGTGCGTATCTCATCCGGCTAAGGGTTCTATTTGTAGTCATAGGGAAGCAGCGTCTCATTGAAATAATTTCTCATCAAAGTACAACATGGTAGGCTAAAACTGAGTATGTCGTATTTACTTCCAAGCCATAAAAAGTTTTTTTAAACAAATGGATGCTATTAGGTTATTCTATTTTTAAAAAACTTAAATTTTTATTTTTTATATAGAAACACTTGTAAAAACAATTGCGATTAGTTTTAAATATTTTTATAGCATCAGTAATAGAAACACATGATAATTAATTCACAAATTTCAAATTAAATATGTAAATATCCACATATATGGCTATTGATGAAACTGGTAAACCTAAAATCGTTGAAAATTACAGCTCAAACAGGATATTTAAAATCAGGATAATTAATCGTCCCATACTTCAGAAGCAAGAAATTCGATGAATACTGATGCAGAACAACAGCGCAGATTAATGTGTTATACATGCAGTTACAGAAAAATTGATAAATTTTTTTCTAAAACATGGTATTCCTAACAATGTAATTCCTTTAATTCTTTATATACAAACAATACAATTTGTGCGAATTAATATAATAAAAATTTAAGATGACAATTAGTACATTCTGGATATATTTCGCAGCTTTGAAGTTGTTAATAAAAGAAATTTGTTGCAGCATATACAATTTGCATAATTCCAATAATGAATATCAAATTTGAAAAAATAATTTTTAAGAATTTCAATTCTTTTATATGATATAAAATAGGTTTTATATGATAAAATAGGTTTTAAGATTTACTTGTTTCAATAATGTTTTCTAAGCATTAATTTAAAATCTGCTCGACTTCGGTATTTGTTTTAAACCACACACACCCATTGCACGCACTGTTTTAAACAAAGCCTTAGCTCATAATTTTTAAACAAATGGATGCTATTAGGTTATTCTATTTTTAAAAAACTTAAATTTTTATTTTTTATATAGAAACACTTGTAAAAACAATTGCGATTAGTTTTAAATATTTTTATAGCATCAGTAATAGAAACACATGATAATTAATTCACAAATTTCAAATTAAATATGTAAATATCCACATATATGGCTATTGATGAAACTGGTAAACCTAAAATCGTTGAAAATTACAGCTCAAACAGGATATTTAAAATCAGGATAATTAATCGTCCCATACTTCAGAAGCAAGAAATTCGATGAATACTGATGCAGAACAACAGCGCAGATTAATGTGTTATACATGCAGTTACAGAAAAATTGATAAATTTTTTTCTAAAACATGGTATTCCTAACAATGTAAATCCTTTAATTCTTTATATACAAACAATACAATTTGTGCGAATTAATATAATAAAAATTTAAGATGGCAATTAGTACATGCTGGATATATTTCGCAGCTTTGAAGTTTTTAATAAAAGAAGTTTGTTGCAGCATATACAATTAGCATAATTCCAATAATGAATATCAAATTTGAAGAAATAATTTTTAAGAATTTCAATTCTTTTATATGGTATAAAATATTTCAACATGCCTAAAATAGGTTTCAATCATGTTTTCTAAGCATTAATTTAAAATCTGCTCGACTTCGGTTTTTGTTTTAAACCACACACACCCATTGCACGCACTGCTTTAAACAAAGCCTTAGCTTATAAAAATCTTTCGAAACAAAAAATGTATAGACTGGCTGTTTCTTAAGAGCTACTTGAACCAACATCGAAGGGACATATGCGCCTCGTAGAGTGAGTACTCGGAATGAATTATGTTGGACAATTTATATTAATTTGGAATTTTCAGATATTTTACTTAAAATCCAATCCTTTATCAAAAGCATTCGTAATAACTTGAATGCGTCCAGCGATATATATTTAAATAAACAGTAAATTATAATACCTCCGGTGCTCTATAAAACCTCGACTGAATGTATGTATAGACACGTTGGTGTTCATAGCAGCTGGAACCAAAATCTATCACCTTTATCCCACTACGTCCCGCTTGTTTGAGAAGAACATTCTCCGGCTTCAGATCACAATGAATGATTCGATTGCGCTGGAGACACTGTAAGCACTGTAGTAGGCTGATGGCGAATTTGCGAACTAACTGAAGACTGAAACCCTAGAATAAAGAAGAATTGCTAAATCAAATTCTATATACATTTTCCAAATGTATAGTAGTCATTTCTAATAAATTCATATTTTACAGAACTTTGGGACAAAGTTCTTAACCCAGGTATGTAACAAATTGATATCATGGTGAGGTTCTTTAAAATTAATAGGATACTTTAAGAAGGCATCCTCCACACTATAATAAATTATTTAAGCACAACTGCAAAAATGGCTTAAAAATATGGCAAAAGTAAATTTAGAATAATTCTAATTAAGAAAATTAAGTTAGTATATATTAGGCTTCTCATGATCACGAGACATTTCTAAAAGAAAATGGTTGTGCCATGGAACTGATGGAACACTCGGGGGACAAAGTTCATCAAGGTTAGTGAAAGATGTTACACGTTGTTTTGCTTTTGCTGAAAAATTGCGAATTTTGTTTATCAATCCCTATTGATGCAAGTTATTTTAGTTAAAACAGACGACGCATATTTAAGCTGGTGTTCAATACAAAAGAAAATTAAATGAGAAAAGGGTTAGAAATGTTGAGTCCTAGATTGCAAATCTCCCCACGCCGCAATATGTATTTCGTTATCTACAGCTTATACATTCCACTATGAAAGAATTTGTTATGATATTGAGTTGACGAACATAAGGATATACTTAGTATAGAAAAAATTTGGAACAAAAAATATTTAGGCTTATATATAAATAATAAACGGAATTGGGAGGAATATGTATAATCTATAAGAAAGCGAATTTCATTGGATCATCAGTTTCATATCTACTAAACTATATGAAAAATGAACAAACATTTAATATTCAATATGTTAATTAAGCCAAATTATATACATGATTCTGAAGTATTTGTACACGGATTAACGAAAGAGATCAGTAAAGTTTTAAAAAGATTTATTAAGCTGTTTGCGAAGATTTCAAAATTAAACAAATATCACTTATTTTCAATTGTAAATTGTCAAATCGCAAATTAAGAAAATATCAAAAAGATAATCAACCTTTAAATGAAATATTTCTTAAAAGCATGATGGGAAATACTAGAACATTAGTAAGATCCAAACTATCACATAAAGCATTATATACTAAGCCATTCATTACAGCAGCTATTCGATGTAAAAAAAAGAATGTCCAACAAATTTATAGATATTGAAGAACATATATATGAATTTCTTATTTACATTTGTGCGGGAAGAAAAACTATTATAACAAAAACAGGAGAAATTAGGGGAGATTTCATCTTTGAAAAGCGAGGATGGGTTTTAACAATCTTGTGCTTCATGGTGACAATATCCTTTTAAATTCAATCGAATCAGTAATGTTAATGTTAGACAGACTTGTCAACAAGCTGAGCTTCTAACGAGTTGAGCCGAGCCGAGCCGAGCTTGAGCAGAGTATTTTATATACAACGAGCCTAAAACGAGCCGTTTTTAAGCAAACTAAATTTATAGTGCTGCTTGTTAATTTGATTATGCAGATTTTTCTTATTTTTTCATTCAATATTCCTTACTTATAATCGTATTTTAGAAATGCTTATTAAATAATTGGAAGAGCAATTGAAAAAATTCTGATTTACTCAAAATTTAAACGATCCTAGCCGAGCTTAGAAATTACGGCTCGTTGACAAGTCTGATGTTAGAATAGTTGCTGCCAGCCGATCTTACCCTTAAGACACCTAACTAAACTTTAAGTTAATGCAACATATCTCTTGTGATGATCAATGAATATGAAAACATTTTTAAAATTAAAAAAATTTTAATCACCTTCAAACAAGTATCCCGGATCATAGATCCCATTGATACGGGACTGGTACGACAAATTAACTTTAGCATAAACAATGAGGGATTTAGCCATTAGAATTTAGTGCCTCTCGAACAATAGAAATAAAAGAAATTGTTATAACAAGCATATACCATAAAGTTGGATCGGGGTCAACACACTTGCGCAATTTATATAATTATTAAATTAAATATGCAATAATAAAAAATGAAATTACTTTAAAAGCGTCAGAAGCCAGTGATTTTGGGTTGCGGATTTTATTAATTTGTATACAGTCACATTTAAAAGTATGTTTACATAAGCCCTGTAACCGTAACTAAAATAATTAATTTTCGTCACGAACGAATTTGTTTTATTAGCGAGGTTTTCATCATTCTTTAAATGGACAGTGAATTAAAACAATGGATGCGGTTTTATTACTTACCACTTCACATGAGAAGCAAGATTTTATTCAATGCTGTGGTATAACGTTGTCAACATTTTTAGAAAACTATTAGAGCCGCAATCAAACTTCAGTTGTACAGTTAATAACCCTGGTAAATAAATTACCTTAATTCATAGACACTTGCAAGAGCAAGGTCAAAAGGATTATTAAAATAAGAAATTTCTTTTTCTTTAATTGTGACTAGTTAACCCTATTAGACATATGGGGGTAATTCCCCCACCCTCATTTACCTTTTGATTATTAGTTTTCCTAACTTCTATTGGGGATCATAACGCTCTAATAAAAAATTTCTAAACATCTGTTCATTTTATGCATGGCATTGTTTTTCAACCAATTTTGAGATTTGAGACTTGATATAAAGTAATTATAGCGTCACCCTTCTGAATATTTCAAATTTATAGTACTGATATGGAAAATAATTGTGCAAAATTTCGTTTTAATATTATAATCCAATCTAGAGTTAAATGGAGGGAGGAAACCTCAAAAAGTTCAGGTCGTATAGGGTTAAACAATGTCATCATATATCAAATGAAGACAATCAATTATCAGTGGATACACCAAAATTGCCAAAAAAATTGGATTATTACGAAATTTATTACAGTATAACGTTTGCAACATAGCTGGGTCAAAATTAACATAAAAAATTATAACTAGATTCAAATTTCAAACACTCAAATCATGCCAGCGAATTCGTGTTTAAACCCTGAATTTTAAAAAAAACTAAACCAAACGTAGTTAAAAATTAGTTAGTTGTAAGTAGTAGTTAAAAGCAAATAGGAAAACTAGAAATATTCTTGAAGATAATTGTTTTCAGAAATTGCTAGTTTTAGTGAAAGAATAAGAAACCAACTGCAATTGATACTTCACATAAATAAAGTTATTCTACGCTTTTAAATGTGGATAGATTGGAAACTCAAAAGAAGTTTACTAAATATACATTGTTAATCAATGCAAGTAAATCAAAATGCAAGGCAAATAATTAAATTTTCAAAGTGCAAAGTTGAATAATTTAAAGAAGTAGTATGTATATTGCTACATTGATGACGATTGACTTAGAGAATAGAAACATCAGTTTAAAGAAAATCTATATTATAAAAAAATATATAAAATTGTAGGCTAACATTTCTAAAAACGATAAGAAAAAACCCCTAAGCAAAATATTGTTACTTTCAGTTTTAAATCATTATGGGGCGCTTTCAAAAATATCTACGGTATATTTCAAATATTTGCAATTTATTAGTTAGCAAGAACGTTTCTGGTGCTAAATTTAGAATTTCGAGTGAGCTCGAAATTAAGAATAAAGAATTGATTACATTATATTGAACAAAGCTTCCATTACTAATGAACTAATATACATGGTGAAGACCTAAACATTTAAAAATAGTTTCTTATACAAAAAAAACTAGACGAAGCGAATATTACGAACGTATAATTATGCGCACTCCTGCAATTACAGTAAATTAAATTCATAAAATACAGAAAATTCACTACATGTAGAAACGGATAAATATTAAAGTTTAGAAATCGAAGAGAAATGAATATAACCAGGAACGTTTTTAGAGGGATATTTTTATTGAAAATCGTTGAACTCGACAAGCACATCTAAAATTGTATATGCAGGAACAGGGTAGACAAAAAATTATTTCCATTGAAAAATAATCTTCTTTTACTTGTATAAATCAAAACTGTGCATGACTTAGGAAATACATAAGATACACAAAATGGTATAACAACAACATGAATCAGTTCTGTTCTTAGACTCAAATTAATTCAGTTGCTTTTCACAAACAGGAGTTAATGTAAAAATGAACAAATTGTTGAACATTGTTAGAATTTAGGAATTTAGTTTAATCAACAGAAAATTGTTTGAAATCAAACACGCCGTTTCAGTCAGTCCTGGGCAGGAAATCATCTATGCTATATTTCAACATCAACTCAAATCAAATCAATACTATTTTGTGAAAAAAATCATCTCATATCAACCAAGAAAATAGCGTTATAATTTTTTCTAATCAAATCCCACATGTGCAATAAAAATACTGGAAAATGATATAAAACCACAAACAAAATTTAACAAATTCTAAAAAATAATCGTAATATAAGTTATTATGATTTTGTAAAGTGAGATTAAAAATAAATCATACAGTACAGTAGAAAGCAAAAACGTACCAGCAGCAAATATAATCAAATGGACATTATTATTATGACCTGATTTCTTGTAAAAAATTTCCAAAATCCTTCTAACTTTAAAATAAATCATTTTTATGATCATCTTTAGCACGCAACCAAATTAACCCAATTTGAAATTAGAGGCATTAATCAACAACCATCAAAATGCTGTCCACTTCTCCCAGTTTTCTATGAAAAATATGCAAGGTACTTCCTTCTTTTTATGAGTTAATGCCAGTGAAAGGACGCGAACATATTTATATGCATTTTGTTCAATATTTTGGTAAATTTGTAGCTTTGTTTTTAATTTAGTTTATTCATCTGCTTGTTTATGTAATGAAAAGCAGTAGAAAAATTGGAAAAAATTGTAAATATGTAAAATCAATTGACTGGAAAATATTGATAATTGCAATTCATTTCCAAGTTATTAATCGCAATCAATCAGTGGCAACCAAATTAAAGCACGTATTGTGAATATTATCATTGTCATATGTTCAATCTCGTGGTACCGAAATTTGCATAAATAATTGAACAAAAGGACCTCTGAATAAACAGATCGTCTCAATCTTGATTGCACCAAACCGTAGGAATTGATTAGATAACTCGATATAAGAGACTGACGATGATCGGAAGCGGTACATTTTTTCCTTCAAATTTTGCAGTACGCAAATGAATCTAGTCTTGTTTGTTTTGGTATTGAAAACATGAACAATTCGCCATCCAAATCATCATCAATTTTACCTATCTTGAAAGCTCGTGTGCTGACTCAATACTCAATATCAATAGCACAAAGATAACCATCATGCCATTGCTTTTATGGCAAAGTTGGATTCAAGCCAAAATCTATCATTATTATTAATATGTTTTTGAACATTTTCAAATAACATACTCAGCTGAAGTGCCTAGTGCAAAGCTCCTCTGGTTTAAATATTTCACTACATCACTGGGTTGAAAAAATTAATAAAGCAACTTTTCTTCATCAAATTGAGACAAATAAAAAATAACATTAATAAAAACTCGAAAATACAAATAAAAATCAAATGAAACCTTTGGCAACAGAAAATATTAATTTAATTATTTCGCCATAATGCATATTATGGTCGACGTTTTGGCTAAATAACAATAACAACAAGAATTGGGAGCTGCAATCTACTGACCAGACGCAGTGTTGTTTATGCATTTAGTAGAGTGATTATTATTTCAAGTCAATAAATATCTATTGAGAAATTTTTTAACATAAATATCTACTCAACATCAAGTGAGTTGATACAACAATTGATTTCTTAATTGATCAACCGTAGGCCTGACACACGTGTATGATTAAATTATTAAAATCAATCTTCCGGTGGATTCATTAAATTGGATTGAGCGATCTATTTCGATATTTACAAACAATTGATTTTTATTTTCAAAATAACTGTGTTGAGAAATGTTGGATATCTGACTATTGTTAAAACCTCTTGGCAACGCACTGAATATAAATAAATAAATCTGAGGAAAGAATAATGAACGAAATAAAGCGCAATTTAACGGGATTGTTTTGAATTAGTGCGCCAAACATTTAGGCTCATGTATGAATAATGAAGAGAAAGAATTGCGAGGGAAGTTGATGGTTTTGGAATTCGCAACGTAATAAATACATTGCTACTGACATCCATTATTTACAGAAATGCTCAACTAAAAGAATGCTAATTGCAAGCATACATAATTAAAGTGCAACAAACAAGTGTTGACTTTTACCTCAAACCTTATCAACAGGATAATAAATTCAGGAGAGAACACTTAGGAAAAGTGGTTCATTTTTACAGACTACTATAGATTTTAATATGCGGCTCAGGGCATCTCCAGTAGCACTTTCCTAAAAGGTCATAATTCAACCCCACCACCTAAATCCCGAAATCCTCCCTGGAGGTAAACCTCATTTCCAATGAGAACACTGAACTAGAACTTCTTTTCTACATTGTCAAATGTGGGAAATTTAGTTACTGACACCCAATTATAATCTGAATGTATGTTGGAAAAACCAAACCTCGATTGAGCACGCCCTCAATACAATATAATTGTGTTGCGTAATCGTCACAGCAGTTTACAATATAACATAATACGGTTTCTACTCGATACAACCCTAAACTAATCCTAAACTTACGAATGCGAAATCAACACTGCTGAACAGGTACAACGGATTGTATGGTTACGAAATAAATCATTTTATTAGGCGTCACTTTTCTGGTTAGTTCTTAAGAAGCGCGCATAATCGAGGTTTGTCTAGAATGTGATGAAACGTGTATTACCTGAAACCGATTTTTCTTGATCAACTCGTAAAGATTCATACTAAGCAGTTCAAACGTCATACACTGATGAGACCGAAACTCAAACTTATCCACGATGTGAATAACGTTCATATTATTGTCTTCGTCTTGTCTTTTCAAATGTTCCAAAATACGAATTTCTTCTTGTGCTTGTCTGTGGAAACGCTTCTCATTTCGAACCATTTTCAAAGCAATATGTTGATGGGTTTTATGGTCGTAACATTTCATTACCTAAAAATAACTAGCGATGGTTCAAATTTTGAACCTAAAATCAATTTTGAAAAAAATCGATTTGATTTAAGCGAATATTTTTATAACAAACCGTAGGTAAATGTAATACTAAATATTGATTCATAAATTATTCAACAAAGTTAAAGAATAAATACAGCTTCTACTAAATGCATTAAATATTAATTGTAAAAAAGACGATAATGGAAACTAGTGATATTTTTAAATAAATTCTACATCCCAACCTGGCCAAAGCTACCCTTTCCAATCACTCTCAGAATTTCAAACCGATAAGCGACTTGATCGTGAGGAATTGTAATGTAACACTGATTTTCATCGTCGAAGCCTTCCGTGGGTGTTCGTTTCCGCGCATTAGGGCCAACAAAATAAATTCGATCGTAACCTGTGATTTCTTGCATTTCATGCGCGGTTAGTTTATGTCCCCAATCTCTAAATATTTATATTAAAGGAAAACTCCACAATTTTAATTTCAATTCCCTTTTAATAGAAACGTGGTTAATCAATTGTACATAGAAAGCGTATATCATTGCAATTCTAAAAATCACATAGTCATTCAATTTGTATCCAGATAAACATTGAAAGGAAAGTGTTTCCTCAATACATTATAAAATAAATCTTTTATTAATTTGAAGCCATTCTCATCAGTTTTTAAACATGATATTTAAATTATTCAGTTTTCCTTTCTCGTTCTTGTCTAGTGTTGATGAAAGAAAACTTTGAATTACATCTACTGATCGAATAATTGAATAGAAAAAAATTATATGAAAAGTAGAAATGGAATACTATATTTCTCAGAAATACATAAATGGCTAGTTTAAACAACTTTACAATACTTCATAACGGTAAATTTAATCCACAGATTTTGCTAGAGTTAAGAAAAAGTGTTGCTATAAATTAATGTCAGCGAATTCAAGATAAACAAGTATGGGGAGTCGATTCAATAAAAAAAATTAATTCAGAACACAGTTGGCAATATCGAGTACATAAATTGAATGTACCTTCAGAAGAAATAACTTTTTCATAGGGAGTTCCATAAACTAGAAGTTCAATTTTTATAAAATATAGACTGAAAAATGCTCAGAATTTGAAGATGGAAGTAAACTAAAATACAGAAAACTTTATCTAAGTTCAACTAGCAATCAAAGCACAACATAAGTAGTGAAAAATCAATAAAAGTGGAAATCCAATTAGCCAGCCCACATTTAACTATGTTTGTACGCATAAATGCAGAATTTGATTTTACACCATGCATATATAGAATGTACATATGTGCACTTGTAAAGCTGTCTAAGAAAAGATGAATAGTTGTTCTACAATCAACCGGTCAAATAAACAATATTTTTTCTCAAATAAAAAATATCTTTAAAACACTAGTGACATGAGCAATGTCAGCAATTTTACCATAACTGATAATGCGATTTCCGTGTACAAATTTTTTACAATTACCAAAGTTTGCATGATATATTAACTCTTTTTCAATTGTACAAACAATGAATATTAACATAGTATTTAATGAGATCATGAAAAGAGCAAGGGGAATATTCATACTAAATTCACACTAGGAAAAAATTAATCAAAGAAATAACCATCAAAATATTATCGTGATTCATTGCATGATACTTAAAAACTACTGACATTGCTGCAAAATGTAATTGAAATAGTAAAATTTCGCATACAATCTGAAGTGAAAAGTCGGTGAGTATTATAACTATAATCCATACAATGGAAATGTATAAGATACAAACTTTATAGCTCTTCGCGGGCTACACCCGGCGTTAGAAGATGACTGCTTTCCTGCACTCGGCGGCTGCGAACCACGGTAAGCAGAAAATGCGACATTGTTTGAAGCAATGCTAAGAGAGCCATTGGATTGTAAAGGAGGCAAGAACGTTGCGTCTGGGTTCATTATATGCCGCCGCTAGCGGCCTATTTTTCGAATGATTGCTTCTAAAACTATTTAGTAAAAAAGAATGTATCCGGCATAATCACGAAAACAGTTCTGAAACACGTGTGGTGAACTACCATTTCGACAAAACGCAGGTGCTGCGAAAACACATAACCGAAGTAACAATTGCTAGCAAATGGCTAGAAACAGGGAGAGCTGGAGGAATTAATTTACGTCTAGATTCGGTAACTAATCAAATTTAATCAATGACACACAAAAAATGTAATCATCTCTTTACATGTACATAGCGTAATTAATTGAAAACAATTAAAAAAGCGTCCATTTATTTTAATATTTCATAGTGGACATAATGAAACATTCATTCCCAAGACACAAAGTCTGCACTTATTTCACGTAAATAAATTTATTTATAAAATGCCAAAGCTACATATTCTTCAGAATTCGATTTATAACACCAATCAAGTTGTTACAATATATTTAAATACAGTTAAAAAAACAGGGACTTCTTCACTACGACCACACTTTCAAATTTAATGAAATAAATCATAACTGCTGTACGCAAGAATCGTTTTCTAGCATCAACAATGTCATTGTACGTATTTGCCGTTAGTTTTATACAGTATTGCTTGTAAATATAGATTCTAGGTCATTCATTTTTGCTATTTGTAAAATAAATTTTTTTCTGTACATGTTTATAAAGTAAATCTATTGTAAAAGTAGGAGTCACATATTGTAAAGGACATAACTGAATGAAAATACAGACAATTTAAGTTTCAGTTTTAAATTTGATTTTGACGAATTCCCGTTTCAGTTCAAAAAATCCGCTTATTTTAGTTTCAGTTTTATATTTCAGTTTTACACCGAAATTGTTTCTAGGAACCAAGGAAGGTGAAAATATTGTTAAAACTGTTTGTTATGTTCAATTATTAACTGTAACAACAATTTACCTTTATTTTATTAGCATATATAACAATGCTAATGTTACATGAAGGGATAAATTTTTAAGGATAGTAATTAATATATTATAACGCAAACTGACTATAAAAAACTATTTTTTCCAGTTTCAGTTTTAAATTAGTTTACATTTCTTATTGAATTCAGTTTCAGTTTCAGTTTTGATTAATTCATTTCAGTACACTTAAATTCAGTGTCAGTTGAAGACACTATGCGAGTGCGGCATTATAAAAGATCTATCTGCACGCACTATCTGTTAGTACAAAGAACTGTGAAATCAGTTTTTTCTATACACAAAATATTTTTGGGTGATTATAGAATTTAGAAACACTTGAATCACATGTAGCCCACCCCCTCTATTTGGTATAGTGTTAGCATAATAGTTGAAACTTGTTGAATTTACCTAAATTGAGCCCTTAAGACCATGAATCATAAATTTAAAGATAATTGTGGTGGATTTCAGAAAACAATTTTTTAATTTAAAAACAAGATAAAAAACAAATGCACGTTATATGGTAATAATCCAAAATAAATGCAATAGCATAATTAGGTTCAGTTATTTAGAGTCCATGTATGCGGAGGTGTTACAAAGAGGTTCATTAAAAAAATTCGTACTCTTACAAATATTTGGCAAGTAACTCAAAAAATAGTAAATATTGTACTTAAGTACGTATACTAAAAAAATCTCAAAAAAGCATAATTAGTCCTGTATGACCAACGGCCATTTGTTACAATAAAAAAGGAAAATTTTGTGAGTGACCTTTGTAAATTACTATGTTACAAAGGGCCCATATATATATATATATATATATANCCTCTATTTGGTATAGTGTTAGCATAATAGTTGAAACTTGTTGAATTTACCTAAATTGAGCCCTTAAGACCATGAATCATAAATTTAAAGATAATTGTGGTGGATTTCAGAAAACAATTTTTTAATTTAAAAACAAGATAAAAAACAAATGCACGTTATATGGTAATAATCCAAAATAAATGCAATAGCATAATTAGGTTCAGTTATTTAGAGTCCATGTATGCGGAGGTGTTACAAAGAGGTTCATTAAAAAAAATTCGTACTCTTACAAATATTTGGCAAGTAACTCAAAAAATAGTAAATATTGTACTTAAGTACGTATACTAAAAAAATCTCAAAAAAGCATAATTAGTCCTGTATGACCAACGGCCATTTGTTACAATAAAAAAGGAAAATTTTGTGAGTGACCTTTGTAAATTACTATGTTACAAAGGGCCCATATATATATATATATATCAATGTAGGTAAAAAAATTTCAATATTAATTTAGTTAGACAAAAATATTTATGTTGACTTAACAATATTATGATAATAGAATAAATTAGCACAACATAAAAGTTCTCCATAACAATAATGCAGTTCAGTATACTCATACTTATCAATAATGAAAACTTATTTAAACTATAATTGCTACGATGCATTATATACAACAATATATTAATACTTTCTGACATCGATAGCCTTACAAATATGATATCATATGTATAATAAATATACATTAAATAAAACAAAGAACTAGTTTAAAACCTTTTCTTCTATTTGATGTCTTTCTCTATTTTGTTTTATCTTTGATAAAAATGCTGCACATATGAGCCGTTTAAATTTCATTACTACAGATTTAATCATAGCATTGATAAATGTGCTCAAACATTTTAACATATTTTAGGGTTTGTAGTGTTCTTTTAATGCACGATTACAAGACGAAATTACAAAAGTCATTAGAAGAACATAGTTGAACGATTTACATGGTTATATAAATTCTGAAAAAGCGTCACGCATTTCAATTACATTATTAATTGAAAGATTAAAAATTCAACAATAAAATGCCACTTTCTATTGCATAAATTTTAGAAACATCTTTTAAATAATGGAATGCTTCTTCTTCATGTTTACTAATTCACAGCATTCCAAAGAATTTTTAGAATATACAGCAAGCAAACCTTGCTAGCAAGAATTTCATCTTTAAAAATTGTTTTCAGAAGACAGTAAACCAATTATACTAATAAAATCATTTAACCTCTATGGAACTGCTCACATTACATCTAGAGCAGTGGTTCTCAACCATTCATGGAACGGTGACCCCTCACTACTATTTCCAATGTGGTGTAGACCCTTCCCAACAAAATATTATTTTCCTGTCATAAATTTTGAACACTCAAATTGGCATCAACTTCCGCAATATTTAAACTATTTGAACATTTTTGGGATCATTTTAAACGTCTTTTCTAGTTCAAAGCAAAGATTCAAGCTCCTAATAACATGCAAAATTTGACTGATTTATTGAAACAAAAATTGCGTATTCCGAGGAACTAGGCGATCCGGGCAAATTATCATTCGACTCCGGAAAGATCACAACCGGCAGGTTGAGAACCGTCATTTGTTTTGAAAAATCCATTTTAGAGTTATTTACGTTCTATGACAAAGCAATATTCATCATTAAATTATTTAAATGCTTTCCTATTTCCAATATTTTGAATAGTTTAAAAATTCGGGCAGCCGAGCAGCTGGTTCCAAACTTATGCTGCTACAGTTTTTTCATGAAAAATGCAAGCGCATCCTGTCTTCTTGCAAATCAATGGATAAACTGCAGAAAATTGATGACCACTTTGTTATAATTAGTGCTCAAAATTGTTTGCCAAAGAGAGTTTTTAGGAATATAATTGTAACAAGTGAAATTAATAGCTGCACAGAAACCGTAATAACCAGTAATATTTTTCATAACCTCTAATTTTGGATTTCGAGGATTCGTTGGGATCGCAAAAAAGAACTGATTTAATGTATGATATGTTTGTTGATAGATTATCTGATATTAATGCAATATGTGAGCACCAGTTTTACAATGCAATCAGCAAAAACATGTTTTATTCAAAAGGAAATTTGCTTCTTAAGAGAATATGAAACAAACAGTAGATAATGTGAACGAAGTTAGTCAAACAACAAAGCTCTCTTTGCCAACTTGTGTTGATCAATTGTGTCTATAAAAATGGGCCTCATTTTGAGTTGAAAAGAGCGTGAAGTGATTTCACCAAATAAAATTATAATCTAACGGTTCTGTGAGAGATATGCAGAAATGGTGTTGACATTCAAAATTTCTTCATTCAAGATGCATATGAACAAACATATTTGTTGCAAAACATTAAAATGAATTACATTTCATTATTACAATACGCGTGCTAATTAATCTTTGCGGTATCTACCGGAATATTTTTTACAGACCCATATCAATATTATGGAAGGTTTATATCACATCTTTGTCTACAGAACATCTTTAATAGAGATTCAAACATCTCAATAAGTTTTCATGCATATATACTAACTAAATTAAATATTCTGAACAAAATGCTTTCTTATAGACAACATAGACAAAATTTCGCAAAGTGATGGTGAATTTAAAAGAGAAGTTCTGAAACTTTACGAACCTTAGCAGTAAAGGATTTAACTGTAGATTCATTATTAAAATATTGCAAAAAGTTACTAGTCTCTAAGGAAACTAGAAATGCACTTAAGGAAAAGTAATCTAATCAAACTGTGTAATTTGAAGGCCTAACACTGTTGAAATGAGGAGTTATATATACATATATACGTATACATATATACGTGCAAAAGAAAATTATTGGAATGCAAAAACGGTGTCTGATATAAATATGTGTTAAAGCAATGAATACATAAAATGAAATACTATGCATAAACAATGTACAATGGCGAACCGGTCAAATCCATATCTCGGAAAAGTGTGTATAATGCAGGCATCTCGAAAGCTATCTGCAAAATCTCATTAAAACAGGACTCGAGATTAAGGTTATTCTTACTACAACGCACAATAAAATTTTGTAAACGTTGTTAAATACTCTATTATGGAACATTTTATAAGAATAACTTACCAACTTAGGATAGTATATCATTTGAACCAGCCTCTCTAAAAGAAAATTTAACTTAAAACACTTAATTAACATTTAATGAAAATGATATCAAAGCCCAAAATCGTCAGCGCAATACTTCTACATATACTGTCTATACATTAAATTCCGGTATTAAGTCGGCGTCTCACGATTAGTCAAAATTGATAGTTTTGCATTCCTGTGTATGTCTTACGTTGAGAAAAATTAATATGAACAATTTATGTACCCGTCTCACGAATAGTCGAGCAATTGTGGTTAAATAAAATCAAGCAATATTTGATATTTTCATTGGTGTAATATCAAAGGGATTCCGTGATTTATCAAACCACAATTAATGATAGTTTATGCTAAGACAAGGGAATTCAAAACAAAATCAATTAGATTTCATAAAAAGGGATAGTTGCAGCGAAAATGTACTGTACACACTTACAGGTATGGCCCTTTTTTGCTTTCAGGGAATGGAACAGCAAAATTATGTATATTCAATTCCATAAAAGTTGCTATACAATGTTGTTCTTAACGGAGATATTGATAAATGATTAATTTATACAATTATGTTACAATCAGGCTTAGTATAAATGCATAAATGCAATAAATGCATGGCATAAGCCATATTTTGGGTTTATAGGGCATAAATTAATGCATTTTTATGCTGGATAACCAACAAAATTGTTTTTTCTAAAAAAATGTGTACCATGTGCTAATCAATTTGCATCGAGGCAATTGGCCATTGGCCAATTCATTTATTCGAATCTTGCGTTTACAATGTAAAAAAACATTTACATTGCTAATGTTTACATTGTTATCTTCAATTTGCGATGCCTAAGCCAAAACGAACTACCGCGGAACTCGTTACTACAGCAAAGTGTAAGATTGTCCCCGAGCAGCAGCCTTAAATTTAGTTTGTAAAGTATGCAACGACGAAACCGTTTCCTATTCAAAGAAATTTCAAGTTACACAGCATATTTCTTCTTCCAAGCATTCACGTAACAGTTGCCAAAATTCCGTCAATGAAACTATTGCAAGTTATTTGCAGCCAAATTCCAGCGAATCCTCTATGGATATTGCCGAAATGCTTACATCTGCTAATATCCCTCTCAACAAACTGAACAACCCGACATTTACGAGAATATTAGCAAAATGGACAAAGCAGACAACACCTTCAGAGTCGTCAAATCGGTTAAATTATGCTTCAAAGATTTTCGACAAAAAACTTCAACAAGTTAAAGCAGAGTTAGCCTTGAAAAAGAAGTGGATTTCGGTTGACGAAACCACCGATTCTTTGGGTAGATATGTAGCTAATGCCATAGTGTGAAATTTTGAGAAGAATAGCAAGGCATACCTTGTTAATAAGAAATTTCTTGACAAATCAACCACACAACAATTGCCCGATTTATTTAGGATTCGACTACCCAAATATCCAGCAATCCAGATGATTTCCAAGTATGTATCACCGATGCTGCCTCATACATGACAAAAGCGCTTGATGGCCTTAAAATAATTATGCCAAAGCTTGTGCATGTTACCTGCCTGGCGCATGCTATTTATCGGGTTTGCGAATTTATCCGGAAGAAAGAAAAATATATTGACACTTTAGTTACAGGAGTGAAAAGAATTTTCAAGAAAGCACCTTCGCGGCGGAATTTCAATGCCGAAAGAAGTATGTATCACACGATAGGGGATCTGGCTTGAAAGCGTTGAATACATAAACACTAACTATCAGGGACTTAACGCAATAATTCAGGAATTAGACAATAGAGAAGAGATGAACATTGCCTCAACGAAAACCCTAATTGCAAGCCCCGAACTAAAAATCAGAGTAGAGAGAATTGCATTTTACCTTTGTTAAAAACCTCCAAAACAGGGAAATTTTGCCAAACGAAGCGCTGACTGCAATTTATCTAGCAGCGGGATATTTTGAAAAAAGAGTGAAGCAGAAACTGCATGGAGTTTTGAAGAAGAACGACGGGTTTCAGAAAATTATCAAAAAGGAAACTTTATATCACAGCCTCGAGGAGCAAGATCTGATATTCTACTTTTGCCCAGTAGCATCGATTGACGTGGAAGATCCTTTTTGAATTATAAAGGCTTTCTGGCAGACAATAGAAGGAGATTCCTGGGAGAAAACTTGTTTCACATGCTTTGTGTTACCTGTAACCAACAAATTTGAATGTCAATTCAATTTTGTATAAGTGCATATTCTAGGGAAGTGCATGAAATACTACGCCTGGTTATAATTTTTGCACCTATACAAAAACATTTGAAAATGACGTTGAAATTGTTTTACTGGTCTTGACCAGCCCGATAATAACATGGTATGTCAAAAAACTCCCAGACTGCATAGCAGTGCTTATGTTAATATAATTCAATTGCAGTTTTCATAAATATATAAAATAACGTTCACTTAATCGACCAATAACATATAAGTGTGAGCCATATTTGTTTGTGTGCCCTTTTTGTGTGTCTTCATTATAAAATTACGGCTTTGGCCATGTTCCTGGGTGATTGAAAGTGTGTTTTCCTAGCTGTTAAGTCTAGAACAGGAATGAAATCGGGGTTATTCTAGAAAAACTGTGCTTTTGTGATAAGGACAATGAATTTTGGAAAAATCTCGATTTGTTTTTAATGCCTGCCTTGTCCCTATTATATTCCTGAACTGATAGAGTTCTCCAGATGTTTATATAATTCTCCTAAACACTCCTAAAAATAGATGTGGGTGAGTCACAGTCACTATATTTCCAAACTCTACATGGTCAATAAGAAGTAAACAGACACTTATTGTAAACATGCGTTTCATTCATTGTACACGTGATTTCTATGTACTCAGCCAATAAGAATTAAGCACTTGTTTAAACACAGTAGTTAAGCCGACTCACCTTGTACAAGTATACAGCTTTTGCAGACTAAAAGGATAACAATATGTAGTTAAAGAGAAGTTATTGGATATGGCATCATTCTACTAAGTTTGCGGACAATTTATAAAGACAAGAGCGAAAAAGTATTCCATGGAAGCAAGTCGTATAATGTACGATACCTACAAGGCATTCTTCGGCATGCCGGGCGGAGACCAAAAAAAATCTTGGGCACCACATTGCAAAAAAAACTCTTGAAGGTAAATTAAACATTTGATTTTTACTTCCGCCAAGGAGGTTATGTTTTTGGTAGCGTTGGTTTGTTTGTCTTATAGCAACTTTATGGAAAAATTAATAGATGGATTGACCTCAAATTTTTACCAGAGGTGCGTCTCCGCCCAAGGAGGAATCCATTAAATTTTGGTGGTAGTTATGTATTATTGTGTGCTTTGTCACAGATTGGTACACTGGAGAGAAGCGAGCCATGAAGTTTGCCATCCTCCAAATTTGACGAGAGCTGACGGACTACTTAAACAACTGCTACTTCTGTATTGTAAACCCAAACAATAGTAACATGACAAAAATATCCCGAAGATCGTTTATCCAGACATACCTTCTTCCAATGCCCCAGAACCACACGGCCCCGATCTGCCTATTCTGAATCCTCATTGGCGGCATCTGCCCTCTTCAGACTTCCCTAACCAGAAAGCCGTTAACGATATAATTAACTTGATGGGTTGCACCTCTGCAACGATGTTGCCGGTTTACTCCAAGCTATAGGTATCATATGTAATCCTATTGAATGACAGTTCATCACAGAGCCTCAAAGTCGTGTTGCTACACAAGGGAAACAACTACCCCTCTCTTTCGGTGACCCATTCTGTGCGCCTCAAAGGACTACACCAGTTTCAAAAAGTACATTAAATTATGATTACTAAAGATGAGAGGTCATTGGTGATTTCAAAATGGTATCAGTCCTAATAGATTTTCAACGAACTTTCACGAAATTTCCTTGTTTCCTCTGTCTGTGGGACAGCCGTGACACTCAGGCGCATTATCACACAAAGGACTGGCTACAGTTGACCGAATTGTTGGGAAAAGCAATGGGAGCCGCTGATAGAAACTCGTAAAGTGCTTATGCTACCGCGGCACATCAATTTATGCCTCATTAAGCAATTTATTACTGCTCTTGACAAGGAGTCAACAGAATTTCAATGTCTTTTCCAAAACTGTGCGAGGCAATGTTTAGGGCTGGAATATTCTTCGGACCACAGATTTTTCACTCGGCTCGTCGTACATTTTTTGAGATGCTATAGAGGCGAATTTATTGAATAAAATCGATAAAAGCTCTAACACGTATTCAAAATTAACTATATTTTCATTGCTTTTGTGCCGTGTCTAAAGCTACTCAATAGTTTCTGAGATGTAGCAAGTGGGTCATATTCACCTCATCCATCTTAATATAAAAAATAACTTACAACAAACACCAAAATCCCCCCCAGGTAGAGGTTTTATCATATTTTAAGAAGACTTAAGAATATATTGATAAATTTGGAAATACAGTAGTTTGGAGAGCATATATTTGAGCACTAGTAATGCTCGTTTGATACATACGATCGATTAAGGACTATTATTTCCCATTATGATAGAGCTTTTAATTCATTTTATTAAATTTGTTTTATATTTATAATAATGATTCGATGTAGATTTTTGTGGAATTTATTACTTCTTACAAGAATAGTGTTAATTTGGAAAATAGTATTGTTGCATTGCTGTAGTAACATTTTTGGATTTGTAATCGTTGATTTATTTCTATAAAACAATTAAATTCTATAATATAATATTTACATTCCCTAATAGCCCTGTTAAACTAAAAATGCTCAGTATATCATACATTAAAAACAATTGCTTATCATTTTTGCAGATTATAAATTAGTAGTAGAGCATTGTATTGTTTCACCATACATTAACACCCAAAAATATTTTTATTTTACTGATATATATATATATATATATATAGATTGTTTGTAAAATGTGACTATTAATATTTATAGTATATTCCGCTTTAATTTTCTGTTTATCCAAAGCAATTTTGAGATGGAAATGTATAAATTTACTTGGATATTTTGAAGTCAATGATATTATTCTTTTATAAATAGTTAACGTTACCTCTCTTAAACATTTACAGCATTGTACAAATTTTGTTATTCATATTAAGCCTATATCGACATTTTTAAACTTTTAAAATATTTCTCATTAATTTTATTCCTTAGAAGTGTTCATTTTTGACGCGTGTACCGCGTGGCACTATTCTGAACATTCGCCACGTTGTGAAAAACGTAATTGTTTAGGGTCGTTTCAGAAAAAATGCAAAAGTATGCAAGCATTTCTTTAGTATTTACAATAACAAAATATAAATCCAGCGTAGGCAAATAGCAGCTACAACATATTTAATTCGCATATTATTTATATACGTTAGCACAGTTTTGTTTTTGTATTTTCAACAGATATGCTTAACGTCCTTAATGATTTCAATATAGCTGCTACGTAGCGTATCTATGGTGTATGCATTATTATAATAAAAACGTTTAAAATGCAGTTAATATTTGAATTTTGAACCTTATATTTTGCTTTGCCGTTTACTTTGCTTTAAAGTAATGGGATTTCATATATATTTTCAAATATTTAAAAGGGTTCTGGTCAATATTTTCGAAATGCCAAAATTTCGAAAAATACACAAAATGGGGGCTTTCACCCAAAATCAAAAACTGCTAAAATGCTACTATATAGATGAATAATCAATAGAAAATTTCGTATAGTAGGCAACCAGGGTTTCAATATTATTCATCTTTGAGACATTCAGTATTAAACTCTAACTTCTGGAATGACGTCTAAGGAACTAAATGAAACTTCCCACGAAATTTTGAGGTTTTTTTATAAAAGTTTTTTTACTATGTTAACATTTAGTTTTTAAAGTAATCCAAATTTGGTGGGTTTTATCCATACCATACTGTTTAAATACATATGGAAAATTTTCAATTAGGTCTTCTGACGTAACAAAATGTTAAGTTAAATTCTAAATATTTTAAAAATATTTTTTATGCCCTAGTCGCTTGCTATAGACCTTTTCTATTGATTATTCAGCAATATTATAGCATTCTGACAAGCTTCAATTTTGGGTGAAAGTCCCCTATTTAAAGAAATTATGAAGAATAAATGTGTAATTGCCAAATAGTTAATAAATACAATTTGTAGTTCCTCTTATTAAAGAAGGTTTTATAATCAATACCACCAATATGCAGTCTGCTCAATTATTTCAAGATTTTCATATAGCTATAAATTTCATTCATTATCACTTCTTCTTAGGCAATCTTCTAAATGATTATCAAATTCATTATGATACCTTAAATTCAATAACACCTGATTATTAATATTTCCTGGGAGTAATATTTAATCTCATGCTATTTTGCATAGGTCAATCCCATTTGTTGAATTAATGTATTTATCTATAAGCAATTGGCTATTTTTACTTTTATCCTTATAGAATGACAAGAATGACAGGGTGGTCCAAAGTTTTACCCTATGTTATTTCACTTGGCTAACTAATAATGTATATATATATACAGGGAAATGGAACTGGATTACAGTGTTCTTGGAATTGTGTTTCAAATTCTATTTTCTGAATCTCATCGATGTTAGTTAATGTCTTTTCTTCATTGTGTATAATGCATAAAAGAGACAATTGTTACAATCATTTAAATGTTATCTTTTTTTAATTTAATTTTAGGCTAGATTGCTACAATTTATGCGTCAAATTTATTTAAATTTTATTATTGTTATGTGTCTAAGAAATCACTTTATTTCTGAGCGATTTATTCAATATAATAATAAATTTGGAACATGCTGTTATTATCTTCTTATTTTACCATTTAACATTCACGAAATCGGTAACAGCTTACATTTATTTTAGATGTATCAGCAAAACACATTTGTTTGGGCGAAACAAACCAAGAAAGCAGTTGCATGGCCTGCAAAGGTTGCACAAAAAACAGATCACATTCCAGCTAAACCTCTTGGTGATAATTATTGGCTATATTTTTATGGAACCAATAAATTGTACGTACATTGCAATAATCGCATTAATTTAAGCTTAGATCATTTTCAATGAAATTAATACTTTTACGAAGGTAGTCACTTATATCACTAATTTTCAAGAAATCAATCATAAAAATGCTACTATAGTTATGTTTTTCCGAGCTTTAATGTAATATAAGTTTTGATTCCATCTTTCATTTTAACCCTCTAACTACCAATGGGTCAAATTGACCCAGAAACTGATTTTCATTTACTGAGCATTTTCATGAATATTTTCACAGAAGGTTGAAAGTGCTTGACTTTTACTCTTTTAGGGAGAGATATCATATGCAAAATGTGAAGCTCATTGAAAGCTCTGTATGCGTTTTATCTGTAATTTTATTTTCAGTGCACACTGCATACCACGTGGGTCATTTTGACCCATACTTGTTTTCATCAAATTCATTCTCAGTTGTTTTCCTCTCACATCTGTTTCGGCCTGCCTGCTTCTCATTGTTTCACATGGTTGTATTCATAACATTTCACAACTGCATTCACCTACCCTATTTAGCTTCAATGCTAAGGTATCACTTGATTTGGCAATACATCAATCAAGATTTCCCTACACACAAGACAGCTTTTATAACTGACTGCAGTCTCAAGTGATCATTCACACAACAAGCGCAACCATGCAAAGAAGCCGTCGGATTACAGCTGAAGCTGCTTTATGTCGCATTTTGGACATGAGTGAAAGTGGGACTGATGAAGATGCCATTGGCAGTGACTCTGAGCCTGAAGGGCTTTTGCAACCTTTGACCGACGATGATGGCTCAAGCTCAAATGAAGATGATAATACCGTATTATCACGCGTCAGTAGGCCTTCTAATGATGAAATGGTATCGAAAAATTGCTTAGTACATTGGAAGAAAGCCTCTTTTCCCCAGACTGGGCGCGCTCAAGCATCAAATATTTTTCGGTTACATCCTGGACCCTCGAAACAAATTCGCCAGTCTTGCGCAACAGCCGATGATATTTTCGATAGTTTCATATCTTCTCATATGATTCGTCTGATTGTTCATCATGATTATTGATTATAATCATAGGAAATCACGAGTGGATACCTTGGACCAGGTGGTCCGTGCATACATTTGCAAAAGAAGGACAAGGCGATGGCCAATGTGTCTTTTTTTCAATATGATGGACACAGCATTTTACAATTCTTACGAAGTTTTCATCAATCTTCATCCTGGATGGAACTCTGCTTGAAGTCATCAATGCCGGCTATTCCTAATTCATCTTGCACGACTCCTAATCAATCTTGATGATGTTCATGTCACATGAAATGCATGAGTAGCGGCTGTCAGTCAGTCAGCAGAATGTTCACATGAAGTTCTTGAGTCATGTTGTAGGTGCAAACTTTGTGGTAATAAGAAGGACAGGAAAACACGAATGATGTGCTCAAAATGCCACGATCCAGTGTGTAATGACCATTCATCATCAGTGTGCTTCCAATATTTGTAGACATTTAGTATATGATGTCATTTTCCAATTCGAAATGCATTAAAGAATTTTTTCAACAGAAGTTTTCTACTTGAAATGTTAATTTTTCATATAAAACTTCAAAATAAGGGCACTTAAACAAAACTAGTAGCTTAGTTTAAATTTTAAAACGTTCTTTTATTAGTTATCATTTACGTTGAATTCGTCAAACCGCGTATATGCCATTATTTTAACCACAACAGTACATTTCCTAACGCTTGGGTCAAATTGACCCACTGGTGCACAAGATGATCCTGGTAGTTAGAGGGTTAACTATTGTCCATATGACGTCCATTTGCAGACAAATGCGTATTTCCATTCCATCTTTTTTGTTTTAGTTTTCTAATTGTTTGAAGAAATATATTGTATTGTATTTTTCCTCATGGATTTTATTAGAGTGCAGTTCGTTTCTCTTCTGTTCCTCGTTTATGTTGCTGAGATAGAAATCATTGCTAACGATATGATATTGATATAATTGTTCTTATAGACTATATTTAACTGGGCGTTATTTTACTTTAGAGGAACCAGTTCAAGTGACGTCATAAAATAGGTATTACACTCTAACCGTTAAAGTTTTGGGTGAGGGATTGGGGTTAGGGTTAGAGTTCAATTATTCCAAGTTAGTCCTCTAAAGTAAAATAGCGACTTTAACTGTAGACTACCAACGTACCCTCTCTTTAGAGGCTGATGTAGGAATATTTGCTAATGACGTTTCTGCGAATATCTGCACTTTACATTGATATCCAGTGTTTATTACGGTGGTTCGCGCCGGTCATTGTGCCCGGCCTAGACTTAGCACTTTTCGAATCCAATGTTTTCGAAAATGTTATTTGGGTTATTTAAATTAACGCAAAGCTAAACCTATCAAAATGTTGGAATAAAATGCTATTATTATGAAAATATGGTGGCTGAAAATTAAGCACTTTTGTGGGAGAGGTGTATGTTTGTCATCAACGTCCGGCACTCAGATTTGTCTAGCTATAACCCTGTTTATATCCATTTATTTGGTCGCGTTGTGGTTATTCAGTGCATTAAGTGCTGTACACCTTTTTCGTAATAGCCTGTGGATAACAAACAAAATTATGACTTTGAAATGCATATTCACTGATTGCGATCCAACCTAAATTTTCTTTCATCAAGGGAATCACCAAAGCCAGGGCCGTGGCTAGGGGAGGGCCAGGGGGGCATTGCCCTCCGTGTTGGGCCACTTCGCCCCCTTCCTCTTGGCATCCTGGATACAAAACTCCATAGCATTAACTCTAATATTCTGTAACTAAGTTAGAGTGAATATGTTTTAGTTGAAATATGTATAATACTAATGCCATTCTATTTAAAAATTCAATGAAAAAGTGTGAAACTATTTCATATGAGTAAAACTATCATTAATTTATTGAAATTTGCGGGGCCATGGCCCCCCTAAATGTCAAATGCAAGCCACGGGCCTGACCAAAGCCCTTGCAGAATAAAAGTAATTTTCAGAAATATTATTTCTTGTTGTGAAATACGATTTACCACCTATGACGATTGATGTGGATCCACTTCACAAGAGACGAAAAATTCTGTCGAGTGCAGTGTGCATCTGCTGTTTCGTTGTGGCATATGGTTTAGGCTTTTCAATATTTTATTCATGACTGAAAAGCATATTTATTATCATAATAACGCTGTGATGTACTACTTTTGTTCAGTTCATCACGCACGATTTCTTTCCATTGCAGTGTTAACTTTTCATTAGTCATTCCAGATTCGCTAACCCGTCTCACACTATCAGTTTCGTTATATTTCTTAAGTATGTTGTAGACAGTTGATCTAGAAATAGCAATTTCACTGAAATATTTAGTGATTGCATGATTTGACCGATGAGGACGTAATATTTTATGTCATTATCAATTTTTCTCCGCTGTTCATTCATTATTTGTAAGCAGCTTAAAAATATAATCTTTTAAAACTTGAGGAGAAACATAAATGTCGTTAATTTAAATTGATTTTTATTCATCGAAAATCCGTTACTCATTCATATATTGTCAGTTGTGCAAAATTTCGCTCAGATTTCTGTACACACCAAAACGTCACAAAATATTACACCTTTCCTTAGACGATTATGTTGCATTGGTTCTGAGCGTATTCATTGTAAATTTGCTTTATTAGTTTGGAGAAACTCCATGATTTATGTCACAATTAAGCACAACTTTAGGTGGTGGATTACACAACCTGCAAAAATCTAATCTCGTATCCTTTTATGTGCTATCAATGTATTTAGTTATAAATGATATATTTTAGTGTAAAAACGCTGAGTTCCCATTTCCAAATACATTTTTGTTTTCATGCGTAACCCTACATCGCGTAAAAATCGAATATTGTGTGAATTTTTCATTCTCTCAAATTCACCTCTAATATTCCTGGAGAATATTTTCTTCATTAAGCACGCATCCACAAAGCTCGCTCACAAAATGCTTTCTTCATTAGCATTTTTCTTATTGCTAACTACCTGATTACTACTCATCACTTAAACTAAATTGAAGTCTTCTCTCTACTCCTTAATCTGGTCCTCTTTTGTTGCAAATATATTGCAAATGCTCTTCCTGTTCTTATTAATATTTATAGTATTGTTAGGGTATTTTATTTTAAAATTTTATTCTGTTTAACTGTCATAAAGGTGCATAAACTCTTTGTGTTGCTGTTTATGTTGGAAAGCTTTTAAAAAAATTAAGTGTTTTTTAATGCTGAAAACAGGTATAGTTTGAAATAGGCGATTTTCTTATTGCACACCAGAAAAAGTATTAATTTCTATGAAAAATTATTTTTTGAAAACTATAAATTTAACTTGATCTGTAATCCTCACTTTAGCGACTGGGTTGACTTTGAACAAATTGAACCTTGGGAAGAAAATTTAGCACGCAACAAAACTGCAGGAGCATCGCAAAAATTCGCTAGTGCTGTTACTGAAGCATTTGAAGAGTGGAAAAAAGAATCAGGGGGAGGAACTGTAAATGTGAAAGTTTTGCCGGTGCCTAAAGGTAAGGCAGCTCGGAAGAAAACTGAGGAGTCTGATAGTCGATTTGAAAAAATTGCTGGTGATGTTGAAGAGGACGAAGTAATTTATTATACATGTTAAATGGAATTTGACTCGTTTTTAGGATTCTGACTTGGTTGATACAGATAAAATTTTAGGATTTTTAGACAAGCATTTGGATGAGGTTTCTAGCAAAAATGCTACTGATGCCACATCTGAACCCAAGAAACGTACAAGAAAACGTAAAGAAACTAATGTTATTTCAGAAACAGCGTCTCCTAAGGTATTTCAAAATTAATAATTTATTCAGTAAAATCTGAATTACGTAATATGGAGTTTTACCGGAATCTTGCCTAAATTGTGTTAAATTTTCGAGTTTTAAATCTAGTTCTAACCTGGGGCTGACATCGCTTTTAATATTTTATTTAGGACATAGTCTACCACAAAATGAATGAAAATTTTGTTTTTAATATTCTGAATGATGAAATTGCGGTTCGCAATTAATCTAGTTCTTCATACTGAATTGAAATATGGGTATATATGTCCTGAATTTTGGTATGATAAAATTATTTATAATGCCTTGAATGAAATTGTGAAATTTAACTGCATCATCAGAAATTTCGAATTGTGCAAGACCTTATATCCTGAGTCAAATTTTCCTTTTCACACAGGGCTTACGTGATATATCTATATGAAGGCAAACAGTTGGGTTAGTTTTGCGTCCTGTGTACTTTATACCTGAGTCTTTGGGAAGATTTTAAATAGTAGTTAATACTCTCAATTGCTTCTGGTATAGGACTAAATATAAAGACAAATTTTCACCATTGCCTGGAATCAAATTAACCAATAGAGGCGCCAATTTCCCAAAATTAGTTTATTTACAGAAATAAATACATTCTTGATATCAACATTTAACCATTAATGGAATTATAGGTTTTAGTAATCCAAGATTTTTTTATAATGTCTCCTTCCGATACAATAAATGAAATTGATATCCACTTCATGCTATTATTAAATTGCATGAATTGTTAACAAATCTATTTTAATTTCATCCGTTTTAACTAAATACATATTTCAGAGTGTCCGCTCTGCCTCGAAATCGGCCTGGAAATTCAAAGTTACTGCCTTGAAGTTCCTTTAGTTCCTGGAAATTTTCAATTTATCTCATTTTTTTAAAGCACAATGATAACATTTGTTCCAATCAGTCTGGCATTTATTTATTGTTCGGAAAATGTCCCAACTTTTTCTATTAAGACAATTTATCTAAGTTTGAACTAAAAGCTATATCATCCGTGTTTGAGCATGTTAATCAACCAAGCTTTAACATTTTGTTTTCCATTAGCTTCAAAGTTTGGTTGACATTTCACCAAATGGAAATTTATAGATAGGATATTTTATATTTTTATGAATAATTAGGTGTAAGACACATGCACAACTGACAGGTTTAAACCATGTGGTCTTTTAAATACTGTTCAAAACAATATTTTAAACATGTGTTTTTGCAATGTTCTTTTGAAATGTTTTTTTCAAATGTTTCAATTTTATAGAAAGTTGGAAAATAAGTGTTGGGTTTCTATTAGTTATGGTAATGGTAGAACAAAGAAACTTTATTTAAGATACACGGAAAGAATTGATTTACAACAGTAAAAAGAAAATAAATGTTGACGTTCTCATGCAATCATTTGTAAATATACACAAACAATATTAGCGTTCTTTGTTTTCCAACACCCCTCCTCAATTCTGTGAGTGCTTAAACACCCCTGACACCAAATTGTTGCCAATCAAGGGCTTGGTGAAAGGGTCTGCCAATTTTTCATCAGTTGGGAGGTAATTGAGAACTCCTTCACCATTTTTGAAATAAGATCTGCAAAAATGATACTTGATGTCAATGTGTTTAGACCTTTGTGATATAATAGGATTTTTGATTAATTCCATTGCCGCTTGACTATCTGTTTTGAAGTGAGGAATAGCCGAACGAATTTTAATGATTTCCAATAAATGTGTAGCAAACTTGGTTTCTTGTATACATGTTGTCAAAGCAATATACTCTGCTTCACATTTTGATAAAGATATCAATCGTTGTTCAGATTATCTCCACACAATTGGGGAATCATCTTCATTAATTTTTATAACTAATCTCGTAATCGATTTTCGATCTTCATTTGATCCCCAATCCGAATCCGCAAAAGAGTGTAATTTTATATTACCATTGCAACCGAAAAAAAGTTAATTCGAAATGTTTGGTTCCACTTAAGTAACGTAATATTCATTTGGCAGAGAGAAAGTTGCTCTTTGTAGGGTTTTCATTAAACTGAGCTAAGCTGTTGACTGCGTAACTAATATCAGGTCTAGTACACACAGATAAATAAAGTAAAGAACCAATCAACTTGATACAATGTTTTATCAAACGGATCACTATCAGTTGACAAAACATGAGAAGATATTAGATCTTTTACTGGCTTACATTCAGCCATATTCCAAGTTAATAGCATTCTTTCAATATACGCTTTTTGTGATACTGAAATCTTGTCCTTTGTTTGATTAAATTGCATTCCCAGAAAGTTGTTTACTTTTCCTTGATCTATAATTTTAATGAATGCTTTAATATTTGCAACCACTTTGCTGGCTTCATTCTCATTTAGTGCGAAAATTAAAATTTCATCAACCCAACATAAAATATATTGATGTTCATCATTTCTCTTATAAAATAAACAAGGATCTTGCTCCGATTTTCAAAAATCTAATTGATTTTCTAAAATTTCAGATAAATGAAGATACCATTCTCTGCTAGCCTGCCTTAGACCATATAAGCACTTTTTAAGTTTCCACACTTTATTCTCATTCCCCTCCTGAATGAAGCCTTTGGGTTGTTTCACATAGATCACTTCACCAACTTGTGAATGCAAAAAGGCTGTATGGACATCAATTTGGCGTATCATCATATGTCTTGCAGCAAGAGCAAGCATTTTTTGGATTGTAATGTGTGATACAGTAGGAGAAAACGTGTCAGAATAGTTTCCCCATAGAACTGTGAGAAACCCTTAGCTACATATCTTGCTTTATGCTTTAGAATTGTACCATCAGAATTACGTTTAGTGACATAAGCCCATTTGCCTTTGATGATGGGCTCATTAGAAGGTTTATCAAACAATTCAAATGTTTTGTGCTCATTTTTCATTGCTTCTGTCCATTGATCATGACGCGGTGACTTCATAGCGTCGTCAAATGTCTTAGGGTCGCACTCAACTAAATTCTCACGTATAACATTGAAAAGAATATTGAAATCTTCATCTGAAATAGTCGAGCTCTATATGATCTGCTAACGGGTCTACTTGTAAATTCCATATCAGAAGTAGGCTCAATCATCATTTACAGTTTCACTATTATTGATTTCATTTTCTTGCAGATTATCGTCATTAGTATGGAACGGAAAAATTTGATTCGTCAAATTTCACGTTGCGACTTTTCATCAGTTTTTGTTTTCCAGGTACATAAACATAACTTTTGCTATCCCAATCATAACCAACAAACAATACTTTTTCAGCTTTTAGGATAGCTTTCTACAGGAAGGTTTAAATATGTTATACACCCAAATACTTTAAGATGTTTCACTGTTGTTGCATAACTACAGAATAATTCATAAGGAGTTTTTGTATTTGTGCCTTTGGTAATACATCGATTTCGAATGTCGCAAGCTGTGTCAGCAGCTCTCACCCATAAGTGTTTTTTCATATGTTCTTCATTAAGTAAGCATTGTCTGTGTTAGAGCTCGCCAATAACGCTCCGGGACCTCATTTTGAAATGGACTATAAGGCGCTGAAAACTCCTGTCTAATGTCTTCTTGAATGCAAAATTCTCGGAAAGCTTTACTACAATATTCTTTTCCATTATCTGAACGTAATGCCTGAACTTTGCCTTTACCAACGAACGAGATATATTCTTTGAACTTGTCTAGAATTTCAGATTTCTGTTTCAAAAAATAAACTCCTGAAAACTTTGAGTAATAGTCAATAAAAGATATCATAAATTTATTACCTTTCAACGATAAATCAAACCTGTCACAAATATCGGAATGAACTAGCTCGAGTTTGTACTTAGCAATATCTCGCTTTTCTTTTGAAATTGGCTCTATTGTAGCTTTATTTAAAAAACACTGCTCACATACTTCTTTGTCGGTTTTTCGAAAATCAAGACCATTGACATTACCGTCTTTTTGCATTTTAACAAATGTGTCAAAACCTACATGTCCCAAACGCTGATGCCATTTTATTAAAACTTAAAAGGCTTTGAACTTGTTCTTCAAACTATTTGTTAAATAAAAAAGCCCATTTTCTTATTTCCGAAATAATTTTCCATGTTGCGACTGCATGAATAAATTTTCCTTAAAAAATTCAAAGTGTTTCTGTATTCTATCAACTTGCGTATTGATATCAAGCTAAAATCAAATTCAGGAGCGAAGAGTGCGTTTTGCAGGTTCAAGGTAAAAATATTGGTATTTGCATCTTTCACATCAAAAATTGCAGAACCGCTACCAACAACTTTTTGTATAGAACGATCAGCATTACAAACAAACTTATCCCCAGAACTCTAATTAAACGTTTTGAATAAGGATCTTTCTGATAATATATGATCAGTATAACCACTATCAAATATGAATGGTTTTTCTTCCACAAAATAATTCGAGAGACAAATAGCTTTTAATTCCATTTTATTAAAACCAGTAAAACTTTGTTTTTGTTTATGCAATTTTCCACCTGGAGCAAAACATATGGCCGTATGATGATTTGTTCGCCCACAATTCTTACATTTGAATTTTCTCTTTTGATAATTATTTGTTTGGACTTTTGCTGTAATACTATTATCGACACAAACATCATCTACCAAATTACAAACTACTGACTTTTCAAGAATTTTACTGTTCAATTCCTTGGGGTTATTGTTTGAAATTGTAACGCCACATTAAAAGATTCATAACTCTGTGGTAAACCTTTTTAAACGATTGCTATTTTCAAATTTTCGCTGACAATTTCCTTAGCAGATTGTAATTTATAGACAATCATGTCTATCCTATTTAATTAACATGAAACAATTTCACCGGGTTGAAGATGGATGTCCAAAAATTGTTTCCAGAGCTGCTGAATTTGTGAAGTTTTAGCTTTTCCATAATTGCCCGACAAATAATTCCATGCAGCCAATCCATCAGTTGCACCGCTGGAAATCACTGCTTGTAGCAATGAGTCAACAATATGCATAATCAATTCCCTGTACAAATTACTGGAGTTCTTTAATTTTGCACCTTCTGCTAATCCAGTTTCATCAATTACAATTTTCTTCGACTCCAAATATGCAAGAAATCTTGTTTTCCATATTAAATAACTTTCCATGTTACCATCAAATATGAGGAGTTTCTTTTCTGCATTGTTTTCCATTTGAATGCTATCTGGGCCCATAACCTATTAGTTATGGTAATGGTAGAACAACGAATTCCAACAGTTTCATCCATTCTTACTTTCATAACCGATTTTCTATCAAAAAAGTAGCAAAACTTGCGATTTGTTTACTTGTATAAAACGAAAATTGGTTGTTAAAAAGTTTATCATAGTTCAAGGTTTGTTCCATTGTATTTTAATCAAAATTTTAGTACCTTAAGGTGGGTGAACAATGAAAACTTTGTTTTAAACGGTTTTTGCAAAAATAAACACTTTTTGCCAACTCTGGACCTTTGTCATCTAGATAGGCATTACATGTAGTGCAGTGTTTAGCACCTTTTTCAATATTTTTGATGTCTATCACATCTAATTGGTTTGTTACCAAATTCTATTAATCCAGATGTCTAAGTCTTTTCTGGGTTTCTACTGCAAAATTTTATACTATGTCATTGTAAATATGTTGTGATAATGTAACTAAACATGTATTGTAAATTTTAATTATTTTTAATGAAATTTTGAAGTATTTTAATTTCTAATGAGGTCTATTACAAAATTTTAGTTGAAGTTTTTTTTGCTATTTAATTTTGAGTTTGGTGTGCAATATATCGAAAAGTGTGTAATTTTCCATTAAAACAAGTAAAAATTCACGCGACAATCCTGACCTTAGCCTGCACCTACGTACGGTACGATGTTTTTAAACATCTTTTTCTTCCAAACATATCAAGCATATTAACAATTTTGCAGTTTTCAGCGCAGGATTCCGCACAAACGTGTTTTCAGTTAAATTTCGTTTTCGGTGGGAAAGTTCGTTCCCGCATTTAATTTTGTAAGTTAGAAAAGGCATCATTCACTTTTCGTGCAATCAAATTTACTAGTAAAAGTGACCCAGTGTTTAATGATAATGTACTCCACTTCATCAAACTCAATATAAAAATCTTTCTTCCTTTTGGCTGTATCAACAGCATTGGCTTTTCCCTGACAAAAGTGTTGTTTAAATACATATAGTTACCATAATGATGTATAAAATTTTCGCCTGTGTGTTTTGAGCGATTTGCCAACGATTGTGTCTTGGATATTTTAATTGAAACATTTTTGACATCAACTGAACAAAATAAGTCCTTTGCACGTACATATAATATGTAAAAATATAACTTGTTTTTAATACATTTTAGTATGTTGAAAAAGATTATTCACGTGATTACAATAAGAAAAACTGTTTATGTATTACATAGTTATATCTTTTTGATAAAATAATGTTTTATTCTAAAGCAAAATTTGATCCAATGGCGTCAGCAATCACAGGTAATTGTAATTTATTAGTCCTCCACGATTGTGTTTATGATATTTTTCATAATAATTAAGTAAGCAGTGTATTTTCTTATTATATTGCAAAAAGTACATTAACGACATCTGCAAAAAAATTGATTTGATTGGTTAAGTTTCTAATTGTTATTTAAGTAAACATCCTATGCTCTAAAGTGGAGGCTAAAGTAATTGAACATCTGCAGCATTTGATTAAATATCGACTGATTGAATAAAATTGTACTTTGTGTTTGGACTGATTCTTTTATGTGCTAATTTCTCAGCTACAAGTACTTTTTGGCCACATAAAATGTACCCATATTGATTAAGTTAGTTTTATAAGTTAGAATTATAGGTCATTTATAGCTGTTAAATAGGTACTTCGATGTACCTACGTCCGCATGACTGTTTTCATGCAATACGTATATACTAGACAATTAAGCCCTTGTAATTGCTACTCTTAACTTTTAATGAGCTAAATATCTTATCAAACTGTTCTCTAAACTATACAAGATTTAAAATATTTAACCCATCTTTTATTCAGCCGATGGTGATTAATTGACTATTGTGCATAGTAGAAGCATATATGCGCTGTACATCAAAAACTCAATTGAGTTTTTTGGGTTTTTTATCCAAATACAGGTGTTACTACACTAAACATTTTTATTGCTTATTAATTTAGAAAGTAAAAGAAACTGGATCAACCAAGAAAAAGATTGTCTTCTCTGAAGATGTAAAAAGTGTAAGATGTTGTGTGTACTTAGATAGTAAATTGTTACATTTTTTAGGATATTCATACAGTTAAACCATTTCGTAAGAAGATTGATGCTACCAATAAAGTCATAGGTTTCATAGGATTAGGGAATATCGGCAAAGGCTTAGTTGAGAATCTCTTGAGAGCTGGCCATACCGTCTTCATTTGGAATAGAAATCCTCAAAAGGTTTTCTATTATACTTAAATTCCGGCTGTAATTATGTAGTCATATATTATACAAAAGTAATATGTATCAGTTAGAAAACTTTTTTCTTCAGATAGAACATAGAAAAAAATTAGTTATTCATGCTTACCATTCAAATAATTTACTACTTGACCGGCTTTTAGTTCTTAACATTAGCACTCTTGCAAAAAAAATTATTCATAATCCCCTATGTACATTGTCAACTTTAAGAATGCTTAATCTCACATATTTTAGTATAGAAACATTGTTTCTCTCAATATTGATTTGCATCACACATATTCCTATAAACTGAAACTTTTCATTAATACTTTCTATTTAGTGCGATGAAGCGAAAAAATTAGGTGCGAGTTTGGCTATTTCTGCAGCCGATGTTGCTTCACATAGTGACATAATATTTTGCTGTGTTTCTGACCAATTTTGTGTGCGTGATGTAAGTAGTTTTTTCATGCTTAATTACACTGTGATTACTTCAAATAGGTTTTGCAATGTACTCAAGGTGTTTTAAACAAAATGGTAAATGGCAAGGGTTTTATTAATCTCACATCTACCGATCCCACTACGTCTGCTGAATTCAACAGTGTAGGCATTTTGATTTTTTGACGTTCTTTTTATCTCAGTTTAGCATGTGCACATGCGTGGTGGAAAATATTTGGAAGCCCCTCTTTTGGGAAGTAAACGTGATAGTGAAGATGGCAGTTTATTAGTGCTCACTGCTGGTGATGAAGAACTATTCAGAGAAGCAGAAAGCTGTTTTGATGCTTTTGGAAAGAAAGCTGTGTACCTAGGTAATACATATTACTTAATATAATTAAATAAATTTTTGTTCAACACACATTTGTTTTAGATCCGATTGTAAGTCGTTTTGAAGTTGTGTAGTTTTAAATTCGCGTGTTTTATCAAAAACTTGAGTGGGAATTATTTTTATAACTTTTTGTCATTAAGGTGAAGTTGGTAAGGCTTCGGAGTTGCAAATTATTATGAACATGCTGTATGGCAACTGTATGTCATCTATTGCTGAAGCACTAGCCCTTTGTCGAAAATCTGGTGTCGACCGCAATCAACTCATATCAGTTCTTCGTCATTCAGACCTTTCTTCGCCCTTTTTCATTGAAAAAGCTAATCGTAAGTTGTTGATTTTACTTGGGTTTTAAAAGTGGATAATGACTCTGATTTTATTAATCAGTACACCTAGTTGGATGTTGTTCGTTTGATTTATTACTTAAAAATATATGGTGTACTTCAATGTAGTTTGCGGCCACTGGGAAAATAAACTTGATTTTTTAATTTGATTTTATCTCTCATTAAAATGGTTACCATTCTTTTTCAGTTACAATCCTGCCTTTTCTAGTACTTAATGAGTCTGCACTTTTATATAGTTTTGGTTTAAATGCTATGTAGATATTTGAATTGGTAATTATAGAGATAACCGGTGAAAGCAGTGGATTTCCACTTCAAAAAGCACTGAAACATCAACAAAAAGATTTAAAGATGGCGTTGATGTTGGGTGATCAGCTAGTGCAGGCCCTCCCAGTTACTGCAGCTGCAGGAGAGGTAAGATTTCTCTGCTAAACTTTAATTTCGTAATTATTTAGCTTTTCAAACGCGCCATGTCTTGGGGTCATGAGGATAATGATGTAGCAGCTGTGTACAAAGCCGCCTGTCTTTAGGTATCTCCGACTATCCCTTTGTGCTTTTGTGGTGTAATCGTGTAAATTGAGACTTAAAATTTATTTTTTTAGATATTTATTTAATTATGATGTCGGCGAATTGTATATACATTTTCTTCTGTATCTGTTTTATTATAATGATAGCTTTTATATGCACATTTCTAATAAATATTTACGATTTCCTTTTTGAATATTTTAATGATAAATTTTCCAAACGGGTTATCATTAATATTATTGAGACTTTGAGACAATTCTTTTATCACAAATTTCTGGTTTAGATATATGATTTTTTGTTATTCAAAACATTTAGGTAGTTGCGCATTTTTCCAAATAAAATTTCTAAGTTATTTAATAAATAATAAATTAAATTTTTTTCCAATTTATGTCTTTGATACTTTATGAAATTCATCTACTTCCCGAGATTTCACAGCCCTAAATCATAGTTGATCCACCTCTATGTGTATATGGTGGCCCAGTATTTTTTTATACTGCGGCGCATTGTTGTTTCCTCTATACATATTTTTGATTCGTTTCCCATGCAACTCAAGTTTTGTCTATTCTTTCAGCTATTTTGATTTTTTTCCGAATGGGGCCTTCTTATTAGCATTCTGCATTGTGCAACGATTTAGGATAATATTCAGTAGCTTCACATTGCATTTTTAGAATTGAAAGAATATTAAAAGTTCAATTTAATAATACTTAATGTGAACATTTTACGTAAAATAAATTTACTAATTTCTTGTAATCATACAGCAACCACTAGAACTTGTCCTCTTTCATCTATCTGATATTAATTTTTTGGTTTTAGAATATATTCTTTAAAGTTTCGAAATTCTTTCAATTTCGTTATTTGTTTAATTTCCTTAGGAGGTTGTTTCATTGCTTTCTACCCCGTTTACAAATGATTTCCCTCAATTTCTTGTTGTTAAACCTTTTGTTGAAATTGCTTTTAAATCCAGGGAGCTTTATTGTATCATATGGTGGAATGCTTTTGCAGGTTTCAGAGCAGTAACATTCATTTGAACAACTTGTTCAATAAAAGGTCAAGTATTAGAATTCCACTTTATAGTTTGACTAGTTTTTTTAAAAAATTAGTGTTCATTTGTTATTGTTCAATGTTTTTAGTTGACATTTCTTCGATTTGTGAATAGTATGCTGTCATTATTTTAATGGCAACAAATGTGTAAAACAGCTGAATGGTTAGCTGTGCTCAGTAAGTTAAAATTTGAATGAATTGTTATACTTAATGTTGTATGAAAAATCGCCTTGCAGCAAATCTACAGAGAAATTTTCATAAATACTATAAACTATGCTGGGTATGCTGTCAACCTTACATGTTTAAAAAATTTCAAGAAATGCAGACAGAATTACTGACCAAAATTGAGAAAATATTTCTGGTTTTATCTGATAAGCAATGAATATTTCATTAATTTGGAACACAATCTTGTGAATATCTAAAGGTTCAGAAAAATTTTATTGTTTTAGTAGGCAACTAATGCAATTAGTATAATACTTAAATATGGCTGAGTCCGGACAGTATAAAATCTATCTTAGAAATTCAAGATTATTACCCTGAACACATCAGCATTGTAGTTTTTATTAACTTTAGCAGGATTGTGGTGTCATGCTTGTGTATCAAAATCTTTATGTATTGAGGTCGATTCTATTTTGACTCCATTAAACAACTACTTGCAAATCTCTTCAACAAAAGATGAGAAGTTGTGACTTCTGAAATATTCTAGTTGATCCGAAGAGTATAAAATATGTTCAAAACTAGACAGAGCAGGATAATTTTTTGTTTCAAATTCACCCTTATACTTCGCTTTCGAATGTCTGATTTACTTTGCTATTTTGAGTTGTTCGGTTTTAGATTGTGTAATTTTCTTTTAGTTTTTTCTGGAACTAGCTAGTAATATTAACATAAGTTATTTATAATGAGAAAATTTAATCTGTCGGATTTGCATTTGAAAATAATGGAACTTCCTAAAAATAAATAAGCTTGAACCATCGTATTTTTCTAATGGAATATATACATACATAGGCTATGGCTATGATTTTCAAAAATGTATACAAGTCTAACTGCAATTTCGAATTACAATTAGGGCTCTAAATGATTTGGGGAAGAAATCTTAATAATATAATTTACAACTAATTGGAATTATAGAAAAACAATTTACTTTAAACCTTAAGTATTTTATACTTTTTTGTATAGTACAAAGATTTTAGATAATTATTATTAAAAAAATTTATATACAATTTTTCTTAAGAAACTGATCAATCTGAAAAAAATTTACAGTAAGCACTACAAACGCCGAAGTTCACTGAAACTGCAAAGTATAATAGCGTTTGATTTAATGAATTAATCAAAATTTAATGTTTCTGAAATTTTTTATTTGTATGTTTTAAAAACCATATATTTAAACCGTATTGTATAATTGTATTTCCCTCATTTGTTTCTATGCGTATATACGGGACCAAATTTTAAGTTTTTAGGGTATTCACTTTAATATCTATTTTTATTTTTTAAGAAAAGGTTAAGCGCTTCTTCCTCACGAATAATACACTATAGGATAAAAGAATGTCTTCTTTCACTTACGCTTGCAAAGCTTGTTCGGGCATGAAAAATTGTAGGTCCGTTTTCGACTTTCTGCACGACCGATTTTTTCAAATCATCACTATTACACTTAGATATATTCATCCAGAGATGCCATAGTACACTTGTTTGAAAATGTGCCCAAAAGTATCTGACTTTAAGGTCATGTGAGGCAGTCCGTTAAAGAAGATTATCAAATCTAAAAATCCTTCTATAGCATTTAATACACCAAAAATGAACCTCGGATAAATTCTACCTGCATTGAACATATTGGAAGAAAATGAGAATGTTGGCAAACTTATTTAGCATCCAAAACTTATAATAATCATTCTTCTTATAAGAAAGCTTGTAACATATGTCGCATCGATATAAGAAATGCATATAATCGGATTACTAGATTAGAATATATGAATCGAAGTTCTCAAAAACGAAGCAAACTTCTAAATATCTACTGAACGCAATAATCTGGAGATGATAAAGTTCAATCGGAAGACTATTACTAGTCAGAGAAATTTGCAATGCTTTTAATGAGGTTTTTCAAAATCTAAGAAAGTATGAAGGGAAAAAATTTCCCTATAAATCTAAATTCCGAAAGCAAAATTTAACTGGTGTCTCTTTCAGATATGTTACAAGTTGTGAAATTATAAGATCTATTAAGAGTTTTAAAAATATATCCAACGGACCTACAAATGTGTGAACTTGGTTTCTAAAAGATGCTTATGTATTTGTTTCAGAGCCTCTTTTGTTACATTATAATTACTTGCATAAAACAATCTATTTTTCCTGAAAACTTAAAAATGACCGATATAACTTCTGTTTGTAACAANTCAATAAAGACAGTAATGTTTATTTTAGATGGACTAACACTGTTTTGTAAATATGCTGTGATGACAGTTTGAATGAATGATTCTTCATAAATAAAATGTTGTTTCTTTATTAATTATTAATTGTCATTTTTTTTTTTAATTGTTAACGTTATCGCATTTCAAATAATGACTTGTATAATTTAGACACTATCTGCGGAAATCATCATGTGCCAATACACTTGCAGAACAATGCTGTGATAAAACTACAAAATTATTTGGTAAGCATTCTTTTACATTATAATAGTACATATTGTTTTTCATTGTTATGATTGTTTACATATAATATATTATATTTGTTGTGTGTGTAAAGATTAAAACTGTTTGTCATTATTTTAATTTCTGTTTTTTATTGTACTAATTGAATGTTTTAGCGTCGTCAACTAACATTATTAGAAGAAGAACGTCTATCTTGCAGTATTCTGTGGATGTTTTCTCCACCATTCTCATCCAACAATGAAGTCGTGACGAATATTATCATTCAACTATAGATGAAATTCGCTATATGAACTTTATCATTTATTAGTGCATTTTATATTTTGTTTGTAAATAAATTTATTTTTTATAAATGTTCGTTTTCTCTGTATGGCGAGAGTATGCGTTTGTGGAAGCATGTATTTTTACTTGGAAACATTTTTTCGATTCAATTTTTTTAAACAAGTATGTAAATTATTTTTACTTTGAAATATTTTTCGATTCCACTTTTTAAACAAGTATGCAAATGTGGGAAATTAATACATGTAAAGCAAGTTAATGTGTGAAAGTAATACATGTAAAGTAAGTTAATGTGGGAAAGTAATAAATGTAAAGTATGTTAATGTGGGAAAGAAAGTAAAAATAAAAAAAAAAAATGTAAGTTAATGTGGGAAAGTAAAACTAAAAAAAGTAAGTGTGGGAAAGTAAAACTAAAAAGTAAGTAAATGTATAAAAGTAAAAAAATGCAAACTAAATTAGGTCACATAAATAAACACAAAAACTAGTAAAAGTACACCCATGACGTCAGTAAAACACCTCCGTCAATATCCACGGCGTCTCAGGTCAAAGGCCACCCCTCTCGACCAATCACAAAAAAGTGGAACAGGCTTCTCCCCACCTCTCGACCAATCAGAAAAAAGTGTAACCTCCTTCTGCCCTCTTCTCGACCAATCAGAAAAAAGTGTAACCTCCTTCTGCCCTCTTCTACTACTGAAATGCATATAATCGGATTACTAGATTAGAATATATGAATCGAAGTTCTCAAAAACGAAGCAAACTTCTAAATATCTACTGAACGCAATAATCTGGAGATGATAAAGTTCAATCGGAAGACTATTACTAGTCAGAGAAATTTGCAATGCTTTTAATGAGGTTTTTCAAAATCTAAGAAAGTATGAAGGGAAAAAATTTCCCTATAAATCTAAATTCCGAAAGCAAAATTTAACTGGTGTCTCTTTCAGATATGTTACAAGTTGTGAAATTATAAGATCTATTAAGAGTTTTAAAAATATATCCAACGGACCTACAAATGTGTGAACTTGGTTTCTAAAAGATGCTTATGTATTTGTTTCAGAGCCTCTTTTGTTACATTATAATTACTTGCATAAAACAATCTATTTTTCCTGAAAACTTAAAAATGACCGATATAACTTCTGTTTGTAACAAAGGTGATCCCGAAAACTGTTTAAATTATAGACCAATTTCTGTAACATCACCAATTAGTAAGATTTTCGAATGTCTATTACCAAACCAAATTAATGAGCACATGAATAAATATAATCTTTACTCTAAAACTCACTATGGTTTTCGAAAAGGCATGTCTATTAACGATGCTATGCTATGTGCTACCAAAAAATTCGAGGAAAAGTACTGATAATTACGAATATACAGCCATTGCATGTCTAGATCTTTCTAAAGCGTTTGATTCTATCGGATAATTGCCTTTTACTTTCAAAACTTAAGCAATTACGTTTTCTATTCAAGGCTTAGCTTATTTAGGTAATCGAAACTACGAGTTAAACTTAATGAGACATTTTCAAATTGGATTGAAATCAAAAGAGGTGTTCCACAGGGAACAATATTAGGTCCCTTGCTTTTTAATATATATGTTAATAACTTAAGTAATTACATTAATTGTCATGTTATTCAATACGCTGATGACAATGCTATTTTGCTCAAATATATCGATTGAAAATGCAATCATAAGAATTGAAGATGACTGTGCTAAATTATCTCACTATTTTGCCTCACTGAAATTGCGTGTTAATCCTACCAAAACTCAATTCTGTATTATAAAATCAAAAGCTAATCCCAAAAATTGTTCTCAACAGAAGCTAAAGTTTAATGGAACCCAAATAGACCAAGTGGATAAATTTAAATACTTGGGAATTATATTTGACTTTCAAAAGCAATTTAATATAATCATTAAACGAATGAAGTTAGTAACGGACAACTATTCTGATATTAATAATATTAAATACAAAAACTTCAGTAAAAATTTCTTAAAACCGCGATGCTTAATTCAGATAAATGTATTAACAACATTGCATAAGACCGTAAACAACATCAACCCCTACGATGAAATAAATTTCCCTATTCTCGGTAAAATCGCACACCTAATACACGCACTCGAAACATTAAACCAGTCCTTTGCAAAAAGAAAATAATGAGAAAGTCATTCATTCATACCTCTATAAACGTATTCAAAAAACAATGTCAAACGATATTACTATAATTCTAGAAAAGAAATATTTTAATTCAAATGGAGGGGTTTCAAATTTTACAACCAGGATTATTGAACTAACAGAAATTAAAACGCCATAGCCCAATGAAGCAATTTTCTATTTTGTATTGTTTTTTGTACAGTTTATTGACGCTTTCAGAGTTGCTATCAGTATAAATATAAATTGTCCAAGTAATTTCTGGATAAGGATTTCTTGTCTTTCCTTTAATCAAACTTGTAAACGAGCTGAAGATCGGCGTATTCAATGAAAATATAAGAAAATCTACATAATCAAATTAGCAAGCAGACCTATAAATGCGCTTTGCTTAAAAAAGGCTCGTTTGGATCCGATGAATATCCAATGAAATACTCAATCTCGTCTCGTTGATAAGTTTGAACTTAAGTTTACCTGAAAAAATATTTTTCAATTAAAATATTGTAGCAAACTAAAGAGTTAATTGAAAAATTTCTTGCATTTGCATGTAATGCTATTTAAGACAAATTATATTAGTTTTAACATTTCAACACTTGGACAATGATATTCATGAATATAAATATTTTTTTGCGCATATTTTATCTGATCATAGCTTGCGAAATCATCTTCAGTTTTTGATATCTTACAGAAAAATATTTCTAATATTTCTCGTTAATAAAATAGCACTATAGTAATTTATCTATAGCCTTGAAGATTTGTTTTGGTAATTTGTGATTTATATATATAAATATAGGTGTCGTGTGAATTTGATGACGCTATCCACATAAATTATAAGTCATAAAATTGTAAACACTTATCTGAATATAGAATCTTTAATCTTATCTAATGCATGTATGTAGTTTGTGCTGCGATATATATATATATA